>VXAZ01004433.1:3966293-4037883 GCA_013399875.1 Gymnorhina tibicen | reverse complement strand
TTTTTTTTTTTTCTTTTTAAGCAATTAAAGCTGGAAAAAAGGTTTATTTGTGAAATTGTGACTCAGTTCCTTCAGTGAGCAGTATTTGCATCACTCAGAATTTGTTGAGTGGCTGAACGGAATAATTCCTCTAATTCAGGGCTGGTGCTGGGAGCCTGTGTGCACACCAGCCAAAGGAAAAACATCGCACTGTGTAATAAATCACTGCATTAGGCAGTCAGCTTTGGCTGTTCCTGCTACCTTCACTCCAGTTTTAATCAATATTTGCGAGGATTTGTTAGGCTATATGGACAAATCCTGAGGCCTGTACTCAATTCCCATCAAAGCACGATGGTTATTAAGGAGAATGAGAAGTTTGCCTGAGTGACAACCTTACAATAAACCAAAAATTTTAAGATCTGAATTTATCACACTTCATCACTGCTCTACAAACAGATTGGCTTCCCCTTGCAACCCTTCTTGCAGAGAAGTTTGCTCATTTTGGAAGCTGGAGAAGTTCACTTTCAAGTAGGTTAAGCCAAAAGGTGCCAAAAATGCATTTTTCTCCTAGTCTATTATTGTATCTTACACTGTAAGTGAGAAGTAGCTTCACCAAGGAATTGATTTCCTGCAAAAGAGACTGAAGCCATGGCTGGAAGATGATTTTCATAACAGATGCAGCCCTTCAGCAGGGATTCTCAGCTTCTTTCACTGCTGGATAGAAGCATGTCTTGAGTTCAATCCTTCTACTTAAATATTTCATTAAGGGCAGGTCTGTTTTCTACTTCCTTCTTAGGGTTCCAGCCTTCAGTTTCTAACTTACGAAAAAATCCACCTTCTTTTATTTTTTAACTGAGCTCCTCTATCATTTTGCATTTCACCTACCCCTCCCAGAGACACACCGCACTGCAAACCCCGATATCTGATCTGAAGGTTCTTTCACATCCTAGCACTCAAGACACAGTCACAACTATGGGGGAAAAGCAAAAATTAAAACCAAATCCCTCTCCTGAATAGAAATTTAGTTACAGCAGTGATCCTTTTTTTGCATTTCTCTAAGATTTGGAGACATCCATACAGGGTACTTTTCAGGATGTAACACTAAGAGACACCTCATTTCCATTCAACTACTGAGCTCTTATATATATATTTATATATACATACATGTATCTCATACATATGCAGGGCTCAAGAGGTCTTTTTAAACTTACCTTTCAGGCTGGGTAAACTGTATATTTACTCTCCCAATTTCATTTGGTTGGATGGCCCATCTGAAAATTCAGGAGAAAAATGTCTCAATTCAAGACAAGACAAAGCGCTTTTTTAGTTATTATTTTTTTCCAACAAAGTGAAAAGGTTTTCACCTTTTCAAGTCATTCCAAACTGAAATGGCACCCAAAAAAAAATAGGAGCCAAAGAAAATACTCCAGAAATCTGCTACGTTGTGCTCCCCTTATTTTGTTTTTCACAGGCTCTTTTACAGGTCTAGTCTTCATTTGATTCTGGAAAGGAGACAAATACTGGAATCTCCACTTTTCCCCCAAAAAAAGACTTTTTCACCTGTCTCTATTTCTCACACATTTGAGATTATTTCTCTGGAAAAGAGGAAAGGAAATAATTGCCCTCAACACAGACACTTCACACAATCAGCATTTTGCTCCGGGCGTGACTTAAGTTTCAGGTGGGGATCAGGGGACGTTTGTTACTCCTGCCTTGACCTCCCTCCTGCTAATTCACATTTTAAGAGAGCAGGAGGCTGCATCTCATGCTCTGGTCATTAGAATTCCATTTCGCTGGGGAAATAGCGCTGGGCCATCCTTTTCCCCGAGAGGGCAGCTCCTGCGGTGCCTGTCATGCCTCATTACTCAGAGCAGCACAACTTATGGCTAGAAAAACAGCAAGCAGGAGAAACTGCAACAGAACCAGCAGTGTCACTGCAAGGCTCCTAACCCACCAAAACCACAACGTGAATAATGACTTCCTTTCAGTTTTAACCAGTCCTGCTCGTTGCATTGGCATTCCTTTGGGTGCTTTGGTTGCACTGTCAATTACCCGCCCGTTTAAAAAGTGCTAATGATGAGACAAATCCAGGCGATGAGCAGGGCCAGCCTCAGCCGTGGGTAGCCTACACCAGGCTTTGTTAGACAGTCAGCAGCACAACTCACAGGGAGTGTGCAGCTACAGGGTTGGGCCTCCCGCATCAATAAAATCAATCCATTCTGCCTCACGGATTTTTGTGGAAACTCTTCCATTTATAAAACAAAACTGATAGAAGTTTAAATAAAACCCTACATTTCATGCACTGGCCACAGCCCTAGGCCACTCATTTATAGGACAAGGAACCCTAGCCCTCATATAAGCTAACCTGAGTGCAAATATGTGCAAAGCCATGAAAAATAACTTGTTCTCAGACTTATGCACAGATCAAAACACCTCCCAGCAACACAGGAGCAGGGGCAGCATGAGCTGGGCAGGTATAAACAGCACTTTAACACCTGAGAGCGACCAAACCCTCCTGTGCCATCGAGCAGCTTTGCTCGGTGCCAGAGGGTGGAGTTTCACGGAGCTGCAACGTTGCAAACCAGGCACAGGGACTGCATCCAGCATCCGACACCTCCTGCAAGGAGAAGCCAGAGCTCTTCCCACAGAGCTGCACAGAGAAAGGCATTACACAAGCCAGCTTAACAGAATCCCAGGGGAAGGACAGTGGGGTTTTCACAGCGGAGATTTTTGGTTGGTTCTACTTAAAAAGCGAGTTACAAACACTGAAACACAGGTGCCAGGGGAAAAAGAAAGTTTCTCTTTCTTTTTGCCATTTGGTTTTGATCCAAATTAGCGTGAAGCTGCTGAAATGAACATCTCTGTCAGCAATGTTTAGCCAGGGAGGTTGGAACTCGCTGAGCACATGCAAGGTCCTGGAAGCTTCTGTTCACCCAGTTGTACCACCAGCTTTAACAGAGCAGCAGGCTCAGTACCCCCAAGTACTGGGGTCAGCTCTCTGCAGCCACCAGACCATCTGCAGGAACCCAGGAGGGACTCAGCAAAAGTCCATCAGTTAAAACACACCAAACCAATTTTCTTGTTGATATAGTTTTTGGATTAACCAGAAAAACTATGAGCAGGTTTACCTTATCTCACACTGTACCTGGCAGTTCCAGGCCTCCTCCCTCCGCCTTGATGCCTTTCTCTCGGGTTCTCTGCCTTTCTCCCCTAAAATCCTCTTGCCTGGAAATTTTCAAGTATCAGAAATCTGACCTGCCTTGTGTTTGTGCCCCCCTCCAGTCAATAATCACATTAGCACATCTGTGTGACAGAAATAATAGCTTTTGTCTCCCAAAGATGCAGAGTCTTGTTGCCAGGCAACTCCATCCTGAGGCACCAGCCCAGCGAGGAGCGGGTGTGTGGGAGGACCGAGCCTGGCTGCAGGAGCTGCTGCTGGTGCTGTGGGTAGCTATAATTGGGGGAAACTTGGAATATACTGTTTTCACCAGAGACCTGGGATAACACAGCCCTGACAGGCTCAGAAACTTTCAATTAGGTGGCTACAGACTGTGGCTGGCTCGTCTCTTTTGTTCTAATGATACAGAAAAGCTTCGGGAGTGCTGCAGGTTGGGCTGGCTTCTATCAGAGGAGCTCAGTCCACTGCAGTGGAAAGGTAAACAAGGTCACCCTTTCCAAATCCATGCCAGAGCACAGACTAAACACGCTTTGGGGGTTGATCCTCCTCAGGGACCAGGCTCTTTCCATGCTCCACTGTCGGGGATTGCAGCAGCTCAGCTGCTCTGGCATTATTTGTGTGACATTTCAGTCACAGCCTGGCAGCCTCAGCATCATGTGGTTAGAAATGAGCATTTCACTTGATAACCAAGCCTTGATTTATGAAATATTACCCTGTTCATCCCAGAGAGAAAGAGGAGTCCCTAAAATAATATGGTTGGCTGTTGGCATAGATGGGATGGGAATTCTTGACAGAGTTTAATTCTGTTCATCTCTGATTTACACTGGCTGCTCCTTTGTCAGAGCTTGATGCAGACAAACACTAAGGCACATAGAGCTGCTGCCAGCACCCAGCCAGGGCAGGACTGTGCTGCCCGAATGTGTTTTGGATTCAGTGCATGAAATACAGCCCCTGCCTGCTGAGAGCTTCCCTTTCCTGTACAGTGCTGCAGGACAAAGGTTTTGCCCATAAAACAGAATTCCCGAATGCTGTTTCCTGAAGGAAACCTGGTATTTTTTACAGCTGGGATATGGCCCAGAACAGTTGCTTAATCCCCACCATCACTTCTGTTTACACTGATATTGGTAAATCCAGTTTCAGCCCTGAGATGCTCGCAATTGTCTCTGCATTCTGCATGTGGGCTGTGTATGGTATCTTGAAATGCATCTCTTTGGTCTCAGTTTCACTGGGGGGAAGTTGAAGTTTTCCAGTGACCTAAACTGACCTGGAATCAATAGCAATCGAGCTCCGAAATGTCATCACTGGATTCTCGCTGCATGACAACAGCCAGGCACAACAATCCCTGTGTGCACAGACGTTCATCAAATAAGGGCTGCAGGAAAAAACTTAAGAGCTTCCTTGAATAAATTATTTAGTGTTTGTTATTCACCCTCCTCCATTTACACATAAGTCACTACATCCAGCTGGGTAAAGAGCCATCTTCATAACCTGTCTGGTACTATAAGGCATCTTTGATACTTCCCATAGAGACATTTGTAGAGTATTCAGGACGGCAAAAGTACACAACCCCACGTCAGGATGCTTTTGCTTCCACGTGAATATTTGTTTAGCTGGTGCTCAGTGGTTGAATTGCTGAATATGCCACATTTTTTATAGGCTGTCTCATCCTTTACAGCAGCAGTTGAGTTTATTTCTTGTTCTAGGCCCCGCATGTTAACAGAGGGGTAACTGTGCTGGGCTCAGCCAGAGCTGGAAAACCGAGCCCTGAATATTAGGCAAGCGTGAACAGTGCTGTGTTAGATTCACATCCTGGAAAGCACAGTTGTAGCTGGCCATAAATTGGACTTTTTTTTTCCTTTTGGCTTTCCTGGGAACTTTGGTTTATGATCTGAAGTACAGGCAAGAAAGGAGGTAATATTCCTTTAAAGACACCATATTTTAAAGGATAAAGAAAAGCTATTTCCCATTTTATAAGGAGAAAAAAAGCAGGGATTGTGTCCAAGTCTCAAAGGAGGTGAGATACAGATTTTACCTCAAAAAGTCAGGTGACACAGGTTATCTATGCTTTGCTGCCTGCTGGGAAAACACAAATAAAGACATGAAAAAGCCATGAAGACATGAAAACTGGGGAGCATGTCAGGAAGCACAGGGAGAGAGCACTTCTCAGGCACAAAAGTTTAGAGGCCCTGAGACATATCAACTTCTCAGTGCTTCAAAAGAAGTAGATGGAAAGGAAACCACAGGTATGGGTCAGAGAAACTACTCTGAAGACAGTCTATGAAAAACTACAAAATCTTTTAAAACTGTTTGAGGGAACAACTCTTGTCCATGTCAACCATTTATTTGCTCTTTCATCAGCCTGGGAAAAAAAAAAAATTACAGGCACCCAGAGAGCAAAGATGTGCAGCGAGTTGAAATCACATGCCTCTAGGTCTTGTTATAATAGTGCTGTAGTTATTTGTTAGCATGAAATGCCTCTCCACTGCAATGGGGGGGGCTTTACTGCAGTACCTAATTTAATCTTTCAATGAATGCGCTCCCTTGAATACAGTGTATTTTGTTTGACAGTTCTTAAACGCTTGGATGAGTCTAAACATTGAGGAACTGGAGTATACACATTATTTTTCTGCAGATTCATTTAGCAATCCAAGCTAACAGCCGGATTATTAATAACGAGCTAAATAATACACTTTTCAAAGGCTTGATGGGCATTTGAAATCTGCAAAAAAAATACAACATTGCTACTCAGCTTCCCTCTGGAATAGTATTGAAAAGTACCCAGATATCCCTTCAGGAAAGGCTGGTTTTTTTCTCAGGTTTTACTTACACTGAGGAAACTAACTGCAAGGTGGAAATACGAAAGTGATGTTAGTAACTTTCCTAACATAAGTTTTGCAAAGGCACAGAGCTATTGTAACACCAGAATTTTGGCTGACAAAATGGTAGAAGCTTCCCAACCTCTTGGCTGAACTCCTTCAAAACCAGCAGTGGTTCTGCAGTATTTTGCAGAGGCAAGAACTGATGACCAGATGTACCTAAATTAGCTCTGCAGGTTAACTTTACAGCCCGGATACTACTGGCAGCTGGGCTGTAGAAGCAAATCCCTGTAGAAGTAAATTTTTAAGAATGCATCTTTGTCTCATGGCTCAACTTTTCACGGTGGCAGACATTGGTTTTGGTTATCCTTTCTATTCCAGTAGCTCTTTGGAGCTCTGTGGAGAATCAAAGCCTTTAGCACTACACCACAATCCAGAAAAAGATGGTTCCTGTCCCTGACCACTTCTGTGATTGCATCAGTTAAAATAGATTGAAAATAGTGGACAAGACACTGAATTCACAAACCTTTCTGCAAGACCAAAGCACACTTCAAGATAAAGGCAGGAGCAATTGTTCTGAGTAATTCAGTTGTGTTTGAGGTTTGCAGGGACTGAGCAGGAAGGGTCATTCCTACGTGTGCAGCATGGGGGGCTCAGGGGTTCAGACAGGCAGCACCCCTCAAATATTGAAAGGGGACAACAGGATCTAGAGTGTGGAAGAAAATATCTTATGCAATGAACAGTTGTGTCCAACTGAGAATCCACAGTTATTAAAATGCAGAGAGGTGCCAAGCCTAGAGGTGAGCCAATGAACACAGCTCAGCAGATCTGCTGCCAGTCCAAAAAGTCAGGTACAGCTGCTCTGCCAGGCAGAGAACCCAGACATGCTCTGACTTAGCCCATCCTGCACAGCCGTGCCAGAGCATCTGGGTTCCTTGGACATCTTCCTTTCCACCTAGAAATTCCCTCCAGCCAGAATTAGAGGATATTTTACAGTTGTGCAATAGCTTGGGCACAGAAGAGGCACATCAGAGATCCCTGGCTAGGCCCATGGCATGTGCTGTGGGAAAAGGGCAGCAAGCCTGAAACCTCCTGGACTTGTTGGGTTTGTGGCACGTGGAGACATCAGCTCTCTACCTGCCTGTCATAGGTGAGAACTCTCCATGGGATCCACGAACAGAAGCAGCCCCATTCACAGGGACATAAATCAGGGAATGCATTCCTTTCCATTCTTGGAAATTTAAGGGCCAGTTAATCTCCTAATTGCAAAATTAGGAAATTATCCCTTTTCCCCGTAGATTCCAGTACACACAGAGATCTCTTTACCTCTGTCTCTCCCACGCTGATACCTTTTACATCCATACCCATGCCAACGTGATTCGCAAGCACAATTTTCTCCAAAAAGCATCCTTTGCAAGGCAGAAAATCTTTTCCTTCCCCCCTGCCTGCCTTTTATTTGGTAGCTTTGTCAGGAACGTTTGCACCTGTCCTCTCACACTCAGCTGAAGATTTCTCCTTTTCAGTACAGGACACAAAAAGCAGAGGGTTTCATTCAGTAGTGACTGAGAGAAAAATATTCCTGCCTAAAACAAAGTTACCAGCAAAGCAGAGAGACGAGGAGAGCGAGGGAAAGAGAGAGTGCGCCTGCAGGGAAAGTACCTTAAGGAGAAGTGTAGGAGGAATACTGATTCTAGACTTGCAGCAGGTCTACTTTTCATAAAGATAACAATAATATGGTGTAATTAGGGCACAAAATCACACTAATTGCTGAGTGCTTGTCTGCAGGGTTCACTAGGAGGGAAAGAAACAAATGGGGCCGAATGGATCCTCCTGGGGTTGGCACTGGGACGAGTTTTCCCAAACTCATCCAAAGGATCTCACTGCTGAAAGTTAGAAGTGTATACTGGAATTCCAAACCTTTTATTTCCCATTATAAATTCCCCTGGGCCAGGTGTGGGAGGGCTGGTGAGGGTGCACTGACCAGAGCAACACCACAAAACCAGACCCATCTGGGGTCCGGAAAAACAGGAATACATAATCCATGCTGCTTCCAAAGCAAGACTGAACATTGAAATCTGGCATCTCTGCACCACGCCCTCACGATAATGTAATTTCTTGTCTTCTGCACTCAGTGCTGGGGGGACCCTTTGCCTTTCCATTGCTATGGGCTTTGCTCCTTGCATTCTCCCAAAAATACATGGACAATGCCATGAATATCTTCTGCAGCCAGCATGGCACAAGAGCCAGTTCCCGTGTTTAAAGGGGGAAGGATCCAGCTCACACTTCTCATACTGAGATGGGAGGGGATCTCCTCCTGATTCAGAGTGGTTGGTACTGGGCTGAGCAACTTTCCAGAGGGCCATAAAGCACAGACCTGCTGTGATCTCATTCAGCTACTGAGCAACCAATTGTCACCAAATTGGATTTTTTCCTCATTGTTTCTTATCCTCTATTGAAAATTACTTTTGCTTTAATTTTCTACAATTTTCTTAAATCAGCACATCAGTCTGCCTGAAAGAAAAGTTCACAGAGTCAGTTTCTAGCAAGTGTATACCTGAATTTCTGCTCAGAAGATTTTCAGAGTTCTTTAACATAAAAATACCCATAGTCAAGGAACCTGTCTAGCTGAAGACACTACTGGGTAATCCCCACCCCAGGGTTGTGGCTGTAAGCTCCATTCAACTTTAGTTGGTGATTTTCCAGAGATTTTAAACATTTTAAGGGTTTGTGCTACAAAATCACTGCAAAGTGCTTATGAGTCACAGCTGAAAAGGGAATTTGAGTTGGAGTCAGAGCAGTAGAAGCTGGAAAACCCTGCAGGCAAGGGATGCAGGCAAAACGCAGCAGCACAAGCTCCTAGACTAAGTGTGATGTGTTGGGAGGAAAGAGACTGCCCTGGCCATCAGTCCTGGAGCAAAGAGCCTTTGTTCTAAACAGGAGAGGTTTTACTGTGAGATCTCCCCTCCAGGCTCTCCTCTCTGTCCACCCACACCAGTATCTGAAGGATTTATTCCCTGGATAATACCTTTTCCCCAGCCTTGGACTGAAGGGTGCTGGTGATGGTAGAGATGTGTGTTATCACTCACGGATGTGCTCCTCCTCCTCCTCCTCCTCCGGGGACCAGGAGCTCTGTACTGCTTAGATGTAGCTACCGACTCCCTGGGACGTTCTGGCATTCCCACACACTGCCCTGCAGTACACCGAAAGGCCAGTAAAAAATCAGGTTTTAGCGTCCAAACACCTAATTAGTTGTCACTTGTCCTGAGGTCACCTTACTGTAGACAATGCAAGCTCCGAGGCTCAGAGATAAAAGCAGCGGTGAAAGCACAAGATGAATTTAAGGGATTTTCGTCACCGTGTGTCATCCACCGGACCTGCCAGGATGCTGCCTCGCAGCTGGGATCCAGGCCACAAGAAAAAGCTTCACCTCGAATACAGCTCTCGCTGGGGAGGAGGATGCTTTGTGCCTACCCTATTGTTATGCACCCAAACTCTCTGTGGAGATTGTATCACCCTCAAGATTTCTCCCCAAGCGTTTCTTGTGAGTCACCGTTTAATCAAGGGTCTCTTTTTAACACTCCCCACACAGAAAGGATGACTGCATCTGTCTCTTGATAACAGTGATGCTCTTTCAACATGACTGGGCAGAATTATATGCTAGCCAGAACATCCTAATGAATGTTTCAGTATTTAATTGTAAGCAGACCTTAACCCACTGCAAATTAAATGTACTTTTCCAGCTGGGGGAGCAATGTTTAAACCTCAGTGCACTGCTTTTCAATATCAAACTGTAATTTATGTAAAATAGCAATGATTCCTTGAGCAAGTTCAGAAAGAGGAATAAGGTATGCTATTTGTTACTAGTTTTGGTTGTGAACAGATAGAACAATTTGGGGCTAGGTGTGTTTGGGACAGAAAAATCTCTAACCATTCCTATGAGAGATACCGTGATGGAAGTTCACGTTTTTGATAAATTAAAGAAAGCTAAGAGGTGTTTAAAACTGCAAATGTTTGTTACTAAAAGACAGTACAAAAATAAGTAAATAAATACTATGTAATGATATTTATATAGAGAAGCAAGTGAAATGTAATGGAATACCTATTCTCAGTGATGTTCCATCTCAGCTTGCTTTCATGTTTCCAGGAATCCACACAAAAGCACCAGATTTAAAAAAAAAAAAAAGAAGACAACAAAAAGAGGTATGAAAATTTTCCGATTTAAACAAATTGTTTGGTAATGACATCTTTCTTGCCAGCCAATTGATGCTGAAATTAAATTGGTGTCTATGTTTCGAGGCAGTTTCAGACTTGATCATACTCCCTGGTCCTGAAACGGTAAATCAATACTCTTACAATAGATCTCTAGGTCTTCACATCTTAACAACAGCTGCATTACTACTGGCTGCTGAATTTGAAAGTTTCAGAAGGTTCTTCTCAGCCTAAAATCTGTCTTGTGTATGGATTCTGTACTGCAAGAAGCTCTGCCCAGGCAGATATGTAGAAAACAACCTTTTGCTGTCACTTTACAGATGATGAATGAAAGGAGGGAGAGATTAAGTGCCTTCCAGTGAGAGCAAATCTTTCGCAGAGCCAGCACTGAACTCCTGTTATTTGATTCTCTGAGCAGCACCTGGGCCCTGAGCTCATCCTGCTCCTGTATTGACTTTAACGAAATAACTCTAAATGGGACCACGGCAGAACTGCAAAGTTCTCCTGCTTCGAAGGTCACCTGCAGGTGAAAGCGATGGCCTCACTTTGGTGTCCCCTCCTCGTTGTCCATTTTGGCGAGTGCATAAGTATTAATCAATTAATCATTTCTGAAGTGTAATCAAGGACTGAAGTTGTAATCAAATGGCAGCCCAATAGAACACAGGGATGTTTCTCTGCCTGACTGCCTGGCTGCCCCTCGGAGCCACATTAGCAATTATCTCTGCTGAGTGACCCCTTGATCCTGCACAGTTTAGCTGAAAGAGATGCATCCAAGTAGCAATTTCACCTTTTGCCTTCATTGTGTGGTATTATTCTAACTGTTTATTAAATTCCCAGCCTCTCCAGAGCTTGCACAATGGGAGAATCGTTAGTTAAACCTGCAATTACTGTAATGAGAAGATATAATGAAGTTATCATTAAGGAAGATTAAATATTTTCTTATTTTCCCCTCCCCCTTTATTTATAATCATCTTTTTTCTCCTTCTCCTCAAACTGAAAAGAACTGGCATTTCTAATAGAACCCACCAAGAAGAATCTGTGGAAAAATCAGTAGCAGAAAGAACCACAAGGAAGGAATCTCATGTCAGCTCATCTGGAGGTTTTCCAAAGCAACCCAATTCCTCATGGTTTTGTAAAGGCAGATCTCAAATTCTGTATCTTACTGCCACGATATCAGATGATGACATCCCCAGTGAAAGGCAGGGGACAGAGCTGTAAAATGCATTGTTCTGGTATATTTATTGCATATTTATTTCATTAAAAATCTTTTTTCCTCACTTCTCTCTGAAGTACCTCTATAGGCAGAAAATATACTGTCAAAAGCTGGAAGTGAATCACTGGAAAATCAGCCTTCATTTGAGACAAACAATCTAGAAACGGCGAGAAAACACTGAACATATCATAAAATGTGGAGAACATATTTTAGCACTGGATAAGGACTCCTATGCTTGTGTAAGTTGTTGCAAAGGCTATATGAACATAGCAAAAAGAACTAAAATAAACCCATTGTTCCCAAAACATTGGTAGACTGTTGAAGAGCATGTTTTACAGCAGATGCTGAGCACTCTTCCCAGACACTGACATCAGCTGAAGAGATTTAGCAACCTCTGCACTTAGATCTTCACAAACTCAGCCTACTTCCACAGCTAAAAAAATCCATTACATGCCCAGATACTCGAATAACTGTTGAGCTAAACCCAAATGTCCTGCCAAAGGCACTCTGCTGACCCTCTGAGCAAGATATTAGATTGTCTGGGGTCTAGATCACTCCAAGGTAGCCAGACTAGTGCTGTGGAAAATATGTACAGGGTAGCAAAGATCACATCCAAAGCATCTCATCTCGGCTTCTAAATGTTGGTTGTGAAGATATTCTCCCCAGGGTTATGGGTTTGACCTTCTCCTCCCTCTCTATTCTACAGAGTGGAAATTGAGACCAAGAATTCCAGTGCATAAAAGGGCAACAGGAGGACACAGCACCATCAGAGTGGTTTGAAGATAAATAGCAGTAATACTACAGCTCTATGAAACTGTCATAAGCAATATTCCCATTGGACAGCCATTAAAATACTGACTTTACACTGAGCAATATCCTGGGAGAAGGCCCCTGAATTATTCCTTGGGGTACCTGGCTGTTGCAGAGGCGTGATGGATGTCCAGGCATTAGTGGTGCCATCTCAAGCCATCAGAAGTGTTGACACAGATGGAGCAGTTTGATTAAGTGTTCCTGTTCAGCTTTCTGTATAAAACACTGTATTGGATAGAGAAGCAGAACTCTCACCTTTGCTCCATCTTTATTTGTATTCTTAAAATGTAACAAAATATAGAATAAAACCACTGGAAAGACAAGACTGATCTCAACACCACCCTCATGCTTGCTAATGGCAGGACCTTCTTTTGCTGGCTGCAGATCCATCCAGTTCTAGGGGTCTGAATGTCTCTAAGTAACTGTCTATTGATGTCCTCTTGATGTTTTAACTGCTCCCCCTACAACAGATGCTGTGTCTGTGCATCCCCCAGCACAACGGGGGCTCATTCACACGTGGGTCTCCTAAATGAACAGATTCTTCTTTGAGGCTCCTACTGAACAGGCGAGGATGCTCCCTCTTCTCTTTCTTTCCTCTACCCTTTCTGTGCGATATCCCAGGAGAAAAGTCTGCTAATTAGGAGTGGCTGATGATGTGGATTCCTCATTTGCTTCAGGAATTACCGAGGCCCTAGTGAAGAGGTTCTGAGTGACAGCTGATTTGCATGGTTTAGGGAACTGAAGCACAGAACATCACACAGGTCAGAGCGCTGGAATTTGCCAGTATCTGTTGTCTCTGACAGGATTGTTGTGTCAGGTTTGTGGAGGGCATTTGCTGCTAGTAATGTTTTAACTTTCGACAACAGCAAGTAAAATCTCCCAGCACAGAACAAATTAATAGTCAGGGCAATAGCTCTAATGAGGCTGTAAAATGAAACTCAACACCCCCAAACAGGGCTAGAGTTTCTGGCTTCCCATTTTCAGGGATCTGGTTATACTTTGTTTTGATATCACCTGAATTAGGGAAAATGATGGGAAATTGGAGGTACAGGAATTCTGCAAGTGGATGTTCTGTGTTTTCTTCACCTGGAGAAGAACAAAGATGATATAAATGCTGGAAAGCACTACAGAATAATCACACCCTTCTAAAATAGAAATAATAACATATATTACATGCGCATAAGTGGAAAGACTAAAGACTTATTTGGTAAAATAAATTAGTCATTGGCTCTGTTCCCTTGATCATAAATTACATGGTAAAGAAAAATCTCAGTTTCAGTGAGTGTCTGAAAGTGCACTGAACATATTTCAACAAAAATGCCAAAGAATTCGTTCTTTCACTACCCGACAGACTGGAATGAAATTCAGCACCTGAGTGCAACTGACACAAGGACTGCTTCATTTAATAAATCAGGAAAGCTGAGCCTGACTCCAGACCCCAATCCAACCCACAATGGACATCCTGAGGAGTAGAGACTGACTGAAATGCAGTGTATTTGTAGTGGACTAAGGAGAGGATTTCCATGACTTGTGGATGTGTTTGAGCTCACGGATCAAGAAATGTGAGGTGGGGTGTGAAGGAGGATGGAAAGTTAAGATGAAGTAGAAGACTGAGGTCTCTCTTGGTTATTTTGAGGGTTTGTGAAACTCAGTGCTGTGCTGTGTGACAGCTGCTGACCCATTGTGGTCCCTCCAGTGCTGCTTTTTCTCTTTTCTGACTCCTCCATGCAGCCACAGGTCATGTTTGGGAGATTCAAGCACTCACACACTTCAAACTGCACTGACATTACTCTGCAAAACTGCTCAGTCTCCTGCATTTGTGTCTACATTACCTGACACAAGTCCCACTGCACTCCAGGGTTGTCACAGGTGAGAGCAGGTGTCACTCCTTCTCTTTGAGTTCTGCCTTTACAACGGTTATCACAAAGCCAAAGCACTAATGAAAAGAGTGCAAACTTCTCCACCTTCTATATTTCCAATGAAATGGCTTGCGTGTCCCTAGAGGGCGGAAAAGATGTTTGGATCTTTCTCTCAATTATTTTTCCAGTCCATTAAACTGTCTAAACTCCAGGTTCTCAAAAATATACAAATACATAAATAAAATAAATCCTAGAGAGAATAAATGAAAATGGAGGCCTCTGCCCATCTCACCCAGCATCCTGGTTGATCATCCCCAGGAGACATCTTCAGAAGCATGGCTTTATGACCACGAGAGAAAATAATGATGTGCTGAGAAAACTTGCAAATGCACAACTCTGTTGCACAGAAAATGGATCCCCTAAGTAATTCATCATTACCATTTGCAAAATAAATAGTGGTGGGAGAAAGGGAAGGGACATCTCTGTTTAATTTGATGCCTTTACACAGCAAGAAGCTACCACTGAGGGTGGGGAGGGGAAGGGATAAAGGCAGGAGTGACAGAGAGGAAACTTCACGTCCTCACAAACCCAAGTAATTGAAAGGAAGAGTGCTCCCAAGATATAAAGATGCAAACATATATCACGCGGAAATTTAGCTATCCCAGCCTAAATTCTCTTTAACTTCCTGCCAGTCCTCCAAAAAAATGTCCTTATGTGTGTCTGAGACTGAGAGGAGACAGGATGGCACCCTGCAATACACAGCCCATCTAAAACAGATCCTATACCTTAGTTACACACCTGCCCTTTAAAGCATACATGTACTTGTTCGTTGTTAGCAAGATTTGGTTTCCCAGCTCTGGTTCTCAGTGACTTTTTAAGGAAAAGAAGGCCAGGAGACCAGGTACAGCCCATCACAGCTGTATTAAATACCAAGATTATTTTTGCCTGCATTTATCCCATCATTTAAACACCCAGCTCATGAACCTACACATCTTACAAGGCCCCAAAGTCAGTGGAGGTCCCCCACCCCATGTAGATTTGTCACCTTTCTGAAATTCCCATTTGTTTCTACTGTCACTCTGTTGCACGGCCGAGGTGATATTCCAGCTGATCCCTTCCACCTCTCCTTTCTAGAGTGTGCCTGGCTGGGAAGCTGACTCGTTAAGTGAGGGGCAGCAAACAGCAGTTTGGTGTTCTGAGCTTGTCCCTACATTTTTGACAAACACCTGTGCCAGTCACACCCTGCATCTTCTCCCACAGATGCCTGGCAGGGCAGCTCCCTCATCTGCACAGCTTGACATCTCCATCACATGCTGAAATGAGATGACTGGAAAACAACATCTTCAGCTACTCTTTCCCATGGGAAAATCAGATTATATTTTCATAGCTTTGAAATAAAATAACAGAGGCAGTTTGCAAAGCAAATAATGCTAAAATAATCAGGCACTTTTTAGTCAATCATTTCACTGAGAAGGGCTATGGTTTAGCTTAAAAATGTTGAAGAGGGGCAAGGCATGAGCAGATTCATAGAAACAGTTTATTTGCTGTGGTTTTCTGTTCTCCTCACCATGTTGTTGCTGTTTATACTCCACACAAATCAATTTAAGAGTATCTGGGGAAATCAGAAAGGCTCGTATACCCATCTGTCTTCTGCAGGATTCATTGAATGGGTTGGACTTTGGATAAAGCTCTGCTCTTTGGGGAGGGATGGGGAAGCTTCTTCCACTCTGATAGACAAGAGGAGCTCAGAGTTTTCCCCTGCAGAGCTGCTCAGCTCTGTCCCAAACCAGATAAATGAGGTAAACAGGCTAATTTTAACCTATGCCTGATAATGGTCAGTGGTGAGTGCTTGGGGGAAAGGGGACAGCAAAGATCTTTCTCTCGGTAAACTCTCCCAGATCCTCACAATCTGTGATTTAGGACCTGCTAGAGCTTGGGAGTGTGTTCCTAGAGGTACCAATAAAGTGATTGAAAGGTTTTTTTCTTCCCTTATTAAGGAAAGTGATGTAGTTTAGAAAACTAAAACTCTTGTATGTTTAATCAGCTATACTGAGAAACTGAATACTGTAAGAAACCAACATTTTGGGGTGCCTTGCCATACCACTGTTCAGCAAATACATCTTCAGCTCTTCCTTCTCCTACAGCATTAACATTGAAAATGCAGCTGTGAGGAGGCTCCTCTTTAGGGCATAATAAGTAAATCCTCAGTCTTAGGTCATAAGGGTTGAAGTGGCTGTTTTAGTGTCTTGGGAGATGATCCAAACTCAGAGAGGAGAAATACTGTAAACAAGTTGTTGGAAAGGTGTCAGTCCTGCTAATCTGTCTCTGCAGAGTAACAGTCTCTTTACAACCAGAACCCCTCGGCACCTCCAGAGAGAAGTGAAAATCACTTGCAAAAACTTTTCTAACAAACCCAGGCCTTACCTCAGGACAGAAAAAGCAGCACCCAGTCCTTTACAAGTTATAGGTTTAAAATCCCATGCCTTCGTCTTTGCCTGAACCATAAGTGAGCACTTCAGATAACATTGCTGTTTTGGGACAGCTTCCTCCAGAATCCAAGAGTGGCTTCAAGCTGGATACGCAGTTTGGAAGGCAGAAGATGTGAAACCGGTTTCATTCTGGAACACTGTCGTGAGAAGTCAGGCAGAGACGTTCCCATGGTCTGTTCCAGCAGACCTGCAGCAGAGTGTCACCGTGCCGGGAACATGCCAGACAGAGCAGACTGAGAGCAGTGAGGGTGTTAAACCTTGGAACAGCAGCCCAGAGAGCCTGGGCTGTTTCTGCCCATGGAGATACTCCAGAGCTGGCTATAAAGGGCCCTGAGCTGTCCTGTTCCCTGGCTGGAAAAAGTCTATTAACTTTGGAAGTAGATCTAACCTTCAACTTGGCCCTGCTTTGAGTGAGGGCTTGATGAGATGACCCGTGGATGTCCTTTTCAATGTAAACAGTTCTATGATCCTATGAATCCAGGCAAGGTCATCAGCAAAACAACTTTCTATTTCCATGCTTCTATTTTCCTCCCTGGCTTAGCCTGGCTGTTGCATTTCACTTGGTACAAGAAGTCTGTCACTGTACAGCTCTCTCTTTTCCACCATGAGGAAGACCTTGACCAGCCCCTCAAGGTGCTATAACTGCAGTTGTATCCCTAAGAAAAACAAAGGAATTCCTCAGCTCACGCACAGCTGATGTTATAAATCTGAACTGATCTGGACAAAGCAATGAAAGCCAGTATCACGAGTGTATGCTCAGCTTTTTCCCTTTCTTAAGTTGCAGAAAAATATCCCCTAATCTCTGCTCACGCAGAAGGATGAAAAATGCATCAGCTCTGAGAGCAGCACGCTGGTACCTACAGGAGCACATTAGGTATGAAAAGCCTGCACAGCATGAAGAGAAAACTCAGTTTCAGAGACTGCAGCACGGGTAGCTCTTTTGAGGTTTCTTGTAAACAGGTTTGGCACATTTTGCAAAATAGATCATGGCTCCAGCACTCCCCCAAAAGTGCATCTGCCACAGTCCTCCCATGCCACTAAGGTTTTTCACTGGGTGTTGGTCTCATCTGCATGTTTTCCTGCAGCAAGAAAAACTGTATTTTTTAAGTAGCTTTTCACTTTCTCGGCATTTCAAAGAACAACTGGAACAAAATAATGATGAAGATAATAACAATAACAAAAAAGGAGATCCAGAACCATGTTGGCAAACATAATCACAAGGTATACTAAAAAGTTAAACATAGCTCAGTGCTTTGAAAATCAAGCACCATGGGAAGCCAAGGATGTGTTGTCCGCTTGGCTTGATGTCACTTCTTAAAAGGAAGGCTGTAATTGAGTAATCAGCTTGCTGGTTGTCATGGAAATGGCTGCTGGCTGCTGCAGGGAACCAGCCTCCAGGCTTTGTGTTTGTGGTGCTGAGGGCAGCACCCACCCAGGGCAGCACCCACAGCTGCCCTCAGCACCCCTGCATCCGGCAGCAAGGGGGAATAAAGGTAACTTGGGCACGCCATGGCCTGCAGGAGGATTCAGTTCACAAACCCAGTGCCACCTTTCGCTGCCACTGATGCCTTGGCTTGCACTGCTGACCTTTTAGCAGATGGCAGCGCTAGTGCGGTCTGGATCTCACATTAGTGGGGGGTGTGGGGGGTTAATTCCAAATTTAAATGCAGTGTGGAAAGGGAAAAGCATGTACAGGATCCATACCGGGAAAGCTGTTTGTCAGCGGCCTTTATGTGGTGATTAAAGTCAGCTCCTGCTGATCAGCATTTAAACTTTTAACCGAGGGGCGGATCCGCGAGCGACGGGACGTGTGAGTGTGCATGAAGGGAGGAAAACAGGTTAAGCTGAGGTTTCTAAAATGCACAAAGGAAATTACTTCTATTATCCACTGTCGGAATTTCACCTGCTGTTTCTCCGGAGGAATCCTCTCACTGGGAGCTAGAGAAGGTTTTTGAAGAATGAAATAAATATGTTTTACTGAAAGAAAGGCACAAGAGGCTAAACCACACAGTAAATAGGACGTCTGTTCAATTGAGAATAACTCAAAATATTCCATTTTGCTGGCCGCCCTCATTCCTAGCAGCTACATTGGCATTCCCTCACCACACCAACCCAGAACCATCACAGGTGCAGTCCCAGACGTGTGCACAGGGTGGAAATATCTGAACTTCCCCTACACTGAACAGGAGAAAGTGTGTAACACACCTTGCTGGCTGCAGGCACAAATGAGAAGCTGCACGAGGCACCCAGAAATGAAGCCCAGCATCAGTGGGCATCACCACTTCAGCATCTTGTGCTTCCTGTCCACTGCCTGGGATGAGTGCTGAGCCACTGGGAGCACGGTGATGTGATATTCCCAGGGAGGGAGCTCCTCTGGTCACTTCCAGAGCCACATCACTAGGACAATATTCCAGCTTCATTTCTCCATGCAAGCATCTGCTGAGGTTTTGGCCTTAGGTCCCCAGCTGCAAACTGAACACCTTGATAGGAAACAGGTTATTTATCTTGATAGGAAAACAGGTAATGCATTTAGATTTATGCTTCTTCAGGCACTGGGATATTATGACTATGACACAGAGAGACAACCAAGGCAAGACCCCAAGCCCTTTAAACATAGATGAGCCAAACTGATTTTAATTACAGAGCTATCACTCCACAAAAGCTGAAGTTTGTATTAGAAAGAACAAAGCACATAATACCTGACCAAGTGAACAAGCAAGGAGAGATCAGCACGCTCTTCCTCAAATTCAGGTTCTTTTCAATATTCTTTCCAGTCATGCCACATTTTAGAGTTTCATAAAAAAAGGTCTAAAGTAAGTGACCAATGAAAGACTTTCGTCCCTTCAATACACCAAAAGAATTCTCCCTAATATGTCTGATAGCATCTCAAATTAATATTGTTCATTTGTTTGCTGCCTTCTGCATACTTGAAAGATGTTATTCTGGAAATGACTTCTCATTACTTGGCTGCTTCTATAAGAACCAGAGGAGACTGCATGATGCACTGTTGCTCTGCAGAATTTGTGTAAACAGTATTTTTGTTCCTCCTCTCCTTTAAAGGGTAAAATGGTGTGTGGTTAAAAGCGCTCTGAACCCAGAGACATCTGCCAGCACAGCACAAGGGACTGAACATCAAGGCTGATCAAATTTAAGTACATCGTTAACTCTTGAAAGTGTCCTTTAAAAATCAGTCTCTGCATACTGGAAAAATTGTTCTCCCATTTGTAATAATCACATTTCCCTTTGCTTCTCTACGTTCAGCACACTTTGTTTTGCACTCTGTGGCAGAATATGCCATGCTCAAGTCTATCTACCAAGCTGGAACAGTGAGAGCAATTTTAATTAATCACTGTAAGGCTCTATTTTGCATGAAGGCAGCTCAGCCTCTTTGACCCATAATTAAATAGTGGAATTTACAGTTCCTTGAAAATGTTGAAGAAGCAAAAGATTAGTCAGATCTGAGCTGTATTTGAAATGGAAATTGAGACACACTGGGCTGTGGATAGGGAAGAGCAAAGTGACATGTTAAAAAATACTTTTAGCTCAACAGACATCCACTAAGCCAAAGCTAACTGGAAACATGAATTCTTCCTGACAAAAATCATACAGCAGCAAGAGGCAATAGGTTAGATCTTTAGGGGTGAATTGGCCAAGGTCCTTTAATCCCAACAGAAACTCCAGCCTCCACAGCAAGAGTTTGGTTTCCACACTGCTGTGAGCGAAACAATCTCTTCCTCTTTGTTAAGAAATTAAATCCTGACATGTCTGGGCAATGCCCTGGAGAAGGCAAAGCAAGTAATTAAGAAGAAAAAGCAAAGAATGTGGGTCCCCATTGCCCCAGCTGAGCTCTAACACACGGAGTGTCTGCACTTCTCATGCTGCAAATGAACCTGCACAGGTGGGCTTAAGCACCAGGCTCTTATTCTAATTCAAAATATCTCTCCATGCAGAGGTAGGAAAAGTAAATATTTTATTGAAAAAGTACCTGCTTGTAATGTTAAATTAATTGATAAGGAGGCTCAGATTCCTTTACATTCTTTCTGTTGGTTACTAGCATAAGAATCACTTTAGTAAAGCCAGTAGTTGTTTCTTCTGGGAAATTCTTGTGGGGTGCAGTAGAGAATTGTAGATATTCCTCTTGTTCTTGTTCTGTCTTGTAATACTGAATTAATCAACACGGACCTGCTGTGGATTCCCCTCAGACAAACAACTGGAACTCTGACTTGGGAAAGCACATTAACAGCAGACATGCATCTCTCAAATCACCAGAGCTTGTTTGCATTTCCAAAGCATTAAACACCTCTGTAACACGTGCATCGTGCTCAAGGGGTAAGATGCTGCCTCTCTCAAAGCCTTGAGGCACTGGCACCACTTCAGTCCAGGAAAACATCCCAGGTCTTAGCTAAGTTCAGGTGTTTGGGTTCAGCTGGATTTGGGTGCTCGTGCCTGCCTGTACGGTGGGCTGGAAAGGAGGATCAAGCAGATGTGGAACATCAGGAAGAGATGAACACACAGGGACTGCAAAGCACACAATCCTGAGGGTGTGATTTTGACTTTCAGTTGATTTCCTGAATCTGCAGGGCTTATAGCAGTAAAAATATTCTTGATGAGGAAGTACAGTGAGTTAATGACATTTTTTAATTTACCAAGGTTTTGCACTTCTGTTTTTCCCCAAAAGAAGCCAGGCGAGATCTGTATTCAAATTGTAGTTTAGAAACTCCATATAAGCAAAAGTAATTTCTTCACAAAATTTAAATCATTGCCAGCAATTAATTTTAATCTACTTGCTTTCCACTTCCACAGACTGTCCATGCTTATTGAATTTATCTGTCCTAGCCCCAGGTATGTGCCCTCCTACTTCTACTCCTGGTATTCCCTCTTGCCATCCTGTATGCAGAACAGCTGCTCCAGGGCATGCACAAAGCTAATTTGGGCCAGTGTCCAGGCAGATCAGATGTGCAAATATTCAGCTTTGTAATACTTGGAGGCTCAAACTGCAGATGCATTGGGAAAATTCACTCAAGAAACTTGATTTTGTATTTGGATTAAAATGATTAGAGTGAAATGATATTCTTCTAGATATTGTGACTAGATACTGTTTTCTAAAATCTTTCTTAAATACAACTCCCCTAGACAGGGAGGTTTCCAGGATTGCTTCAGCCAGTCATTATGCCTAGGACAAGTCTTTGGCCTCCTAAATCTTGGCATGACAGTATTAACAATCCTTACAAAAACATTTATCCGCATCCTAAGCCTCCTTGGCAGCATTAAATCGTCTCTCATCCCACGTATACAAGCTGGCTGATGGATGTATGCAAATGCCTGGTGGTAGGGAAAGACATTTTAATATCCAGCCCCTGTAAATTACTGAGATTATTACAAGGGAAAAGGCATGATAAGTTGTTCTGTTGTTGACTGTGTATTCCCAGGATACAATGGTGATAGACAGGCAGACAGGCAGGCAGGGATGTTTGGGATACATATCCAGCTGGGAATCTCAGATATAAATAATTTCTGTGTCACCCAATTATCTGTTTTGTAGCTTCCCAAGGTCTGTCAGCGCTGCCCTCTTCCCAAGGCTCCCAGTTTCTAATTTGAGTGGATAAAGAAGTAAACCTTTCCATTTCTGCTTGCTTCCTACAAACAGCTCCCAGCACGGACCGTGGTGCGGAGCAGTGGGTATTTAATACCTGTGATGGCCCTTGGCTGCTCGGGCTCTGCCTGCAGCCCTGTGCGTTGTGCCTGTGCCCGGGGATAGCATCAGTGTCCGGGTGCCACTGCAGCGCTGACAAACCCCAGTCCCAGGGCTCTCAAGTCGGGCCCTGCTGCTTTGCTGCCCGGCGGGTTTGCTCCTGTGCTCCCCAGGAACCGCTTCCTTTGCGGTAATTGAAAACAAAAGTAACAATGAAAAAAACCCACCCCAATCGATGAACGAAAACGCTTCCCGGCTGTAACTTTCCCCGCGGCGGCAGGTGGCGCCGAGGAATCCGCAGCGCAATCCCGGGATGCGAGGCTGGAGCGCCTGGACCGATCCCGGCACCTTCCCCCGCCTGCCAGCACTGCTGCAAGAAACGGGACAAATCTCAGATCCCGTCTTGAAGAGCGGCTTCAGCTTTAGCTCCGGCTTGTTACGACATTTGAGAAAAAAATCCCACCAACATTCCCACAGAAAGGATATAATTTTGTAGTAGATTCTAGCAGCTTCTAGGAAACTATTTAATTCTTCACTTGAAATCTTTTGGACTTCTCCATAGAGGAAATACTTGCATGATGGAGCTGAAAAATAAATTCCCAGGTTTGGAGCAGAGAGAGTCAGGAGAATTAATTATCAATACCTTTATTCTTGTTCTGTTTATTTTTCTTCTTATTATTATTGAGCATTCAGTGAAGAATTTTTTTTCCCCAAATCACTCAGGTTACTTTTCTGCTGTTATTTTTAATTCATTGCCTGCTTTCTGAACCAATACCCAAGCACTTCTGGGAAAAGAGTTATGGATCTGGAAGCGGGATTCTTGTCAGTTGGACTTGCCTTGTAAATAGAGACCTGTGCCTGAAGAGGTCGGCAGAATGGACTGCAAAAGAGAAAGAAAAAGATATTACTTCTGAAAATAAAAAGAAAAGGGAGATAGAAGATTACATGCATGTATTATTTCCATAATTGACAGCTGATTCTGCTCTGCGTTTTAAGCAGATTAAGGTTTTCCTCCTGCTTTTCATAAATAAACAAATAAATAAATATATAAATCCATTTAGTGGCAGTGTTAGATATTGTACTAGGACTTTGGGGTTTTACTACACTTTTTGTCACCAAGTGTGCTTTATAAAGTAGAATAAAATCTCTTAAGTAGGAGATTGTTCTCTATCAGAACTTGGCCTCCTATGCACAATAATAGAAATGTTCCGTATTTCTGCTGTTTTTGACAAGTCAAAGCTTTCTGGAGACCTTAAGCACAACACCAGAGGAGAACTTTCCATGCTGTGTGTGTTCAGAGCAGCAGAGCTGGCAGGCAGGACTTTCCCAGCACTCGTTTTTGGGTGCCAGGCTGTTGGCAGGGGGCAGGGGCGGGTGCTGTGAGAAGGGGCTTCTCAGCAGAGCGCGGGCACAGCTGCTGGCCCTGCACCTTCTCAGTGCAGATGGCATCACTGGCTGCTCTCCCAAGCTTTGTCTACACAAACCTGAGCTCCTGGAGCTCTCCAGAATCTCCTAAGCTTGTATTTTTGACAAATTGTATTTACCCCTTCATAAGGGACGTATGGGCAATCTTGAACTGGCCTGTGGGTTTGGCATCAGTTCAGAGATCCTGCCAAGGAGCAAAAATGGATGAGAAATGAAGCCTGTACCTGGAGCCCAGGCCATATGTGAGGTTTTCTGTGCCTGTACCAGCTGCAACTGGGACGTGCAGGGACTGCGTGTTTGGCTTCAGCGCTGCTGCTGAACCCCAGCGCCAGCACAGCCCTGCCGTCGGGGATCACTGTCAGCCTGAGGGGTATCTGCGGGAAAGGGGGAGTTAACGGGTGTAAGACAATCGAAGAAAGGCTTAGATCGGTAAGGGAGGAAGCCATCTGTGCCCAGACAGCTGGACTGAGACCAGGCAGCTGGGTGGAAGAGCGAGTGGCAAAGGAGCTTTGTGTACAGCGAGGAGATATTATCGCTGAACAGTCCCCGGGTTGGGTGAAACCTTTTAGAAATACCCAAGTAATTCTTCCAAAATAAGAGGTCATAATAGACCTTGGACTAGGGAAAACGTTTAAGGCCTTTTCTTTGGGTAATCTTCCAAGGTCAAGCTCAAGAGAACAGGTTTCAGTTTCTATATCCATTGATTCAAAGGGGGATTTTGAGCATCAGCTACAATCCCTGTTGCTCACACTGAAAGCCTTAGGGAAGGTTTTCCCAAAGCACCTCCCACGCAGTAGTCTGGTGTTGGATTGCTCCGTGGAAACTTTCTAAAATCTTGCTCTTCTCACTAGGGAATAGGGCTGACTTTACATGACACTCACCTCACCTCGTAATAGGAGATCTGCGACATGGATCAGCAGCTTAGCACTCAATACCAAAGGGAAAAAAAGCTGGTTTTGTACTTATGACAATGTATTAAACAATGTTTTAACTAGCAGTTTTATTGCCTCACTGACCTCCCGTCCTGTAAGGACAAGGGAGCCCAAGGTTGGAAACACATGGTTGAGGTTTCTGCTGTCAGAATTAGTAAGATCAGGCATAGAGCAGGAAACAACAATAGACATGCAAAGCTGCTCATCCTTAAATTCGGGTGAAAGGGTTTTCCCTTGTCACCAGACAACTTCGAATTTCTTATTCACTGATAATGATTTCTGCAGTTATCTGTCTCCTGGAAAGTCTCTTCCACATATCCAGTTTATTATCACCTTCTCTGTCCTGGTCTCCAGCTTTTTCACATCTCTTGGTACTTTCAGTTTGTCTCAGCCTGCGCTTTGGTGAGCAGCACCTTCTCCTTGAGGTGTATGAGCTCTGCTTCTTCCAGAAGAGGCTGAGAGAAAACATTTCAGTATTTACATGAGTTGCAAGCAGGAAAGGTCAGGGTGTGCTGAAGGTCGCCTTCTGCATGGTGCAGAAATAACCACACAAACCCACAATTAAAAAAAGGAAGGAGAAGATCTTGAGGAGTGGGATCTACTGCAGGAAGTACGAAGCGGAGAGCGGGTAGGTAAAGGTTTCTGGGATAAATCTTCCCTTGTGTTTTATGCACAGAACCCATAGAATGTGCTGGGGAAAACACAGCCTGGCTGTGGCACTGGCTTGTGCCTGACCCCACGCTCTGCAGGCAGCTCTGGGCTGGGGCACGGGCAGTGCTCAGGATGGTATTTTCAAGAGAAGTTCTGTCTTTGAGGCGGTTGAAGAAATTTCTGCAGGCACCACCTTTACAGAGCACACAGGGATGACCTTAGCTGGTTCTGCTTCCTTTAGCATTATTTAATTTCCTTTACTTAGACTTGCCCCATCTTTTTCCATTCTTGTTCTTCACGTGCAATTTCCATTGATTTTTCATTTCCTGTGAGTTTAACCACAGAGTACCTGTCTTGGAAACTCCTCCACAGACAGATATTTTATATTTCCCTCTAGGTGGTTTAATTTTTAAATAAAACCAATTAATAGTTGAAACTCTTTCTTCCTTGATACTCCAGCCTCAATCTCAATCAAACATCTGCCACATATATAAGAAGTTATAATCTATTCCATTCCTATAACTTTCCATAGGTACTACAAGAAGAAAAGTTTTTCTACTACTTCATATTCAGAATCCTCTTTTTTTTTTACTCTCAGAGGGATCTATTATATGAGTTCTATCATTAGTGTGCAGAAAGATCAATTTACTTTGCCCATCATTTTCCATGTCACTTGTTTGACTTCAAAAAGCAAAACACAGCAGCTGAGCACCAATAATTTTTAAATTCTGACCTTGTGTCTTTTGCATCTAAACTCTAACACTGGGTTTCATTGCAGGAATTGTTCACTCTTCTGTTTTGTGTTTCCCTCTCAATCCTTACCCTTGTTTTTAATTTTTCTATTTTTCTTTTCTCTTTCCCTTTTCTTCTTCTTGAGTTACATTTTAAGACTCATGCTGCATTTGTTTGCACAAATGCAATAAAATAGGTTAAAAAAATATATCTTTATCTACCAACACAATAATTTTATTTCCATCCACATTTCAAAAGAGCAAATTTATTTTCAGGCAGAAAATATCTATGATGCAATTTTGTTTTAGACTGTGGGTAACATGCTTCAGCCCGTGACAGCACTGTTAAAAAGATAAACCCGTTCAGTAGCATTAATCTTTACCCTTCACACACAAAATAGGCTGGATTTATAAGTGCCAAGGCACTGATGAAAACTGGAGAAAGAAAGGGAAGGAAGAGTGGAAAGAAACACTTGCCAAAAATCCAAAAATTAACTCAAAAATCACTTGCCAAAAATAAAAATTTCCAAAATTATTAAATTTTTTGAGCAGTGACTTTCACGGGAAAGAAAATCCTGGACCTATTAACACTCTTCTGCAACAAGATTTCTCTTGCTAGGCAGCCCTTTCCCATCCCAAACCTCCTGGAGCTGTACCAGAGCCCCCCTGCCCTGGGGCCCCAGCGCCAGTGCTCTGCTCCCTGCTCCAGCCGTGGGGCTCAGCCCCTGCACAGCAACGTGGGCATAAAAGAGCAATCCCCTGGTTTGTGCTGTTGTTGAAGAGCCACTGGAAGGAACTTGGCCTTCTGCAATTTTGCCTCATCCCAGGAGCTGTTGGTTTTTATCCAAAGAGGGTCCGAAGCACAGAGGGGGCTGAGGTGAGGTGCTGGGACTTGGGTTGGAAAGAAGGAATTCAGCCTGTCCCTTTTCTTTTGACAACAGAACATTCCTCCACTGTGCATCCACGTCACCTGGACCCTCCAAGGAACCCACCAGAGCCACTGCCCTCCTGACAATGCTGCTGAGGTGGAAAAGGGTTACCATGGCACCAAGGCTGTAGCCTCTGCAAAAGCCTCTAAACTTTGCCCTTCCTGAGTTTTCAAAAAAGCTGTTACAATGCTAAGAGCACCTCAATAAAATAATACCATAAAAGTTTAGTCATCTTAAATATAAAAGTTGATTCCTTCTCTCCTGTTATTCCCCCCCCCCAAAAAAAAAGGAAAAAATTGCTGTATTTCATTTTTATTTGTACTTTCTGAAGAGCAATGCATTTCCAAGAAAAGGATTAAATCTCTCAAAGTGAGGCAATAAAACTGAAGCTATAATGAAACTCACTGGATATACAGGGAGATATTTCATTTAGGCATTGAAATAAAATTCTAGTTACAATCCTGGTCAGAATAATTCATGACCAAAATGCCTCATACTATTTTTAATTGTCCTTGTTTTTCAAATAAAAGTTATAGATGGTCTGGTAAATCAATGCCTGTCAAGCTTAGGTTGTGAATGGCTCAGTGAATCCCAAGGGGCACTTTCAATTTTTAGGGCAATTCATTTATTTATTTGTCTATACTAATAAAGCACATATTTAGAGATTTATATTCTTATTCTGCTACTAAAAATGTATGAACCATACGGAGTGACAGCAAGGAACAACAAGAAGGAGCTTATATAGAAGTTCAGAACAGTATTGCTATTTTTTTTCCTACTAAGATTTGAAAAAAAAGAGCTTTCCATGGAATTCTAGGGAAGAATAGTTATGTAATATCCTGCTTTTTGAAAAAATGTATGAAGTGCTTGATTAAACCAAGAACTGAAGAATCATGGCTCATTTAACCTGGTTTGCTAGTAATGGTTGTAAATACACTGTATTTAGTGACCTGACACAACACACTCGTTGGAAAACTGAGACAAGGAAAAGACACAGCTTGCTCATTTCAGAGAAACACTAAAATACAATAGCAGAGACATAAACCAGAATGCAGTGGGAAAGCTATTGTGGCTTATAATGTACTTTTCAAACCAGCACTGTTACTTTCATTCTAGGAAATATTGTTCCCTCAAACCAGAAAGATTTGCAGTAGAAAGGGAGGTAATTGTCTTGTTATCAAAAACCAAAGAATGTTTTTTCTCTCCAACTGTGCTGAAAGAAACACCTTTCTACCAGAAACTGTAGTGGAAGATTCACATAGATTCTTTTTCTCTCCCCAACACCCAGAAAAATACAATGGGTGATATTCTAGCAGCCTTATGAATTCTTTAAATAACTTAACTGCATCTTCACATTCCTCAGCTTTTATAACTCTGTGACTGACAAGTAAACATAAATTTCCCAGATGTGCTTCAAGCATGACTCTCTTCCTCTACCAGAGAGGCACAGAGCAGAACAACCCAAGACTTGATCAAATTTGCTTTGCAGCTGCTCCTTCTTCAGGAGGGTTCACCTCCCCAAACTTTTACTACAAGAACCATTCATTGCTCTTCCTGTGTCCATGGTTGGTTCTTTGCCCATTAGCCAATACCACCGCAAAGTACTCCCCAGCATTCATCCATCAGCCCTTGTTTCTCTGGTCTGTTCCCACCAACAGCCACAGCTCAAGTCCAAATTTACCAGTCAGGTGAATTAGTTCAGTGAGTAACGAGCTCAGATGTTCATTAGTGAATTAGTTCAAATCATCACCAGACATCCAGCAAGCAGGTCTAAATAAGTCATCAGTCATTTCATAGACACTTGATCAGTTTCTCAGATGTCAGATCATGCATTTTCCTGTAGATTATTCTATCCTTTATCTATCAAATATTTCTGAATGAATTAATTACCTATGCCAGGTATGCACATAAACACCAATCACCACTACACTGTTTTAGCTGCTGTATTCCAGACTGCATATTCTCATTTCTATTGTCCTTTATCCAGTCCTTTCATAAACCAAAGAGATCTTGCTCCTTAGTTTATTTCCAGCTTATCCATCACACTTATAAACATCCCAGCAGTTTAGGTGCAGAATTAGAATAATGAGATTTGGTGTTCTGCATGGCATTGATTTTGCCCACAGGCCTAACCAGTGTGGTCGTTCCCCAGCACTAAACACTAATAATGTTATCTTTAATGAATTACAGATCAATTACAGACCTACTGCAGCACGCAAAGCCAAAGGAAGATGGGAAATCTGCCTCTACAACTCAAGTGTCTTTGAACCAGAAACACCGTTCACTCTGCAAATACACTTTACCAAAATATGGTGTATAGCTAATATAGAGATCTAAAAAACACCCCCCCGTGTTCTTGGTATTTGGTGTGACAGAGACCGGTGCTCACCTACACAGACATGATGATTCTGGTGTAGCTACTGCAAGGAAAATGTGTACCATTGACCTTGGCATGGGGAATATATCCATTTACCTGACTAAATCTGAAAAATGAAAGAAAAAAGCCATCAAAGAGACACTGCTGATGAATGAAGGCTTTCTATTTCTGCTCCTCCACAAGATATTTCTCTTGCAGCTGGACTGTTGCAAAAGATTTGTCACAAAATCTTAGAGCATCTTCCATGTAGTTGTGGTGACGAGAGCACATTTGCTCTTCGTTACCCAATACCTCTTGAACTGCTTCCTGCAGCTCTGACGGAGCATTGTTCACTGCCCCGCTGCTGGGCAGGAGCTGCAGCTTGAAGGTGAGAAACTCACAATGGGACGCTGAAGTATTTCTCTTCATAACACAGCTGGAAAAAACCAAAAACAAACCAACCCCCAAACCCTCAAGTAATATAAAGTAAATAAATGCAAGGATCTGAGCAGACTAATCGTTTCAGATGCTAAGCATCTCGCCAAACATCTGTTTGTCTCAGGCTGTGAATGAAAGCAGGGGGAGGTTTGCACAGGAGTGGTTCTACTACGGAGTGGGGAAAGGCAGCACATCAGTGCAAAGCAAATGCAAATCTGCTGCTGCTTGTCAAACTGAATCAAGCCCACGTAATCTTATTTCTCAGCTTCTCTGAAGAGAAGTTCGTCAAATGGACCAACCTCAGTGATGAAATGAAAATACAGGAACAATACCTGGTGCACATAAGGCTGTACCCAAAATTAACAGGGTTAGAGTAGGATTTCTCCAGAGGGAAACAAAAGTTATATCCCAATCTAATACACTCTGTAAGAGAAGAATGCCCTTTTCAAGTAATGCCAAACATAAAAATTTGAAAAGTAGGGAAAATCACTGCACAGCTATCTGCTTGCCAACATTTACTGACTGCATATGTTTAAGTGTCCTTTTCTGGTAAGCAACGCAAAAAAAAAACCATCATAGAATCAAATACAGGAAAGTGGTTGATTTTCACTGCAGGTTCACACAAAAAAACCCCAAAAGTATCTTCAGCTTACCGCTTTCCAAAGTCATATGAATGACAAAGTAAAAAAATGGGTTTAGTTTATTTAGCTATACCTTTTCTTGTTTAGGAATAAGGACCTGAACTTAGAAAAGGGGAAAAGTAATAGCCCCTTAAAAATAGCAGTGTTCAAAAACCAGTGAAATAGAAACCAAAGTGCAATATGTTTTCTAAGATAAAGGCAGTGAGAGTATTTAAGACTATAAAAGAAAATAGAAATCCATGATGAAGAGGCTCACTGAGCTATCTCCAGCTCTATTATCAGTGGTGAATGATCAGGCAGATGCACTCCATGGCATCTGTTGTTGCAAATGGATTCCAGTGAGTTTTATAAAAATAAAAGATTCAGCCTGCCTGCATAACCTGCCAGTACCTTGTCTGACCTCAATCTGAATGTATTTGGCTATAAAGCCAATTTAAACCCACGAGGTTTAAGTTGAGGCTAACTAGCACAGCCATTCCTGATCCCGGAGATGGATGAGTTATTTTGCTGTTTATGTGTAGAAGATGGTCAAATGCCAAAATAGAGCTTTTACAGCTGCTGTAGCCTCACCTCAGTGCCATCCTACACAGGTTTCAGGTATTCCTGCGATGCTGAGGCAATTCAGCTTGCAGTGCATGCAGACTGCAGCAGGTCAGAACATCTGCTCCTTTGACTTTTCACTTGGGTTACACAAAATCACACATGCAGCTACCACAGCCTAAAACTTCTTTGGGTTTTGCCTCAACAGAACTTGTTTTCTGGTTAACACAGTAAATCTTCAACTTCCCATGAAAAGCAACACGTTTCTAGGGAAAATACCACTTACTGGTTCTCCAAACCTACAAAGTGGGGCACCATCTCTGGGCAGCGAGAAAAGATGGGGAGAGAGGAAGTCACTGGAAAATTTGAGTGGTCACCTGGAAATGACCGAAACAGGCTCACAAGATCCCACATTCCTTATGTGACTTCTTTTTATAGCTGTCAATGCCTTCCAAACACCACGTACTCTAAATACCTCTCCTACAACACTGGGGACTGTGTTTTTACTTACACTCTGATGACTTTTTGGAGTCCCTGCCCTAATTCTGAAGGCATGCAAGCAGTAAATCAGTAGGATCATACCCACTGTCCCTTGGGCCTCAAGTCACACTACAGCAGTCCATGTCCCCTTTAGGAAGCTTTCAGTTGACTTCCAGTTAAACCAGCAAAAGCAAAAGGTCACTGGTTTAAAACATCTGACAAATTTATGAGATACAAGTTCACTGAGCAGACATGCATCTCAAGAAAAGGCAAAATCCATGTTCCTGGTTTAGACAAGTAAGTAAAACACTCAGAACTGGCAGAATCAGACCTGCTCAGCTGGTGGCTCTACCTGGCCGTGCCAGCTCCTGGCTCTTTCTGCTTGTTGTATATCCAGCTACCCATTCCTAAAATCGATCCTGGGTTTTAAACTCTGTTCAAACAATACAAATAACCGTAATTCCTGTTTCTCCAACTGAGAAATGTAAACATCAGCAGCTGCCCAGTCAGCAGATTGGAGAAAGGAAAGGGAAGGGGAAAGAAAGAAAACCCCCACTTAATAAATGGTGTTTAATTTTTTACAACACCCATCAAGGTTTCAATGTGCAGCTGAACAGGTCACTTTTAGTTTCATGGAAAGATTTACAAATGCTTAAAATTAACTCTATAACTCTTTCTCCACAGTTAATCAAGCTCAAAGTAGATTTTATAATAACTCAGAGTTAAGCAAACCCTTCCAAGTAGGTGTTAATTGTAGATACACAACTCTATTTCACCATCAACTTTACATAAACTGATCTGCATTGTGCTAACCCAGGGCAAGGTGCTGGGCAGGCAGGGTTTAGGTTCTGCTCCTCTGCACTGTTATAGCAAACATGGAGGAAGATAGATGGAAAGGACCACTTTTCTGTGTTATTATTTATCTCACGGAAAGGCAACACTGCAGTTCCTCATCCTCTCTTATTACTGGCTGTGTGCTGCAAGCCCCACCTCCAGAATATTCCCCTGTTCTTAAAATGACTGGGACAGTGAGCAATGGCTAGTGCTTCCCTGAGCTTTCTTTCTGGCCTGTTATAGTATTGCCTTTATCCACCAATTGCTACAACAAAAACTTGGTTGGAAGCACCGTAAGCTGAAGGGAAAGCAAAGCCTGAAAGAGGCAGAGCAGGAGAAACGAGGCCCCGTTTGCTGTGCTGCTCTCGACAAAAGCCCAGCTCCCAGAGAGATCAGCATCGTGCCGGGACAGCTGGGAGCTGGCGGGGAGGTAACGATGGAGAACGGAGTGACCTGGGCAGCTCCAGCGGAAATCTCCGCGTGTGACTGAGCCACCAGCACAGCTGAGCAGCCCCAGCAATACCTGCAAAATGTGGCTCTATTTGTGCTGCCTGCAGCTGGAATCCCAGTGCCAAGGAATTAAAAACCAATCAGCTTTATTGGCCTGCCGATGCCAGGGCAATTAGCATTCATTTCTGACAGCATATGCCCGTGCACTGCTCCGGCTCCACGTGAACACAATCCTGGGCTGCTGCTCTGCTCAGTGGCTGCCGCTTCTTGGAGACCCTCTTTGAGCCCCCACTTCTTCAAAAGCAGAGGAGCAATGAGGTTAGAGGCAACAGCATCCTCCAGCGCTGCAGAAGAATATTAAAACATCCTGGCAATTAGTCCGCTTTGGATCCATAAACCCAGCAGCACTAAAAAACTTGTTTTGTTACGCGGAGAACTAAGTTCCAAAGACAGAAAGGGGCATTTGGGGTGAAAAATGCGGAGGATCCTTGTTTGCACTCTACAAGAGGTTTCCCTAATGCTTTAATTAAGTGTGTATATTTGGAAGTGCTTAATAGTTAAATTAAAACCTAGATATTAGTTCTCTAGGAGGAGCTGTGTTTTTATATCAGAGTTCTGCATTTATAATTGAGTAGATCACATCAAAATAACATGTATTTAAATCAGAATATACTTCTAAATATACCTAACTTCCACGCATAAAAACTCCCAGCAAGTGCCTTGTTAAACAATAAGGAACATAGGAGGTAGATTGCTGTTCTGAAGCCTTCGGTGAAAACTAACTCTAATTGTGTGCTTACATTTTTTCTAATCAGTTGTGAGAGTAAATCTCTCTCTGGTACAAAAAGAGACTTTGGCGCTTTAAGCCAGCAAGCTAAGCACTGTGATTTCAAGATATCATCTGCCTTAATATTTAGGACCTAAATCTCAGAGTATTAATATTTGATTCTGTGAGCACCAAAGTATCTTTGAAAGCATAAGCCTAGTCCCAAAGTCTTTAAATGACTTTTTCTTCCCCTTTCATGCACCAAATTCAAACACAAACAAATTCAAACAGGACTCAGGCATTATTCAGAGAGAACTCTCCACCTTCGCTCTTCTGGAAAAAAAAGATATAGTGGACATAATCTAAACGTTGCTGGAACTGCAAAACAAACAAGCTCCTTTGCATACCTCATGGAAAAGACAATACTGTGATGTTAATTAAGAGCTTTTCTATTTAGCTTCGCTTTTCTTCCTCCTCTTATTAAAGCACTTAATGAATCTGAAAGGGTTTTTCAAATGCTAACTATATTTACAAGTAAACTCTGACAAATGCAGGAGCCTCTGAATCCTCAGCTAACCCAGACCATAATCTGCTCAGCAGCCTGAGGCAGGAGAGGCACACACACTTGTTTGTAAACAGCTCGGAGATTTTTCTCCTTGGAATGCCTATTTTGCTGCTTCACTCCTTCCTACCCAGACCTAGCTGTGAATTTTGCTACATTTCAAACCCTCTTCTACTGAACAATTGAAAATTTTGGTTGTGCTAACCTAAAGCTTTAACTTAATATTACCTTCTTGCAAAGGAGAATAAGAAACTATTAAAATAAAAGGCTAAATGATCAACTCAAGAATTAGGTACTAAATTATCAACTCAAGAAAAAAGCAGCAGCTCTCTAGAAGGTGAGATTTTTACTCACCTAAGGAATAATAACAGCCTACAAAAACGGCATCACCACCCTCCAAAATCATCTGTAAAAAGCTTTAGTTGGCCACAATGTCTTTTACAGAAGGAAATTTAGTGTGGAAATTTGATCTGGGACCCGTGGCCTCTTGGGAAATGTAGTTTTGCAACTGGCTGCCCATCTGGTTGCAGGTCTTGTTTTCATCACTGGGGAATGAAAGGGGACATTTTTAGCAGGAGTTTACTTTTATTTACTTTCTAAGCCTGCATGGCAGATCTGTAAGTGTATCTCTTTTTAGATATGACTTGACTGAGCCTTTTTCTAAGGGAAAGAAAATTTGAATTCCTAGGGAGGGGATTATGGGTAATCTGCTACTTTAAAAAGGAATGAGTGAGCATTTTTCTGGTTTAATTTAATAGGGATTGTATGTGGAGCTCTCAGGAGGAAGAAGTGCTGCTCCTGGCATTTAGGCAGGAAAGAGAGACATTCTTTTTCTTCAAATGAGAGTTTATAGATGGGATCTTTTGTAAGGGGTCTTCTTTGAGTTGGACAGCCTGTAGAAACAAGAAATCCAGATATGAACAGCTTTTAGGCCCAAACTGAGGGAGTAATAAAAAGGCTAACAAGGAATGAAAGAAGCTAGTGAGTTTTTGTTGGGTTAGGTTGGTTTGGTTTGTTTGGGGTTTTTTTCTTGTTTGGTTTTGGGTTTTTTGTTGTTTGTTTCTTTTTAAAATGATTTATTTATTTTGTTCTTTACCTATTAAAGCTGTTCAGAAATGTTCCCTGTCCCTCTTCTGAACAGATCCTAAGTGTTAGACTTGCAGATGCTCTCTCTGGAGCGACACAAACCTCTTACAGAACGGGTGATTCGACTGTCGTGGGTTTCCTGCACTACGCTGTTGGCCCAGCTCTGACCTTCCCCTTTCCACTGCCAAAGCCCACCCAGCAAACCTTTGTGCTGAAGCTTGAGGGGTCCCCACACCTCCGCCTCACCTGGGAATGCTCTGAGTGTTTCTGATGTTAATAATGTTGCATTAATTTGCCAAGTAGCCTCAGGGTTATCTGTAGAAGCAAAAGATTATCACCTTTGGAAATGCTGTGCGGGGGCGTTCTCTTTACGGAAATCTGACTGTAGTGACTATGCTGAAGAACAATTAAGGATGAAAAATCTTGCCTCATCAACTTCTCCTCTCTTTTTGGGGATGTCTGATAGGTTTGAACTCTGATTATGTTGGCTGACAGGCAGCTCGGCTGGTTTCCCTTTGAGTTTCAGTGTGATGACAATGGGTTACACAGAGCCTTGAGTGGGTGTAATGTAAGAACAACGCTCCTCTCAGCTGCTTCTCTGCTCTGTCAGAGCTGTTGGCCCATGACAGCACAGCTTTGAGGGTAAAACCCAGCATCCTCAAGGCCTGTGTGTCCTTGGGGCACGGGGGTGCAGGGGGGCTCCTTGCTGCTCATGGGGCCTCTCTAGTTCAGCCCAGTTTTTGATCAGGAACCTCCTGGAGCTCTGAGCCTCTCAATTATTTTTCCTCAATATTTTCTCAGCTTTTTAATTGTTGCTGAATCGCGAGAAGGAGCACAGGTATGGGGCATGCTTAAATCAAATAGTTGTCCCAATTCCACCCTCCCCTCCTGCAGCACTTTCTGGGAGGTGGGATGAGCAGCACCACCCAGTAGTCTCATTTATTAGGAGGTACTAATGAGCACATTCAATCTAAAGTGAAGACCCTGTTGTGCATAGGTCAGCTTCATTTGAAATCCAAGGAGACCCAGGGAACTGATTTACTGCAAGATGTTAATTAGTTTTATTGAAAGCAAGGCAGTTTAAAAACACAACGGAAATACCTTTTCTGTGAGTGTTTTGTGGAGAAGATAAAATCAGAGCTAGTGACTGGGAGGGAGAGAGGAGAGCAAAAAGATAACAATTTGACTGAAAAAGACAGAAAAATATTACCATGGGCTTTAACAACTTATTATAATAGCCAATGATATCATCTTGATTTCACAGTGAAACTCAATTTTATGTGTCTGCAAAGCAATCTCAAACTGCTGAGCAGATGTCAGCTGCAGATCTGCCATGTCAGTGATCAGGAAAGATGTTTTCCATGAGCAGTAGCAGAGTCATTGGTAGCAATGTTATTTTTTCATACACTTTGCACTGAATGTGGAGGGTTGCAAGGCTTAAAAAAAGTAATTCCTAATCTCTGCAAGTCACGGATTTTATTCATTTATGTGGTTTTTATGAAGAATGTTTTCTGCAGCAATCAGGAGACAAGTTAGGAGCCTGGAGGAAGCATTGGCTAAGGGGCTTTTGGAGAACAGTTTAGGTAGGGATGGTATTTCAGTTCATTATTTTCAAACTGAATTCCACTGCAAATCTTCGCAGTCTTTGTAGAGCCTTGGTAAATTCATGAAACTCTTCCCTGAAACACTTACTCAGCCTTTTTAAAATTAATTTAGTTCTGCACCTGAGCATCCCATTTCAGCTTCCTCTTGGCTGGTGCTCCTGTAACTCTTTACTGATACACACAGTTCCTGAGAGCACAGTTTAACTTCTTATGCATAAGAAATGATACCAGAAAGGAGTTTCCCCCACTTCTCACTGTTACTAGTGGAATGTTGTTGCTGGAAGCCAGGCAAGGCTTTGAAACAGGGAGCATGAGATGGGAGAGTGGCGCGTTTTGAAAGAGGTAAAACCCTGCTGTTAAGGACCTGGCGGGTAAAGGGAGTGAAGTGAGAATTAAAACTGGGATTAGGGGATGTTAAACAGGCAAGCAGCCCACTGCCACATGACTGGATCTGAACAGACTGCACACAATTGTGATATCAAGCGAGATTTCCAGGTTTGCAATATTTGACCAGACGTATTTTCTCTATGTCTGTTTTCCCTGAAGTAAGAGACTGGCTCAATAACCTCACACGTCACTTTTAGGGTTTTTTTTGTTTGTTTTCTGTTCAGGGATTGACTTTCAATTCTGTTTCCTCCACAGGGGTCAAATATTTTGAAGATTTCAAAATCTGTTACCCCTCAAAGGTGCAAAGATGGGACTAGTGATTAGGGTGAGCTCAGCTGTGCTATACCCTGGCTCAACTCTTGAGCTGCCTAGGAATTTGAAGGCTGCTTGCAATGCTGTTTTTTGGGTTTCAAAGCACAGCGATTTTTCCTTTTTCCTTAGTTTTTTTTTTAAACTTTGGTTTAGCCCAGTGCTTGCTTTGCACAGCAGAGTGTCCAGCCTCGAGACACTGAAGCAGACAGAACATTTTGAGCTCTGCTTTTGCCCAATGTCATATCAGGACCAGTAATTTCACTCCCAGCATTGCAAAAGATTTCTAAGTATATTAAGTACAGGTGAAATTAATCTCATTCTAAGGTTATGACCAGTGATTCTTTCATTTTCTATATTCAGGTGTTCACCCTAGAGAATGGAGACTAAAAGGAGAAATGTTGATCTTTAGATTCAATGCAATCAGTGAGGAGCTAGAGCAGCATTAATTCTGACAGGACAGTATGCACAGTGAGAGGAGGAAAGAAGTCTCTGATATCTCATTATCTATAAATAATGCAAATGAATATTTGAATGGGAAGAGATGAAGTTACATGATTTATTTCTCCTTTTTCCCACTGGGATGGATTTATAGTGATTGCTGTGAAAGGATCTGTGATTGACTGGGCATGTTGAATGAAGGTCAAGGGGGAGAGTCGAGGAGTGCAGCCACCTGTGGGCTTTTCTGGTCGTGAACAGTGGAAGAGGTAGAATTGAAACTTCTGAAACTTGTCTTTGTGTCTGAATTGTCACTGTACATAGAAGCCGGGTACCCTTCACAGAGGTCATGAGCAGCAGAATCCTCCTGCTCTGCTCTCTTTGGCCAGAAGATGCGAGTCCTGCACACAAACTGTTCAGCACTTTCACCACAGCAGAGTGTGCTTTGAGCAGGGCTTGGCAAAGTGGGAGGAGACTCTTTCCATTCACCACTCCGATCTTTGTTTACAGAGATGAACAGGAGCTGTAAGATCAAGCTCAAATCCTGAAATTCATCTTTCCATTGTTGCTCCCCTGGGCCCAGAGGCAGAGAAAATCAAAGGGCACCGATTCTCCAGCTTTGACTTGCAGCTGCCCCTGTCTAAAAGCATCATGCAACATCTGGGAAACATTCTTCCCATTTCCTGATCTTTTTCCTGTTGGTTATCAAATCCTGCTGGCTACAGAGTTCAAAGGGGCTAGCACTGATCTTATTCCAGTTCTCCAGATTTAGTGGATTTTGAGGTGAGCAGATATGTTGCCTTGAGCTTCTGCATTCTGCTGGCCATTACCATTTCTGGGAGTCCTACAGCTTTCCGTGCTGTTTTGTGACAGAAAGGAGGGCTGGGAGGGAAATGAGGAAGGTGGCACAAGCACATGTTCCTGCCCCAAGGCAGCAACAGCTCCTCCTGAAAAATTGCTGCAGGATGTAGGTCCAATCAGTCCTTGTTAATCTCCACAAAGGTGATTGCTACAAACTCCTGAGCCAGCCTGTGCCAGCAGTTTTCCTTGCAGTCATTAAATAATTAGTACCATACTTTAATTTGAATGAGTCAGGCTTTATCTTTCATCCAGTGGTTATTGTGCTTTCATGATATACTGAATAGTCATTTACCGCTTGATATCTTCTCCGTCTGAATATATTTGTGCGTTGTCGTCGAGTCACTTCTGGGTGGCCTAAATAGATTTTGATAAGGTAAACAAATCTTTCTGCTGACGCTGATGGCACAGATTGGATTTGAAGTGTGGTGGTATCACTCTAATCAGCCCACAAGGAAGAAAAAACACCTTTTTTTCAGAGTCAAACATAGTGTTGCACATCCAGTCCTTGCTCTATCATCAGGTATTCCAGAGAGACTGTGTGTGTCTAGACTTTTTATAGCTGCCCTTAAAAAAGCAGAAAACAAAAAATCAACCCAAAACTAAAACGAAAACTCTGCTTCCTGTGTTTTGACCTGAGATTGGGGAAAAAATTGCTTTTACTTGACCCTGATGACACGTCTCACCCAACTCAGCTGACAGGTTATTTCATGGCAGATGAACTCTCTTCATTCTTAAATGTTCCTGTAAAGGATCACGTGGCTTAATACTCTTTCAGTCAGATTCGTGTGTGTGTAGGTAGCAAATGCCCCTGTCTCCTCCATTAGAAAGTTGATCTGCTCATGGCATCAGATCTGAATTGCTGCACAGACAGGACAGTCTCTCCAGGTTTTTCCATTTGAAATGCCTGAAATCTGATTTGGCAAGTTTGTAGCATTTCAGCTCTGGCTGGAAAAGTAATCTCTTGTGAAGCTTGTGTAACCTCTCCTTGTGCTTTTCTTAGAGGAAAAAGATGTGTTTTAGAAAATTTACTTAATTATTCTTTACTGCTCACATTTGTTGGAGTTTTGTGAAAGGAAGGGGACAATTATAGTAGCTCTTATAACCTTACAGCTTTATTTTCCAATTTGCAGAGCTATCAGATGTGACTGTATTATGAGAAGCAGAATTCATTTGTGATGTTTGCAACACAAAGACCCACCCTGGGTGATTTACAAATAAATGATGTCCTAAAAGAGAAAAGAAATTGCTTCCATGGGGTGTTGCTTTTCAATAGTTTTAAATAATTGCAGTTAGCGAGGGCACTGATTGCTGCAATGGATCAGCACTCACGTTGCACTAACACCGAGAAACCAAGCTTCAATTATAACTCCAATCTGCAACCCACTTCAAATAATTGAAATATTTCCCTTGACTCGAGTGGACTTTGCTGTGCAAACAAGCTCCATCCCGCTCGCTCAGGAGCCTCTGCAGGGGAGGAGGAGCAGCTGGGCTTTCCTGCACTGCCTTTTGCCTTGGCAGGTCGCAGAGCGGGCTCCAGACCCAAGGGGCAGGTGACAACAGGGTCTGCAGGGCCTGGAGACGTGGGGGACTGCTGCAGGCAGTGTGCTCATGTCTCCCAGGCCCAGAGCATCCCAAACTTCCCTCACCTGGCCGCTCGTGTCGTGGCACCTCATTCCAGCGTCAGCGACAACGTCACATGGAGAGAGAGGGAGGAGTTAGAAGAAACAGCTCTAGAGCTCATTAAAATTTCCGTGCTGGAAAAAAGAATGAAGATGTGTATTTGGAAATGTTAGAATTGCTCAATATTTTGTTGGAATTGCATAGACTGAGTAAAAAGAAATATTCCAAGGTGAATTCCCAAGCAGATAGATAATTGAGAAAACTCTACAGCTGGAAGTGTAAGATCTGCAGGAAACTGCCCCATTCTTGTTTTCTCCTCGGTCTTTCTGACACGTGGACTTATTATAGCTTCAAACATCATGTTCCATTCCTTAGACTTCCAGTTAATGGAAAAATCTATTTCAAGCCTCTGATGGGATGGGTGTTACTCCAGTAGAAGGCTGGGAAAGTGCAAGAAATCAATAGGGTTCTGTTTTACATAAAATTAACAGCATGGAATTTAGATGACTGCCTTTTGTACACAATTTAATTATTGGAAGCACAACCTCCTTTGAAACAGAGCCCAGGACACGCGTTTGTCTGTAAATGAACGAGGGTTCCATTACAGTGTAATGCACTGGAAAAGACTCCAATAAAATCAGCTTGCTCACCATAAATTCTTCTCTCTTAGAGGAGTTCCTGTAAGTGAGGAGCACTGGAAATCCTCTTCCAGTAAACTTTGAGTTGAGTATTGAGTACTGAGTATAAAGCACCATCAGGATACTCTTCTTCTCCCTATTGCATCCCCCCCTTCCCAATCACTCGAAAGAACTGGCAGTTTTGATTTACTTTGCAGAAAACTGGTGTTCTTTGTAGAAATGAAAAAACCCACAGAAAATAAGGAAATGTACCTGTACAGTCAGAAGAAAATGTCATTAACTGTAATATTGCTTCAATTTCTTTCCATTATTTCATTAGAGAAATTAATGTTCTATTTCAAGTAAATGTTCAGAGTCAAACAGGGAATCATGTTTCAGTTAACATAATCCTTAGAATGAGACTATTCTTTGTCTGTACCTTTTATTTTTATTTTTTTCAAGAACTCCACCAGGGCTTGGAGGTTTCCATAGGATTTTTTTTTGCTTTACTTGCTTTTAGGATTCAATAACCAAATTCCTGTTTTTCCCATTCTCTTTGTTTTTACATACTGAACCTATCAGTATTTACTATCTATTTGTATATCCTTGAGTTATCCATTAAATTAGAAATTCAATGAAGAAACTACTCAGGCGTTTTAGTAATTAAAAAAAAAAATAGGAGGAGAATTCCAGCATAGAAGATTGTTAATCTTGATAATCTTTAGCACACTGGAGACATTTACTACGTGGGTTGCTTTTAAAAATTCCATTAATGGTGCTGGGGGCTTTGCCTCCCCCCAGCCTGTAATTCTATTTATACAGTCCCAGATGTTGTTAACACCTTTCTATTCTACTTTCCTGACATAATGTAGGAAATAAAATGTGTGGCTATTAAGGGATACCCAGGCCTGGAATTACAGTGGTGTTCCCCACTCAACTAAGAGCACACACGTATTTCAGGTGTTGATCCTGATTAGAGATTCCCAGCATAAAAAGCTTTGTCCAAGTGTGGATGATGCCTTTGTGGTCCAGTGAATCACAATGCAGAATGTTGTCTCCTTTTAGTGTTACGATTAAAGCTCAAAATATTGCAGAGACTTGCAAATGAAGAACACCAAAAACAAATGCTACCCATTTTTAGCTGAATCGTTGAATTCCCTTGGGTCTGCAGAAGCAGAATACAATTTTCTGAAATACTCAGCTCCTCTTCCATTAGGTTTTTTGCTTTTTCCATTTTCTCCAAATAGAAGAGGCGGAGGCATATGACAACTTTTAGAATATATGTTTAGAATATGTCTCTTGGAGCAATTTAGCTGCAGCCTGGACAGAAATGCATTTTCTCTGAAGGACTGAAATTATGAGTTAAGTGAAGGAATTTGGATCAATATGAGATGAATGCTTGGTTTGTGCCTTTTTTTGCTGTGTTTTGTTTTTCTAATAAGAATAAATCAGAGCTCACAAAATGACTGACTGGTGCAGGAGCAAGAATGAGCTTAAGGTTCAGGGGAATGCCTGCAGTTCCCTGCGGTGATTTTACCCTTTTGACAAAATCCAACCCTCAGCGTTTGCAGGTTTGGGTTTCTCATTTGCCGGGCGTCAATCGCAAAACTCAAAGGTGTGGTGAGGAAATGCACAGTGTGGGTTCTTGCATCTCGAGCTGCACAGAAGCTGGAAGGTGGCAGATATTCCACCATTCCAGTGCCGTGCTTGTGCAGTCTTCCTCCTGAGAACATCCATCATTTGCTGTCCTGCCCTCTCCGGCGGCTGAGTGTCCCTGTGTTCCATTTCCTCTCTGCCTGTGGAAAACTCGGCTGTTCCCACTCGAGGCTCGCGCTAACGCATTCACGCCAAAAGCCTTCTCTGCCCTGCAGAAGCAGCACTGCTTTCCAATGAGACTTCAAACAGCTTCACAAACTGTTTGTTTCTCACCACAGGACCCCTTCTAACTTTTGAAAGCTTCTCTAAAGCATTTTATGTGCTTGCATTTCCAGATTCCTGACTTGATGGAAAAGGAAGGAGGCAAAGCGTTGCTGTAGCAAACTGTTTAAAGTGAATTTCTCAATTTCCCTGCAAAAGCTTGCAATGGCTACCTCAAAGGAAGCTCAAAAAAAAAAAATCTTTTTCCTTCATCCTCTTTTTTCCTTTTCCAGAGAAGAGGAGGAAAAGGTAAAAGGAAATATAAAATTCTAATTTTCTTACTGGGCCTGCCAAAATTGCTAGAAGTGTCTTTACATTTCTGAACCTTTTCGATATTCAGAAGTCCTCATCACAAATCTCAAAACCAAGACAGAACCCAAGGACTGTTGACGTGAACAGTGAATAGATCCAAATAAAAATATTCCAGCTATAACCATAGCAAAAGCTGTGTGTAGGCAGGATTCTGAATTACCGGGTTTCAGGCAGGCCCCTGCACAGCTCTGAGGGCTCCGTGGAAACCTCTGAAGGGAAAGCTCAGAAGAGCTCGTGCCTGAGTTATTGCACCTGGATTAGAGCCTAGCGCTGTGCTGGGATGATAATTCCTTTAGACTTGTGGTCCAGAAGTTAAAATGAAATAATCAAAGGTAACACACTGAGAAAATAGGGGTTAAAGATTTTATTGTTTATTATGATAATCACTTAATGCCAGAAAGTATCTCATCCTTGTGAATAAACCTCTATCATTCCTCTGCATTCCATGGTATGTTTGGCAGTGATTTTTAATTGCATAGAACAAATAAAACTGAGAGATCTGGGACCAGGTCTTAGAAAATAAAAATATTTTCTTTCTCAAAGCACCTTTGCTGCAAACTCTGGTTTTGAGGGGTTTTTTAACAGAGGTCCCAGTCCTGCAGTCCAGATTGGATCTACCAGGGCAGCTTCACTAGTTCTGCTGCCAGTTCCTCATGCTCTTCTTAGTCTGGAGTCTGGGAGACTGCTCTGGGTTCCCTCCTATCTGTTCTATTTTTGGGGTTGGGAGAGGGTGGGGTGGGATGGAGTGTCCTGTGAATGGGAGGAAACCAGGAATGTGTTCACCTGCATTTCAACCATTTCCTGTGGCTCGATGAGAGGTTAGAAGTTATTTATTATTTATTAGCCAGCTCCACACTCTGCTTGTATCAGAATTTTGGGCACTGTTGGCTTGACACTTTTCAGTTGCACTTTGTGTGCATTTTGGAGATTTATTCCTTAGGAGACGCTGTGATTAGGGAGGGCATTTTAAATATAAGATGCATCAGAAAAATATTGTTGATCTGGAGGCAGAAGAGAAGTGCTCTGTTTCCAAACCTGGGATGATACCGGCTGACAGGGTAAAAAGATCCCTCCTTTGCATGATTCCATTGTGAATTCTCAGAAAACACATTTAATTCCCCAAACCTCTCAGCAGGTCTGCAGAAGCCTGCAGCTGGAGAACAGGACACTTTGTCCTGCTGCTGTGACTGCAGCCTCTGAGGGGCCTGAGCAGGATGAGCCGCTCTCCCTCTCCTCTCCACTGCATCGCAGCTTTGCCCAGTTAATTATTTCTGGTACTGCTGCCCCAGAAAATGCCTTAAGGATGATGTTTCCAGCTGCTGCAGGATAACAAACAAACAAATAAAAGTCAGAACTAGTGAATCTGAAGGAGCTGACTTGTGAAAAAACCCCAGCATTTTTAGCTTTGTGTTCATGCTTGGCGGGGTAACGTTTTACAATGTTTTCTCGGTTTTATGGTTATATGTGTCTGGGGACTGGAGAAAGGCTTGATTTGTGTCTTCCCAAGGCCCCTTACAATGGCTGTAGTACCTCATCATCCCTTGGCCCTTGCAGTTTTTAGAGAACAGCTTCTGTAAGAAATGCTCTGGGCTTCTAGAAATGGCTCATGCAGTAAAGAGTTGCCAGAAATGTGCTGGAAAGAGGCGCTTGCTGTGTAAAACCAGTGGATTAGGACCTATACTCCTCTTCAGCAAATATCTCCTTGTGTGTGAAATCAGCTTAAATTCAGTCTGCCCTGACCCATCTGTGGTTGGCATAGCCCATACAGATGGCATATAGCCAATAAATTTGCTACTATGGGAGGAGTAGTTCCTAGTAATTGTATAAAGCTGGAAGCTTGTGCTTGTTTTCTTTTCCCTGGGGGTAAAAAAGAAGGAAAAAAATAAGAAAAAATAAGGAAAGAGAAGGTGAAGAAGAAACCTCTATGGTGAATCACCACAGGGCTGACACTGACTCTTGTTTTTCTTGAAAATGCAGATTGTACATTGATTTTCTGTTCATTACAGGTATTAGTTAATATATTTAACAAGCTATGATTAAGCTGTAATCACCATGCCTCTGGTTAACAAACGAGGTAAGAAGCATGTTTTTACACCAAAACCTTGCTTCTTTAGACAGTGCACAGATGATCCCAGTCAGGGAGAGAGAATCCTAGAAGGGAGCTGCTTTAGCACTCTATGTCATAAAGGAGAAGCCAGAAGGAAAGAAGAACTTTATTTTTGTACAGATTTACTGACCCTTAGGACACAGAACACAGAGTACTTAACTATTCCTTGATGTGGAAGAAAAAAACCCCAGAACTAGGAAGTAAAATCGTTTTCTTGTTCATTTAGTACTGGATGCTGGTTTGGAATCTGGCCCCAAACCAGGTTAACTTCTCACCTGGAGGTATTTGAACTGCTGGACACTCAGGGTGGACCTCAAATCTGTTTAAGTCCCCAAAATTGGAAGGTTCTCTTCACAGAATTGAAAAGGATTTGAATCCTTGGCTACATCCTACATCATCCCGGCCTGGATAGAGGATTTCTAAAACTGTTTCAGAGAGATCAGTGATTGCACAGCAGCAGGGAGACACTGGCCTCACGAGAAGTTAGGAGAAAAGTGGAGCAGGCAGGAGTAAATGCAGAAGATAGATGTAAGGCCACATGGTTAATTTACTTCAGCTAATTGATTTCCTAAGATGCATTGCAGTTTTAAAAGGATTTATGCAAGGGGAGAAACCACAAAAGGTCATTTATTATATGGCCTCAAAACAGATGGAGACGTGGAGAGACTGGAGAGTGGAATGGAAAGGAGGAGGTGGCACATTGCACCAAATTTAGGTCGGGCTCTGTCTCCCCAGGAGAGAGGATGCAGGCATGGAATCCTGTAATACACGTCTTGGTTGTACAGCTCCATGAATAACGCACTAAAAATAGGAATCTGCCATAGCCTTCACTCTGAGACGTTAGTTCTTAATTCCCATGTAGAAGTCCATGCCTTTCATCCTGGGAACTCATTGTTCAGTCACATGTGCCAAATGAAATACCAAGTGTTTGTGTTACCAGCATCTGAGAGAAGACAGACTCATAGAGGTTGGAGGAATTAATTCTCCATTTTCCTCCAAGAAAGTTGGTTTGGGGGTTTTTAATTATTTTTTATAATATGAATGAAAATCTTAGTTCAAATGTTTAATGCTAACTTTGGGTTGGCTATCAAGGCATACTTTAGGCTCTGCTTTAGCTGACTGTGCGTGTGTCAAAAGATTTTTCTGTGCTGCTTTTATAACTCTATCAAGGAAATTAAGTTTTGCTGGTACACTAATTGCTGTCTGTCTGTGAAGTTTAATAGGTGTGGGTTTCCTTCCCTCCCCGGGAGATCCCTTTCCATGCTGAAATCTGCCAAGAGCTGTTGTGTGCAGGACACCACATTTGCATTTTCACTTCAAAATGTGCCCTCCCCAGCACCTCTCACTTGGTCTGCAATTGGAGCTTAGAAGAGGAAAAGTTTTTTTTTTTTTACGCTGAAAGAGTTCAAGGCCATCAAACTCCTCTTGATCAGAGCAGCACTTTCAGTTTTCATCCCAGATGTGTGATAAATCCCTGTGGACTTAACCCTGATTCCAAATTGCCATACAGAGAGCAAAGAGCCCTTCTCAGACATACTCTAAATCTATCCCCCTTGATCATTACTGATTCGAGAGTCTGATATTTCACTGTCATCTCTACTCGAGATGATTAAGTCTCTCAATCTTTAGACTAAAGGAACCGATATGAACTACCCTGACAGGACAAAGTCTTCCCTCTTCATCTCTCCTGATTTCAAAAGATGCCTGAAATGAGCTGATAAATGGGATTTCAGATGATGGAAGAGGCCAGTCAGCAAAGCCTGTCATGCCAGACTCCCTCATTTTCAAGGGCTGCAAAGATGCTGACTTCTGGCAAAGTTTTACAGACCTTGGATGACTAAGCAAGCTTCATTAACTCAGATTTGACTAATTGCTCGTTTAAGGAAAACAAATAGAAACAGAAAAACTCAGAGCCAGCAAGCCAAAGCTGTGAATGGGATATGGAGAAAATAGCTTGAAAGCCAGCTTCGGGGCATGTGTGCAACCCTGGTTTTATTTGCTGCTGTTCACATCTTTCCTGCTTCTGTATTTCTGTCACTACTGAAGGCCGGTGTATCAGCCCTAATTTTCCTTATGCTATCAGCAGCTATTCCTTTGTTACCCACTGATTGCACCCTTTTCACTTTTCTTCATTCTCTTATTTAGACCATTTCAGTAAAAAGGAGGCAACAGAAAAATCTTATCCCCCTCTGAGCAACACCCTGCTGGAATCTTTAAAAAATCTGGAGGATGAAAATCAGATAGTCGGTATAATCTAGCTGTGACCTGATTTTTCGTCACCAGTGGTCCTTAAACACTAGCAAAAGTCATCCATGTATTCTTTACTCACCTCCCCTTTTTACCATCCCTAATTTGCTCCTAACCTGAACTATTAGTCTAGGAGTTTCCAGGAGAGACCTAAATTTAGTTTTGATTTAGTCAATGATTTAACCAAAAGTGTTCCTCATCATATAGTTTCCTTCCTGATGTGGTTCTTTGTCTTGTAAATGTAATTGATAGGCTTAGTGGGGCTGGGGATTTGTTACCTTTCACTGCTCATAGTTTTTACCCAGTCCTTTGCTGAGGCCCTTGTTCCACCCACAGCCTCAAGGACTCCAGGAATACATCTAAAAAAAAGGGAGAGTGTGCTCATCTGGTAATTTATTCATGATGAATAATTTGCCATTGTCTCACACACCAACTTGACTGTCAGGAGTGCTCAGATGGTTTTGTTAATGAGCTTGTTTGAAAGGTGCTTTATTTAAAGAAAGACTACTCTTCACAGGCAAGCATCACTTCGCAGTGGGAAAATAAACACAGAGCTTAACATCATCAGTATCCTATTATTCATGTTACCCTGGGCAGCAGAAGCCTCCCTGGTTCACTCTTTGCCCTTGTGCCCTGCGTGACCAATGATTTCACTTACCTTTACATGTGGGGGAAGGATTCCAGCTGGGAAACTGCTGATTGTTGGTTTTGTGGCATCCCACTAACCTCAGAGAAGGGCTGTGGGTTGGTGCTCACCTGAATGGGCTGGAAGGAAGACCTTCTCTGTCAAATTATGGGCCCAGTCCAGTTAGTGGTACGTGTTGCTGAGGGGCCTGGTGGAGATAGTTCCAAGTGTGTTTGTCAGCCACCCAACACCACAGCACCCTGATTCCTGCTGTTCCTGAAATATCCAGGTGTGACCTCAGTATCCATATCTGTGACTGGAAATCCAGGCCTCCAGTATCTATATCTGTGAGTGGAGAGGAGATTTTTTTTCTAATGGCAATTTCTAGGCTGTGGAGGTCTCAGTGGGTGTTTTTGGCTCATTCTGGGATGGACGATTTGGAGGAAGGCTCTCCCATCCTGCCTCATAATCGCCCCATGTGCAACCACAGTGTGATTCCCTGCCATGGAGAATTGCCAGGGTCCTCCAGACCCCCTTGGCACCTTCTCCTCTAGATGCTGGGGAACAGGCACCAAGGCAATGCTTGCCTTGATCATTATTACACATCCTAAATAATTCCGGATCCTCTCTTGCTTAACTCTTTAAGCCTTCTGATGAGCCTCACTTATAAGAACAAGCCTGTTTTTTGGCTAGGCAATTTGTGAGTGTTGTGTCTATCCTACATTTCCAAAAGTGGGTTTGTTTGCACTTCCAAAACTGTAAGTTAAGAAGACACTCTGAGATGAACTTTGGCAGTTTGATTTCAAATTGGAATTAAGCCTCTGAATACATATTTAGCATGAGGAAATCAGTCATTAAGCATTAAATAACAATAGCCAAATTCTTAATTTTCGTTTTAAGCTGAGAAACAGAGCTGTCGCTTTGCCAGCTCAAGACATAATTTCTTTTTAAACATTCTCACAGGCTTGTGGGAGACAACAGCCACAAAGCACTTTATGTATTTTGGCAATTCCCTTACTTTCGGAGGCAGTGGTTATACTGCATGAATTGCTAGTATTTTAATTTATTATTAGTATTGGGGGTTTTAGGGTGGTTTTTTTTGGTATTTTGTTTGGGTTTTCTTTAACTAATGCTCACCCCAAATCACAGCTCTGCATGGATGCTCTTTTTCTGTCTTGTTCTGTTACCAGCAAAGCGAAGCTGTTGCTCTGCCTTGTTTTGGAGCCCTTAATCTGCCGTGCACCTGTCTGCACACTTCTGTGTTTTGCTCCTCATAATGAAGCCCAACAGCTGCCAAGCCAGTCGAGGGGGGAAAACGCTTCCTTTTGACACCAACATGTTGAACCATTTGTTCAAAACTGCAGCGCCTTCAATCACGTATACTGCATCTTAACAGAGAGCCTTGTTGAAATTATTTCTGCTGGCATACCCCGGCACTCAAGATGTTCCAGAGTGAATCATGATGGAACTTCTCCTAGGCTCAAGATAATTTATTAAAAGCTGCATTCGTTTGGAGGTGAAACATTGGCAACAAGCTTTAATTTAAATCCCGTGATGATTTTGTCAGTTTTAAACGCTGTGTAGCGGAGGATAAAGGAAATAACTTGTAATTGTCATAGGAGGCACATCAGTAGGAATAGAGGGAAGTGTCTTTCATGGACTGCAGTGAGAATACCGTGCTGTTTCTTGTGTCCATATCGACGGCCTTGGTAAGCTGAACAACTCAAAATTACGTACATTCATCCCAAATTCATGCTAGAAACCTATAAACTCAATAATGGCAGGAAATTCTAGCAAAACCAGATTTCTGAGTCACACAGCAGCAAATGAAAATGGAGTTAGGTGAATGCAGGGCAATTTGTATTAGACAGGACAATTTATTAAGTAACAGTGGAAACAGCATGGGATTGTATAAAGCAGTGGAGGATTTAAGATGTACATTTGTATTGTATCCTGTTATTCACAGGAAGCTGCAAAATGGCCCTTGGGAGGAAAGAAAAGAAAAAATACTCAATTAAATGCTTCTACAGGGTTTTTTACCTTGACTGCAACAGTGTATTTTACCTGTTTTTAACTTCTGGAAATGGTAAACAACCTGAGATGAAACTTTATCATAAAGCTGAACTGTAGAAGAGAATTCATGTCCCAACTGTTGTTTGACAATTGAAAATGAAATTTTGTTAGGAAAAATGCCAGTCAGCCTTCTCTTCACGGGATGCTGCTAAGTTCCCCTGTGCTTGTATGATAAAGGCAATTGCAGTTGTGTTTGATTGCAAAACACAAAAGTGCAAAAGGTTGCCTGAGGAAGTAAGCCTGCTGCACATAAAGAGAAGGCCAAGGAAATACTGACTTAGACAGCTCAAAATTAAAATATTTGCCACTTCTCACTTAGCCGGTTCCCAGCTGGCTTGAAGTGAGTCACGTTCCTTCTGATCAAACCCGCCAAGGTCACGGCGTTACTGGGGATGTCATCTTCCCCTCCTCCAAATAAAAACAATCAGTTATTGAAAAGAGTGAAAAGTTATAGGAAAAGGAACAGCAAAATTGGCAAAGTGCCAGGTGGGAAAAAGGCTTGGTTTCATTTTGCCTTTTTGCTTCCATAAGACACATCAAATGACACTCCCACCGTAATATACACCCCTAATAATGGCAATAACAGCAGCGATACATCTGATTGCACACAGTACCTGCAGGCAGATGACATTCTTGGAGCTCCTCGGTGATTTAAAAGCTCCTGCAAGATTAAAACAAGGGACAAATAAGTGGAATTCAATACAGAAATAAAGTCAGCATGCCATAAAGGAAATAATTTTGAAATTAAAAAAAAAAAAATCCAACACCTGTATAATATTAGTGATATATGATTCTATCAGGTTTTGTGGTTGTTTGCAGATTTACCACCCAAATCAGTGGTAATCATGCAACAAGGTGCATGTCAGCTCTGATCCTGTTTTCCACTTGAACATATAAACAAATGGAAAGTTGTTCCAGGTGTGGGGATGTGCGTGTCAGGGAGATGAATGTTAATTTTGAGAAGCCTCATGCAATTACAACTGAGGGACTCCCTTAATTTCCCTTAATTTCCATAGCCCTGATTCTGCAGCTGGTGCTGGGAGGAAAGGGGAAGGGTGGCAGCACATTTCCACCTGATTTTCTGTAACACTTGAAGATGAGGAGTTTTAGTCAACTCCCAGGCTGGGAACAGAGACTGTCCAAGTCAACAACATCCAAAGGCCGCCGAGAGGCAAAGCAGCACCAAAACCCAGGTGAGTCTCCACTTGTTTCTTTCTAAGAGATGCCACCATCCTGGACCCTTGCTGACTTCAAGAAATTTAGATATGTTGCTCTGGAGGCAGGAAGTCTGGAGAATTGTTTTAAACCCAAAGTAACGTAAGGTAGTCAGTCTTACAGCATTGAAAGGCTCAACAGTTAGTCTTACAGCATTAATAAGAAACATAAAGCTCTTGGCTTTTTAGCTTACAGGCAAATAATTATCTTCCTTGTGCTGGAAGTTGATGATAATTGCAGGCATGGTTTAGAATTATTTTTCTCTTTTTTTATTTTAATGGAAGAGACTATTTTTTTAAAGGACTTTTTCACATAGGTCATAGAAATTCTCTTTCTCTTGAGCAGGCAGGTTAACTGGTCTAAGGTGACTTGTTTGCCATTAGTGCAAATACTCACCCATGCTTAATTGCACTTTTAGAGCCTCACATTAGTAATTGGCTATGACATCTCTTCTAGGTCTTCCTACTAATTCTCAGGCTTTCATTAAAAAAATAAAACACTCATGCTTGGCTTTCAGCTTGGAAAATGTTGTAAATGAGCACTACAGGAATATCAGCTGGAGAAATCAGTATCTACACACTATTCATTTGTAGAAATCTGGGCTCTTTTAAAACTAAACAACAAAAAAATAAAAACCCAACCAAAGAGAACCTCTCTGGGAGCTGGCTTGGTCCCTGTGGGTTTGAAATACGTGGTTTTCCCTGGGTTCTGTCTGCTTGTTTTGGTGCAGGCTCCCACAGAGAGGAACAGGAGAAGTGCTTTGGGTGCACACCACGACGCTCCCAGGCTGGGTTCCGGTGCATCCGTGGGCTGAGGAGCAGCAGCATTCTTCACAGCTGTGCAGCTGGGACACAGCAGAGCACTCCAGCCCATTTGATCAGCTGGAAGATTAAACCCCACAATTTACATTCAGGAAAACCTCCCGTGCAGCTCAGCAGGTTTTCTCTTATTCAAGAGAGAGGAGTAAAGGCCCAGCTCCCTGGGAGTACCAAAAGGGAAACTTGCTTACATTTCTTTTTCTTTTCCCTCCCCTTTCCATGAAAGACAATTCATTTGAATTTTTCTTGACTCCAGCCACCAGAAACCAAATCCAGAAGAGAGAAGCAATGCTAAACACAGTCTTAGAGAAAAGAAGTGCTGGCAGATAGAAGGTTTGAAAAAAACATTTCAAAGCACCTGATGTTTTCTCATCTTTTTTATCTCCTTCTTATTAATTACTAGGAAGAGTTACAATTGTCATCACATTGTGTTCCTCACATTCCCTCACCCAGTCATGCTATTCCATCAAAAGCCAGTGAATCACACAGTGGACATAAGTCTGCTTTCCTCCTCATCATGTAATGTCACCAAATCTTTCTGTCCTTATCATACTGGTGATAAATGCATTTCACCAGGTGAGGAAAGCACATCTGAATTTGGGATATATCAGCGCATCTTCCCTTGTTCCTTTTCTTCATGGATCATTTATTTCCCATGGAAATCACAGGTTCTAAACTATTGCATGGCAGGAGCAGATCCAGGCCAGCAGCTGGTTCAGCAGGTCTCCAAAAATAGATTGCTCCATGTTCTGACATAGGCACAATCTGTCAGTGAGTGTAGCTGATGTTCTTGGGACACTCTGAGCTTTGGTGGGTTGGGGATGCACTGAAGCAGATGGAAACCCAGCTGACCTCATTGTCAGTGACAATGTGATAATGGCAGAACAGAGCACAGGGCAGGTGAAATACCTGGGTTAAGCCAGGCTTTGGAAACTGTTTTGAAGCCTGTCCAATGTCTGTTTGCTCTTTGCAGGAGTTTTGGGTCCACTGTAGCTCTGAGAGCTGCGGGTGCTGCTCCCATCACACTTTCCTGCTCTCTCTGCCACGCTCCCCTTTAAGTGCCTCAGCGATTCCATTTTACCATAATGAGATGGGTACCATGCCTCTATCTGATGTCAACTGATTGCAGAAAGAGCATTCAGTGGAAGTTTAATTAGCATGTAACTGATAAGTCCAATTACTCTATAATGATTTGGAAATTACATGAGCTACGTATTCCGTGATTGTGGCCCCATATAAAACATGAAACTTGTGAGGAAATTTTAGCCACTTAATGAACACTTAAAAAAACTTATTCTGCATTTAATCAGATATCAATTAGTTGGAAAAGGGATATCTTAAATTAACATGTATTAGCAGTGTTAATTGGCAGCAGCCTTTGCATTGAGCCAAGTGCAGCATGGCAGCCCACTTCCACCACGGTGTGTAACACAGCACAGAGTGTGCAGCCCATACTCTGCCTCTTATTGAGCCATAATTTTGCAAGAAACTCAATTATTCCCTTATACTGGGGGTGGATCTGACACATAATTAATTCTGGCTTGTTTTAAAAAATGCCTACATAATTAGCAATGCATGAAATACATTATCCCTGGCATATTTTTAAAACCTTAGTAGCTCCCCTTTGAAACTGGCCCTTGCTCTTTAATTAACAGACAACGTATTGCAATATGAAATTTGAGATGCTGCCATTTTGGCAGCATTTGAAGTAATGCTGTTCATTATGGTTGCCATGGAGCACACTTCATTTAGGATCATGTGTCCTTATTGATGGGAAGAATATCTTGGGGACAGCACCCACAGTGTTACTTCAGAACTGCTGGTTTATATTTAAATATGTGGTCTGGAAATCACAGTAATGTGTGCAGCAGGAGTATTTTTACTACATGTCTCTGGTGTGGCATGGTCATTTCGCAATGGTTGTGCCAGAACTTATCTAATCATTCTTGTGTCAGAGGCTGAAATTTTGGGAAGGTGTGGGAGCCTAGTCTTCAAAAAGAGTTAGCTGAGAAAAAAAAGTTGTCTGAGAGAGTTCAGGATACAAAGGTTAGGTGCTTTCGGTAAATTGGCATCTGAAGGAATATTACTCTTTTCCCATTAAACCCTGCAGGGATCCTAACTGGACTGGTCGTTCAAGTTAGATGCTAAATTGCCTGAAACTAGAGGTTGTTAATAATCACCAACATGCTCAGGATCGTCCAAATATAAGTATAACTTGGATGTAAGACAGCTCAAAATGCCTTTTCTTAAATAAGTTGGTAAAACCGGCAAAAAAACACAGAAAAAAAATCGTGATTGTTGAACATTCTCATAAAAGCAACAAAAGAAAGTATTTAATTTTGTTCTGCTCGATCTCTCTTAAGCCTGTAAAAAGGGACATACGACTCCTACTGCTTCTAGTCCACCAAAACTGTGAAAGTATAAAACCCCCAAAAATATTCTGTAGGGAAGGGTTACAGACCTGTTGTTTCTCTCTTTGCTCATAGCCAAAGGGTTTTTTATTCTCTAGATATATTCGGGTACCAGATGGCAGATTGATTTCCAACTTGTCAGGCAGATTAACTGAAGTTAAGGTCCTAAATCCGTTTGGGGGCCTGATGATCCTGCTTAGCAAAGATAACAATGATCTCACCCAAAATTAGGCATTTGGTACTCGGGAAGATGAAACGGGCTTGTAAGTCCAAATCCGAACTCAAATTTAAAGCTTTATTCTGAGAAAGGGATGTTTGCCTCTTCTGAAACAAAGGAGGCAAAACAACGACCCCCGCTGAAATATTTCACTTGGTTTTCTGTGAAAAAGACTTTTGTTCCGGATTCCAGGAATACCAAGTCTCTCCCTCTTTGCCTTCCCTCTCTGAGCTTCCTAGAGAAGAGTTTTTGTCTTATTGCCACTGCTAATGTTGCCTCAAATTAATTTTTGACTGAGTGATTACAGCTGTTGAACAGTGCTGGACACTTGGAAGGTGTTGGGCTGATATTGGGTGATATCAATGGAATATAGACATTGGAAATGTCTATAAAGGCAGGTAATTCCAGTGGGCTTCTTGGCTGCCTTTAGTACAGCAGAATCACTCCATGAAGTCAGCTGCGGGTGCTCACAGTGCTCAGATGCATTTCTGTCCTGCTGGGTGGCACTGGCCTTAATGGAGCAAGGCTGTGGTTAGAAAATGCTGCCTAAAGTGGCTGTAATAACCACTTTTGCTGAAAATAATTTAGAGCTATGCACAGAACTGGCATAAAACAGGCCATTGGGAACATTAGGTTTACACAGGAAGGGATCCTCTCACTGGTTTGTGTGTTGATCTGATATTCCAGAAGAAATAACACTGTTTTGTGAGCTTGGTTATTTTCAATTATTTTTTCTATTTCTCTGGTAAAATTTCCAAAGATTTTGAAACAGAATAGAAACAAATGAAAAAAAATTCAGGTCAAAGTCAGTTTTTTTCAAAGTGGAAATTAGTATAGATATGTTGAAAGTAATCCTTAGTGCAGCATAGACTGTTTGATCAAAAAAATCCTCCAACCAACCAACCAAAAAGTATTGAAATGGATTTTTGCTGTAGGAATGCTTTATGGAGTGCAGATTTGTGTGTGTGCGTGTGTGTTTGTGCTCCAGCTCCAGACTCCTTGGGTCTGGTTGGTCTACAAGAAACAGGACAGGGACTGAACAGCCTAAGGAGGCTTTGAAGCCCTTCCCCGAGCCTGACCCCGGCGTGGCAATTTGAGGCTGAGTAAGGGACCCTGCTTCACTTGCAGGGTGAGCTGTGAGCTGTCAGCCCAGCCTGCAGGGCTGGCTTTTCCTGACAAAGACCTGTCACCTCAAGGCGAGTCACAAGGTGCTGCAGAAGCCTGGAGAAAGCATCATTTCTCCCCCTGGTCGTCACAGAAACCACGGCAAAGTGGTGAGAGATCTGTGAGTGTGGCTTTAATGAGCTGCAAACATGGCACAATGATTCAATATGAGCCAGAAATTAGTCAGGCTGAGTAGCAAAATGACACTTTCTTTCAAAACCACCACAAAAGCATACTGTAATTTTGTATAATTACTGATCAACTGCCATTGATTTATGCCTCTCATTTGCCATCAAAGGACCAAGTAGAATTTAGCCCAAGCACCAAAGAGCAAGCGGATGCCTTTCTAACAGAGTGCACCAAATAATTGTGCCAGATGCACCTGGGCTTCAGGATCACAGAGACTTCTGCCATGAGAAATTGTAACCTGAGAGCACCAATTTCTCCTGAAAAGGAAATTTTTTTTCTCCAGTGGAGCAAGGCTTGTCCTTTGCTGACACACTGACTCATGTTTGCCCTGTTGCAAGGACAAGGAGCCAGATCAGTCCCACCTCGATTTGGCACTTTTCTGAAGAGTCTCAGCTGGACCCCAGGTGTTGTGTGCTTCTTCTTTCACTAAAAATAGGTGAGATGTCTTCACAGGTTGCCTAATGCATTATGAACATAAATCTGTTCATTCCTGACTGCCGTCACAGGCACTGACATTTTTAGCCAAACTTCTTGCTGCTTTTATGACTGATGGTTGAATCAGCATTACCTGGACTGTATTTTGGATAATGGGGACGTGCTGCAAGGACCAGGATGGGGCTTTTGTCCAGCTGCTGGTCAGTGCTGGCTCCTGCCCTGCCTGGGCTCCACTGCTGAGCTGCTGCTGCATCTTCCAGCTGGAGCAGGACTGTGGGTCTGTACAGGAATATCCATTCCCTGACCAAAATAAAACTTCCACCTGGCAGTGCTGTAGCCAAACGTGTCTATCAATGAGGATTTGAGTAATAGGTTCAGAGCCTGACTTCCTGGTAGTTTTGTGGGGTAATTTAAATCAATATTGCTGTGTGACAAACGATAATTTCTGTCATCTGACACGAGGTTCTGTTGGGAAAATTCCCTGCTCTGAGGAGCATAAAATGTGAGATGGGAACAGCACAATCTGAGTTTTCCTTTCTGCTTGCTCCCTTGACACTGAAAGGAGACCAAAACCTCAAAAGAGATGACAGTGTGATTTTTGATGCGCCACCTGTGTTTTCAAGTGCCACTGGGCTGTGTGTGTCTGGGTGTGTACAGGCACTGGAGCTCTGTGTGGGCCACTGTACGTGAAAAAAGTGCTTGTATGCACTTTTTCTCTCTTCTGGCTGAGATTGTGGAGTTTCGAATTGATTCTTATGAGGGCAGAATTTAAATAAAGTGGAAAAGGCAGCAATTCCAGAGTGCAGGCTATTGATTTATAGTTTCCCTTTTGAGCAGAAAGTGGTAGGTTACAGGGCAGAGAAGTGCTAGGAGACAAGGCAAAAGGATAAAAAAGAGTTTGGGAGAAAGGAGGAAGAAAGGAGGTTGAAAAGAGCAAGCTATAGAAAAGGGAGAGACACGACAGAGAATGGGGTTTGTAGGAAAAGGGCACCTCCAAGAATGTTTGGGAAATTGTGTGGGTAGGGTAACAAAAACAAGGGAATCATCAATCTAAGAGGAGGGTAGGCAAGGCAAACAAGAGATGGGGTAAAAGAATAGAGGTGGATAACAGGAGCTGAACCACTTCTTCTCAGTGGTGAAATCTAATCCTTCTCTGCTTTCCTAGGCTGTTCTCCACACGGGGCTGGGCTTCTCCAGCATCGCTGGTGGAGGCTGCTCTTGCTTAGCATCACTTGGGTGCACAGGACTGCTCAGCTGGACCAGTCATGGGTTTTACCAGTTTTCTTGGTGAGTGTTCCTAACAAGTCTTTCCCAGGGCCTGGAAAGTTAAAACTGTAAGGGCAATTAAAGAAACAGACTTGTTACATGTAGGCAAAATTGACTGATTAACAAAAAGGCCTGAAAAGTAAAAGCAACAGCTTAGGATATGTATTTAGGCCTCTGTTCCAGTGTCTCATCTTTGGAAACAAAGCACTTGTGGGATTTTTTTTGGCTCAAAGACAATGGAGGGCCAGAGTTAAGCCAAACGAACTTTCTCTCAAGGCGTATCGGAAGCTGGGGAGGCGGGGAATGATTCATCATCCCGAAATCTCAGAATAGATTTGCTAAATTTACAAATTCCATGTAATTCCGATTCTCTTCTCCAGCCTTGACTGGCAACAGCTGTTCCCTTTGTTCTGCCTTACTCCTTGGCTTCATAATTTTCCCATCAAATTGTACCTGTTTGTGTGCTGTGAGATCCCGAATTGGTTTGGGAGATGACGACAGGAAGGGGATCAGTCTTTGCATAGTGAAGGAAAAGGAAGAGAAATATTTTCTTTTTTTGCTTGTTTCGTTTTCCACTGCCCAATTTCTGTAATTATTCTAGCAGAGATTGTTTGTAGGCATAATTCTGGAAAGAAGAAAGTTTTGATGATTGCAGGATATTTGGACAAAGCAAACCTGCATCTCTTTGAGGAGCTTCTTTGAGACTTCTTTGCCCTCTTTCAAACACAAAGCCACAGAGTTCTGTGACCTTGTTGGTCAGTCAAGCAAAGCAAATTGAATTTGAAGCAATTAATACTTGCGACAATGTGCTTGGGAATATGCTAACAACCAAGAACTATTTGCAACAGATTAGTTGACTTAATTAAACAGACAAAGATGAAACTATTCAGATAAATCATTCCTTTTGTCCAGGTCTAATAAGAAATACCAGTGACAGGTTTCTTTTGGCTGTTGCACTGCTGATACCTTCATTGATAAGTCTTGACTCTTCAAGTGAGCAAAAAAAGCATAAACTGTAGCATTCTCACAGGATTTTCATTCTGGTTTGATTTGGAATTTTGAGAACCATCTCTTGTCTTCAACTTCTATATTTTAGAAAGAATGAGAATTTACTAATGTTAAGTAATTGGAGATCTAGCAACCAGAAAGATGAGGAGAACTGGGGCTGCCTAACTTATAGAGAAAGGGGATGCACGAAGATGACACCAAAAACAAGCATGGAGGAGAATAAACTCTTTTGTATATTTGATTGGGCTGGGACAAGTTACCATGGAATAAAAAACACTGAGAAGTTCTAAATAAAATATTATAACTGGAAGGTTCATTAAACCCGTAGGGAATCATCTACGGTCCCTAGCCTTGGAATATTTTAAGAACAGTCAAGGCATGATTTCAAGTCTAATATGCTCTGCCTTGAGACACAGGGAATAGGCACCGTGACCTTCATCCATGTTACTGCCATGTCTGTGATTCTGGTACAAGTTGTGTGAGAAAATAAGAATTTAACCAGGGAAAATATTTGTTTTCACTCAAAAAATCTAAGGATTAAATGTCATCTGAACATCACTTACTTTAAATTGGTAGAAACGAAACAAGGAGGTCTGGGAAGGAGGACAAAGTGGCTGTGCTGCTTTGTACACATGTTTTGAGTAAAATTTTCCGTTTTAGATATTTGAATGTTTTCTATCTGTAAGCCAGGTTTAGCATCTCAAACCCCCCCCTGTGTTAATGCATCCCATCTGTAATGAGATAAGTGGAGACAGAGATGAAGAATGCTCATTCCTTTACCAGGAGCTGCACCCTTATGAGAACTGGGAAGCAGAACCATGCGGGTCTGGCGGTGGGATCTGCCCTGTTTTCCTCACTGTGGATTTCAGGCTACTCCATCAGTGTCTGTGAAAGGTCACTGTCAGCTGTGCTGTGGCTCACCTCCATGCACTGAGTGCTTCTGAGGTACCACTGGCTGGAAGTTAATTCCCCTCTGTATCATCCTTCTCCTCTGACAGTGAGAGGGACCTTGAACCACCTTGACCCTTTCAGTTATTTTGAGAAGCCTCTGCCTTATTCAGGAGCCTCTTTTGGTACTTGTGATTTCTCAGGGACTCCTGCAGAGGAGTTTGGGGGTGTCTCAGGAGCCATTCTTAGGCTGCAAGACGGTGGCACGGAGCTGAGCGCACCAGAACGTGCCCGAGACAAGTTTTGACACACCATGTTATCACAGCCAGAACTAACTCAGAGACCATTATATGCATTTATCATACAGTACTAAAGTATGAAAGACTCAATTAAAGTTTATTTGATATAAAATTAACACTCCTTTCTTCCTCCTTACTGTGCTGATTACGTTAAAACAGAACAATGAGGCAGCTGCAGTGGAACAGTATCAGAGAAATTTCTGTCAGCATTTACTATAGGCAAAATTACAAGGCTGGGTTTTCTCAGCCTGCTCCTCCAGCCAACTGGCTGCACATGCTGCAAAGGCTTTTTCATACTAGCATGGACTGCAAAAAGAATGAAATTTTCCTCCTTTTTAAAAAGTGAGAGAATGGTGCAAACACAGGAAAAATTACCATATTCAGCTCTTGCATTGTGCCTCTCCTCCACAGCTTCCCAGGGCTTGGATTCCATGAAGCCTCTCAGTGCTGGTACGACTTTGGGCACCTACGCAGGGCCTTTGAAGTCACCGTGGGTCTCCTTTAAAAAGTGCAGTTAAGCACATGTCTCACTTGAACTTTAGTTGCATTTGAATGTTGGAATTTTCCAGAGGAGAATACTGTGTTTTACAGTTAATTCTATTCATGTAATTTTAACATAGAGGGAAAACTGGATGGTAATGATCACCTTTGAAAACCAGTCAATGAAAATCCATCACTCGGGCTGTGGTGCTTTTATTTTTTTTTTTTTTTAATAGTGAAACAAAACTTCCCTAAACAGGGTTACTTTTATGGGGTCTTTAGTGGAATTTCTCTAGAAGCTTTTTGGATCTACTCCTATTAGATTTTATGCAGTTCTGTTCCATGAGAATGAAAAGTAATATTTCAAAGGATAAGTCTGTTGAAACACTCATTTTTTTTATCATAAGGATTTTTTTTTAAACACGTTCTTTAATTTATTTTTTCGTCTATGATGGAGTTGGAATAAGAATAGTAATTTGACAATGTAAATTTGCATGGAAATATGCTGCCTAAAAACCCATTTATTACACCAGTTATAACTCAAGCAGATATGAAATGGCCCAAAGGTAAAGCAGAGTTGATGGCAGAATAAAAATGTGCATGCAACTTTTTATGAGCTGAAGTTTGTTGACTTTGTGGTTATTTTCATTTAATATGTCTCCAGATGAATATTAACTTTTTTTTGCTGGATGTCTCCTTCTGGTTCTCTAGAACTGAAATAAGAATAATTGGTGAGCTGATTAATATTTGGTTTCATTTCAGCCTTTGTTTTCCTTGCTGAAATAGAACTTCATGGCTTTTTTTTTTTTTTAAGGGTGATTTGATTTTTCTATTTCCCAGTGACTCAGAGGGGATATTCCTACCCCAAAAGTAGTCACAGATTGTAGTTAGCTACTATAACTTTTCTGCTTTGGCAATAGTGGACATGCACTGCTTTCCTTACGTTCAGATGCACTGAACACGATGCCAAAAGAATAGAGTTCTATTCCAGTTCTGGTTTGGGGTTTTTTTCCTATTTTCCATCTGTATTGTTTCCTGACTTATAGCTGAGAGAATTAATTCACTATGAGTTTTATGAAAAAGGTGAAGTGATTTAGGGTTTAATAACAAGAGAGCAGGAAAGGTGCCTTTTTCAGAGATATCCGAGCCTGCTCCCACCCTGCTCAAGCGAAAAGTGTGTGGGTTCTCAGCTGGCTTGTGAGCTTGTGCTTTCTGGGCAAAGATGAGACTTCCTGAAGTGGAGACAGGAGGAATCTTAAGAAAAAAAAAAAAATAGGATGAGTTTTATATTTTTTTCCCACTTATGATGTAGTATCTTTTCTCTCTGGTGACGTTGCCAGACTCTGAGCCGTGGCTCTAGGGCTGAAGCCACTTTAATGCTGATTTTGTGCATCTTGCAGCTGCCAGTCAAGGCAGATATTGCACATTTCAGCAAAGTCTTGGTATCCTTCTGAAGAGTCACCAGGCTATAAAATCCAACTTTGAAGCTGAAAATGAAGCTGAAATGTCATATTATATCACAAGGGTTAATTAGGCAATAATTACTCTTCTGGTCTCTTACTCTCTGCTAATGACAAATTAAAAAAGAACAAAAAGAAGGCAAAATTGCTGATGTTTCTATACTGCAGACAATAATGACCATCACATGGGTTGTTATAACCATCACAGACTCGTGGTATTTTTCAGCTGAAATAGTTTACTGGTTTTTATCACTGACTAGTGATGTTTGCTGCTTTAGAAATTAGCTCTGTAATTTTAAATATCTTTTTCTCCCATGTATTATGGACATGTAAATAGAGTAATATTTTTCTCTCGTTGCTTTTGTTTGGTTTTCTGACTCCTTCCATATTGATTTGTCTCAGTGCTCTGGGAAATTGATTACATTTGCTTGTTTAGAAATGAGGCTTCTGGAATTCTGCATTATATTTACCACTCCAGAAAAAAATGACAACAAAGAAACTAGTTTCTTTTAGAAATGAAACAAAAGCCTCATTCAGATGAGAGTTAATTTAATGAAAGTATTTAATCTTCCCCTCCTCCCTATCCTGAAGCAAGAAGTTATGGCACTTTTTTATTTTAAGATCTCCTTGCCATGTTTATTCTGAGCCATTCTCAGTGTACTGGCAGAAATGAATTTTTATTCTGTTAGGCCTGCTGAGATTATCCTGCTCTGTAACAGGCAGTTTTAGTCCTTATTCTGGTTTGAGTGTCATCAACAGACAGAACTAAAGGCCTTGCTGCAGCATATTCACTTAAATTTAGTATTGCTTTTCACATGAATTTCAATTCCTTTTTGCATGACCAGAAAAAAACCAGCAGAATGATTTTGGCCGTAAAAGACCTCTAAGGTCATTGGGTCCATCTGAAGTGGAGTGGAAGATGGCAATTGCTTCTGTAGCGAGTTCACATTCTGCCAGGCTTCATAGAATGCTAGAAAGGTTTGTCTTGGAAGGGACCTCAAAAATCATCTGTTTCCAAGTCCCTGCCATGGACAGGGACACCTTCCACTATGCCAGGTTGCTCCAAGCCCCATCCAACCCAGTCTTGGACATTTCCGGGGATGGGGCAGCCACAGCTTCTCTGGGCAGCCTGTGCCAGAGCCTCACCACCCTCACAGGGAAGAATTTCTTCCTCATATCTAATCTAAATCTACCCTCCTTCATCTTAGACCCATTCCCTTTTGTCTTATCACTGCATGCCCTTGTAAAACATCCCTTTCCAGCCTTGTTTTAGGCCCCCTTTAGGTGCTCTAAGGTTTAAGCTCTAAGATATCCCTGTTTGCTCCGGAGGATTTCACCCATCCCATCCCCAGCCCAGAGAAGGTTTCAGTGCAGCATCACTCTCAGCAAACAAACCTCTTCCTACCAGCTTGGCAACACGGTTTGACAGGTCATGCTCAGCAAAACTCCAGCTGGGGAGCTCTGTCTGTGCTTGTGGCAGCCGGCCCACTGGAAAACTGGACTCCAAGGAAAGTTGTGGCTGTCAGACTGGCACCCTGCCCACAGCTGGAGAGCTCTGTGTGCTCGGGGATGGCTGAGTGCCCTGCGCTGGCGGTGGGAGACCCTCTGAGGAGGAACAACCTCTCCTGTTCACAGAGGAGACAGATAAAGTTTGGTATTGCTGGTTGCCTAATGTCAGCCTGGTGCCTTTTTGGAGACAAACAGACCCATCTTCAATTCTCTTAGGAGCTGTAGCATTTTGCAGACAAGCCGATGCCTAATTTTAAAGACAAGAGGCAAGGCAGCTGCAGCCCAGCTGTGTGGAAATCTTTCAGCAGTCGGAACTGGGATGTGAATTTTTTTTTATCCTACAGCCTAGAATATCCGCTGGAAAGGTCCCCTTATGACTTTTCTGCTTTTTTTTTGTGTCTGGGGCATCTGCAATAGCAGAGGACAATAGAGGAAGGCTGTGCTTTATGAAGGTGTCAATCTTAGATCCAGAGAAGCTGCTTCCCCTCCAGGTGTAACCATGCAAATGGGCACAGCAGCCCTGACTTTGAGCCTCTCTTGTTGCAAATCTTCGTCTTCACATACCTGTGACAGCGAACATTAAACTCAACCTCCGGTTCTGGAGGTCCAGGAGAGGTGGGCACATTTATTTCCCAGCAACTGATCTCCCACCTGGATCCCTGCCAGCAGATTTGGTTCCTCCTCTGGCACTCCAGGACCTGTACCCAGCCAGAGTGCTGACAAATGTAGAGCAGGATAAGGATCTTTAAAAAGAGAAATAGCTGTGTAGCTATGCACTGCAGTTCCATTTTGCTTTCAAATTGCTCCTGTGTAAAAAAAAGAATCAGATAAAATATATTTCATGGAAGGGTTCTGTTGTGATTTTCTCCCCCCCAGTATAACCATATTATGTCCTTCAGACACTGTGAGAGGGAGTGGGGAGAGGTGAGAGGGAGAGAGAAGAAAGAAAGACTGGCTCCCAGTGTTAGATACCTGTTTAGGGACCCGAAGCTTGAAGTGGAAACTAAATCATCCCTCAATGTAAAATGTATCTTACAGTGGAATTAAGAAATTCAACAGAAGAGAAATGACCTCAAGTCAGGCTATTCTTTCTCTTTCTCCCACTTCCTGCCATGTTTTTATAGCTATTATTGAACAAAATCTGTGTCACAAGAGATCAATCTCTTGAATGATTCTCCCTTGAGTAGGAAAACGTCTTGGGCCCTGTGTGAGTGTGTGAACAAGGTGTTACAACAACCTGCTTGTAGGAGGCTGCTGGCAGCGGAGCAGAAACAGGGGCTGCTTTGAAAGTGCTTTGTGCCTTTCCAGGGGATCACTGAAAGAAGCAGGAGGTGAGAGACCACTTCTGTGTGGTGTGGTCAGTCTGAGGCCTTGGACACCCCTTTGCTGTGGGACAGAGGTCAGGGAGCTGAGGGAGAGAGGATGCAACAACATCATCCTGGCAAAAGGGGAGTGGTTGGCACATCTTGATACCTCAGCTTGGAGGGCTGGAATGCAGCGTCTGCTGCAGAGACACGGACCTGCAAGGGTCCTGCAAGGGCAAGAGCTGCATGGAGACAGATGGAAATGTCTTGCAAAGTGATTTGCTTGTGTCAGAGATGGATAATACATGGTCGATTAGGCAGAGGTCATCAGTCAATTCTTGTTGAATTTCCACGAGCTGGACAGTTTTTCAAACAGGGATGGGATCCAGAAGTAGTTTTTAACACCCTGGAATACCTTAACCCTTTCTCTCTGCTCTGTTGCTTAGATTCAGCTGCAGGGGCTTGTGGGAAACCGCACAGACCTTGTCACCTCCTCACAGCTGCTGGAGGCTGCGAGTCATTCAGGACTGGAATACTCACTTTGCAGTACTTGTGACTGCCACCACGGACTGTTTCAGTTAATAAATAAAAGCCTGAAAGTACCTGGTTAAAGAAAATATTAATTTGTCTATAGGGAGAATTTTTGTAATCCTCGGTCCTTAGGAACAAATCATTACAGTTGGAGAATTAAAGAAATGGAGGCAATCTTTTCATGCCAAGCAATGAAATTACTTTGTCTAGTGCTTCACTATCTTTTAAAATCCGTATTAACAAATATAAACAAACCACCAGGGGATTTTTTTCAGTGTAATATTAGTGACAAGAGAGTCCAGAAAGTGCGTGCTCTCAACCCATTACTATCGAAGATGTAAATCCTTAATGATACCATATATGTCAAGCCTGTATATTACTTAGACAGCTATAATAGTTCAGATGTTCCAATGAAAACATGCTCTGAAGAGAAGTCACTGCACTCTTCACCGCATACTTAATCAGATTTTCAGTCAATGCATTGTGAGCAAGATTTTAAAACTCCTGAAACTACAGTTTATAGCAAATTATAATGTTTGACAGAGTGAAAACACACTCCTCTGCAAGTCAGTGTCTTCAGCTGAACTACACCTTCAGAATATCTTTATGAAGCAGAGAAAATTCATAAATGCTGTTTTGGAGATGAGGCAAAGTGGCTGCAGAGAGTGTAAGTGATGTTCTCAAGGTGGTGGCACATTTCCTCCTGTTTGCTCCCCTCCCTGGTTGTAGGTCATGGTAACGTAATCGGACTGCACCACCTTTTCCCTCCTGCAGCTTGGTGATAGTGGCAGTGTTTTCTTCAGAGAGGACCAGAGCTAGGCTGAGCCTCAGCCTCTCATTTTGTGCCTCCTGCAAGAGGAAGAACATTGTTGGAATAACCTTAGAGTAAATCAGCCCGGTGTAGCACTCACAGAAGGAGAGCCCAGTTAAAAGAGACAAACAGAGCATTTTAACAGAGACAAAAAGAGCATTAAGCGTGGTTACTTCTTGACTTTCTCTTTGCATTTCCTTGCTTGCCTCTCTTCTTTGGTCTCATGGTAACTGTATGTTTTGTATCCCTACATGAAGGTAACATCCCAGAAAATCTTCCTCCAACGTTTCTTGTCTCTTGGATGCTTAGAAAATAGGTCCCTTAGCTCCATCATGTGAAGGGTTTCAATAGTTTCATGGGGGAAGAAGAAATTACAAATACAGCAAACTACGTTTTATATTCCCAAACCTTAAGCAGTTTTACTGGGCTGTGCATCCTCCTCATTTCCCTTTCCTCTCCAAAATAACTCTCTCTTCATTTATATTGGGTCTTTCTGGTTAATCTTCCCTCTCATCTCACATGTGCTGAAATATCTCTCTTCTAGAAACACTGCCTCCTGCATCCCTCCATCTGATTTCCTCTTGGAAATCAGCCAGTCTCAAATTAATCTTCTGGATAGAAAGCTGGCCCTTCCTGCCTGGCTTGATGGGTGACTCATGTCTGTGCTTCTGCCTGCACCCCAAATACGGCAGCCTGAGTCACTGTCCTTCATCACATCCCTCTCTCGTGTTGCTTCCCTGCCCCAGTCAGAAATTCCCAGCCGATGTGTGCACGAGCTGCCGGAGGTGCCAGACAGTCCCGGGGCGCTGCCGTGACCCGCGGGCTCCCCGTGGCCCTCGGGTGCTGCCCGTCACCTCCATCGCTCCCCTGGTGAGCTCAGGGACAGCGCTGCCTCACTCCACATCGTCTGGGAAAGGCTTGGGTCGCTGCTGGAGGTTAAAGACCAAGTCCCATCTCAGAGTTTGGTTCTTCAGGCACTGCTGGACGTTATCGCTGGAACTAATCATGTAGTTAATTAAAGTGTCTCAAATACATGCCAATACTGGGCCTTGGCCCAGACCTTTTGTTTATGTTTTTTACCAGCCCTGATTCTTCACTTGGCAACATATCAAAACATACAGATGCATCAAAATAGATCATCATTTCCTGATAAAATATGATTCTTTGCAAATAGTTACCCAGCCTGTCACAGCTGGTACTCACAGGGCTTGAATTATATGTGCAAGCTGGAAGTGCTGTGAAGGCTCAGCCATCCAGAACAGACACAGTGTTCACGAAGATTGCTCCCCAACCCCATCCAACCTGCTGGTCCAAAGAAGTCCCCTGTGGATGTGGTGGGAAGACTTTTGTCCTTCAGCCAAGCTGTGTTAAAGAGCTCAGCCAGTGAAAGCCACTTCTGTCAGAGAGCTGCTCCCTACCAGCTCATGGGCACGCCACACTCAGAAGAGTTGTCTGACATTCAAATAGTAAAATACATATATATTAGAGAGATTGTTAGTCTTCAGCAAGCAGAAAACACCTCATTTAGTCAGATAAATTATTCATTGTAAATAATTTGTTCAGCTCTACTACCCACCAACAAAAGGCTTTACTTTTCCTTCTTGTCATTATATAATGAGGATTCTTCTGTCAACATTAGTGGGGGATATCCAGAACAATCACAGTAATATTGGGGTTTTTTGCTTACCTACATGTTCTTTAGAATTGGTTACAGTGCAGAACTGTACATGTATTGGTGTTAGATTCCAGCACAGGGAGCTGTGCCGAGAAATCTCTCCTGGGCATATACAGTGGTGCACATTCCAGTGAGAATGTAGTTCACAATTCAGTGGATATTAGAAATCACATTTCTTGATTATAGTATTTAAATGTAAGTGACACATTTAGCTGCATTATGAAGTCCCTTCTCTAGTCCTCTAATTAAAAACAACATAGTGTAAGAAGTGGGTGAGACTGAAGCTCCAACTGGTCAAGTCCAACTGTCCAGCAGCGAGGGAGCCTGCTCAGAAAAGAATGGAAGAGCAAGGCAAGCACCGAACAGTGCTTCCCCCTCTTTCCAGAAATTGACAGCTTGGGGTTGTTATGAGTTTATGTTTAAAAATGTCTGGATATTTCTTCTAGGAGCTGGTCAAATGTGAGTGTGTGTGAATTAATCTCTGGCTTTGGTCAATTCCTCCCTTTCTCATTCTTTAGATTTACAATTGTCTCCTACTCTTGCCAAAAGCCAGAGTTAGATTTTTTATTTATCCACTTTAACATGTCACTACTCTGAATTTCCCTTCCAGCCTCTCCCAATGTGCTTGCAGAATTTTCTCTCTGAAAAAAATGTAAAATGTAGCTCCATGCTCTTTCAGATATTTGAAAAAGGACCTGTGATTTACAAGAGAATATGTAACAAATTCTGAGGCACAATGACTTACCTTTATTGCTTTTATTTCTTTTGATGTCTGCTTATCTCAGTGGCCACTCTGTCTCTCCAGATAGAAAAGTATTTTGTCTTGTAAATCAATTATCAAACCTTTGATGAATATTTTTGCATTCTATATTCCTCTGCTGCCATTACTTTCTCTCCTTCCTTGTTCTTCCTCTTTTCCTTGTAATCTCAGCATTACTATTCTTCTGGCAGCCCCATCCCTAAGGTAGGCATGACTTCAGAAGCTTCCTGGATGACTTCAGAGGAGAGGTTGATAAATAATACTGTATTTAGGCTGTGTAAACTGAGCTGACCTTTGGTCTGTTCGTTCTTTGCAGCCTCCCAGCTAAACAAGCAGAGTAGAAAAGACTGTATGCTCAGCCACCTCAGGCTGTCCCTTACTGGAAGCTTTGCTCCAAAGGTTACTCGGAAGGGGAGAGAAGCAAATCTATATCTGTAAATAAACAGCAGGCGAATCAAAAAGATAAACATCAGAGGATGTTCATCAAGGGTGAACAGCAGAACAGTTAGCAGGAGAGATGGATAACTTCTTGCACACTAAAAAAATCCCCACAGGACCCATATATATTATGTCTGTGGCAGAAAGAATGATGAACGAATGCTGGGGATTCAGGTGCTCAGTTCAACCTGTGGGTGAGTTTCACTAAAGAGCTGGCAGCAGTGTTTTCCAGGATTCAGTGTGTCCAGGTATTCAGCCCTTGAGTTTCCCACTTGGTTTGGGAGTCTCAGCAAACTGGAAACAATACATTCCCCATCCCAAGTCACCTCAGTGCTGAGACTGCAGAAACAAATAGGGAGGGAACAGCTCGTTTTGGTGATGTGGGTAAGGAACGTACACATAATTCTGGACTGCTAGGAAAAGATACTAAAGCTAGCGGGGCAAGAGGTGCAGTTAGTGGTCTGTAGTCAAACCAGCTGGATTTGTGGACAAAGAAATTTCAAAAACTGCTCATGTGGTTGGTATTTCGTTCTGCTGTGATTGTACTGGATTCTTCATGGCCAAATGTTTTACCAGTTCAGCTGGGATATGAATCCTCAGAGATGGTTTTAACCTGGTTCTCTGGTTCTTAACTGCTACTGAAAAGGAAAAAAAATTATCTACTTCCTATTTATTTATCCCCTCCTGTCCCTGCCACTGACTTTGAGCTAGGCTAGAAGATTCTCCAACACTTTAATCTACATAGAATCCTAATACTTACTGAAATCAGCATTTCTGCAAAGATTTTTGCATTTCCTGTGTGCTCAGTGATGTCACCCCTGTGACAGCTTTGCTTTATTTTCTGTAAAGCAGTTGAGATTTATGGTGCATGTCACTCCTTTTTATGAGCTTATTTTATGGTGTGGCTTATCTTATGGCAAACAAAGCTTTTGCTCATATTTCTGGGTTTTTTTTTTCCTCATTCTGTATTCAAGAAAAACGCAGGAAAAGGGGCTGTTTGGAAACTGTAGTTTTTTAAGGGTTAATAATACTTTTTAAAGCCTTAAAGTATAGAATTCCCCCAAAATGATCTCGTGGCAGCCAACTTTTCATTACGTTACAATTCATGTATGAGCTGACACCCATTCAGCTGTTGTTAGTGCCTTCACTGAAGCGATGTCCAGGCATTTGCTTTCTAAAAGGAGTAGAAATCCTAAAAACAAACAAACAAAAGAACCCCAAACCAACAAAATTTACTCTCTGAACTGTTCCAACCAGTTCTGTGGGAAGAAGTGTCATCTAAGAAACAAGGTCACAAACAGTTTCCCCATGAGAACGGCAAACACAAAATCCTTTTGAAAGGAGGGAAGAATAGAAGGGTAGGGCTTGAATTGCAAAAATACTTCGTGTTCCCAGCCTGGTCTGGTAAATATAATGGTAGTGGCTGGTACTTCAAGACCTCAAAAATGTATATTTATTACTCAAAACTTTTTATTGAAACACTGCAAAATAGCAAAATCTTTACTGTGCCACTTTGCAAAAGAGAGGCTGTTTTCTTCTTTTAAACCACAATTTTTACCATGAGTAGCTGTTAGTTTATGTTTTAATGCTGCAGAGGACATAAAATGAGGAAATCTTTGCCCTAAAGTACTGAATAGAAAATGGATATGAGAAAGGAAGTCAGAAGGACAAGCAGTGTTAGCTCTACTTTATAGACAGGAAATGGAGAGCAAAGGAGGAGTGTTTTTTGCTAAGTCTTTCCAGAGAAAAATGGTGATGCCAACTGTGTGTCAATGTAATGGGGTCTGTACCACCAGAGGCAGTGAGGGGAGGATGAGGATATTGGATTCTGCAAGAGTGAAACCAAAGCTACTTTGAAATAAAGAGGAACCTTTGGGTTGACTCAGAAGAATTGGGTTTTATTTGTAGTGATTTAGTCAGTGACTGGGGCTTAGGATTTTACCTTTCACAGGCTTCTGTCTCATTTTGATATACTCATATCCATCTTGCCTTTCAGCATCCTTAAATGTGGAGCAGCAAAGAGCATTGCTTCTTTATGAATCTGTGTGCACAGAGTGTCTCAGGACTAGTGCAATATCCATATGAATGATAATAACAAATTACATGGTCAAAATCATATATTCGATCTCAAGTGCATCTTGAAGCTCAATCCTTTCCACCCCAATTTTCCCCAGCTGACTATCCCAGTGTTCTGCTGTGCAAACAGCTTTGTTGGAGCTGTCACTGCCTTTTTTCTTGCAACTCATTCTCTGTGTGTGGTAGTGGCAGGCGTGCATCATATTTCAATTTCACTTTCTCACGTGGCTTTTGCAACTCTGAGTTCAGACCTTGCCCAGATGGGCCCTCTATATCAGAATCCATCAAGCATTTTCTTTTCCATCACTCATTAATAGGATCTGGGGACTTGGGCACATGGTACTGTCAGAATAAAAGCAAATGCCAAACACAGAAATATGTTTCTTTCCTCTTCCCTTTCCTCTTCCCCTTCCTCTTCCCCTTTTGCTCCCACATCCCCTTCCTTTTCCTCTT
>VXAZ01004433.1:3705163-3966244 GCA_013399875.1 Gymnorhina tibicen | reverse complement strand
CTTCCCTTCCCTTCCCTTCCCTTCCCTTCCCTTCCCTCTTTTCCCCTTTTCCCCTTTTCCCTTTCATCCCCTCCTCTCCCTCTCCTCATGGCTGCAGGCATTATTCTCACAGGGTGTCATGTGGGTGGTTCAGAACTGAGCATATATTCAAAACTTTTCTTTAAAATAGCTGGAATCCACTTAAAGCCCCCATTTGTATTCAGGGCATTTCATCACTGAGCAGCATGAAGGGAAGAGATCAATAATCACATTGCATGACCCAACTTCCTGCTGTGTCAGGCTAACTTAAACTAACTCTAATATTGAATCCAGTCCTTTCTGATTTGCCTTCAAGCAGAGTATCCCACCTCCTTCCCTCTCACTTAACTGTCCCCTAGGGATATTTCCCAACTCAGCTGTTTTATTCTTTGCAGTTTATTCCATATCTGTCTTTCTCCTCCCTGATGTAGCATTCATGAATTACTACTGGAGGGCCTCATGTTCACAGTTATTTTTGTTTAGCTATTGTTTCAATGCCACTTTCACTCATCCTGGCCCTACAAACTTGCTCCACTCCTTCAGTAGCAGGTGTGTGGCAGCTGGAGGGAAAACCCTGATTAAACAGCAAATGTGTATCAGGAGGGAAGGGAGGGTAGGAGATCTGACATGTTGTGAGCTGACAATATGGCCAAACTAGGCTTGGTTCCTAAAGGAAAACTAAAAATGGCAGCTAGGAGTGGCTTTTGATTTTCTTTGGTCTTCAGTGTTTTCACAACTCAAGTAATTTTTTACCCAAGATTTATCATATTTAACTCAGGTCACACTCTTATTCTGCTCTGCCTGTTACCTATCCCCAGGCTTTAACAGCACCAACAAATCTCCAAAGTTGTCTGAAAGTATTGAAAATGAATTTTGGGTACTTCTGTTGTTTTTTAAAAAACAGTTACATTTTCCCCCAAAATAGCTCTTACTGACCTCTTCCAGCAGCAAAGCAACAGCCGTTGGTATCTCCTATTCAGTAATGCTCCAGTATGGGAGAAGTAGAGGAGGCAGGCCTGTATCCAAAACTGTGGGAGGATAGAGGGAGAGAGAAAAACTGAATGTGGGATTGGTGCCAAAATCTGATGAATGCAGCAAAAGCACCAAAGGGCCAAAGCCCTTCTGTGTGACCATGAGCCAAGCCAGGGAGAGAAGGGTGTGTTGATGTTTGATTCACTGCTGGTTTTGTGTCGTGAGGAATCTGGCAGTCACACAGTCTCTGCTTTGTATCACAAAACTCCTGTAGTAAGAGACCACATTAAAAAAACTATGGAGGGCAAAACCACTGGCACGAGTATTTCAGGCTGTCAGTCCTTGTAGTGAGATATTGCTTTAGATATAGTATCAAATCCCTCTAGTCTACCCTTACTTCGAACTTATTTATGACCAAGTCTTATTTTCCGCTGTTTACAATTGCACAGACATAAAAAAAGCTTTGAATGATGCCACATGAATGGAAAAGTTCTGGTTCTGCAGCATATCATGCTTAACTGGCTCTTGCTTTGTGCCCATGTAAATTCATAAGTCAGGCTTAGGCCAAAAGATACCACAGGGTGGTTGTTAAGGGTTGGGGGAAGGTATTTATACATCCAGACTTACGTCAGGGTCAGAGCCTTGAGGGTTTGAGGAACAGAAATTGTTTGATCCTGTTGTCTGTCTGAGTTTGTAGAATCTGGAACAATTTGGAGGCTTGAGCCACCTTACTCCTACGTGCAGCAACACTGAATGAGTGCACCTGTAACTGTTTCCCTGTGTTCTCAAAAATAACCATCAAGTGGTGCAGGGTTTTCAGTCTTTTTCTGAAACCAGGCTAGCTAGGGAAGTGGGGAATATCTGGGACATGATTTGAAAATTTGTAAGACCCCGAGAGAAACCATCACCCCTTTCTGTGGAACAAAGGTCCGCCATCGTTTCCAGCACAGAACAAACCCTGCAAGAGTTACCAAAGAAAACTGAATATTTTCTTCCTACACTGTTTTCCCTCTCACTCACACAGTTTTGTGCTGGCTTTAAGTGCAGAAACCAAAATGCTGGTGTGGGAGAAGAGCTGTTACAATGCAGTTTGAAGGTTAAACATCAAGGTATCTTTGAAACAACGGCAGCGGGTGGCGGGATGTTCTCCTGAGATTTCTGAGCTCGTTTCTCTCTTCTAGCACAAAAGAATCCACACCCAGACTTCCCTTGGCCTATTCTCCAACTCGGCACTGATCCTTTCGGGTTTTACTCATGTCTTGTTTTTCAGCAATCTTCAAATTTGACATTGAACCGTAATCCACAAAAGACAAAAAAACTTGGATGCTTCAGGTATTTTCAAGATGGATAATAAATAGCCAGAATTCCACACTGTTTTTCTCACCATCCGCTTGAACATCCAAGGGCAGAGAACTGAATATTGTGAGTAATTACTAGTGTGTTCTACAGTGAAATTTCCATCAGTTAAAATAAGGCTTTTATCTATTTTTTTTGTAGCAAAACGGGAAATTCGCTTGCTCTGAGCAAACTGAACATATGTTTATCCCATGTGAGAATCTGCTATTAGCGCCCACAAGGCTCTAGTTTACACAACATCTATTTTCTTTTTCAGTGGGTAATGAAAGAAGTGTCAGAGACACCCAGGCTCTTCTTTAGTATCACAGACAGTTATTTCAAGAACCTGGGAGCAAAGGCCACGGCATCCGTTCCTCTTGACAGATTAACAATGTTGTGCACAAAAAGTAATCAAACTTTTACATATTTATTTTAAAATTGGTGTTAAATCCCCTTCAAAAAGCCAAAAATAATACAGAAGGGGAGAGCTTACTTAATGGTTTTTTTTGTTCTGTTTATTATATGTCGCATTATAAGAAGAGGAAAGTCTTCTGTTGGATTTTGCAGGAAGGTTTTGGCCAGCATTGTTAATTGCTGTTTTTAATAAAACAAACTGCCTTGGGCTGGAGCTGAATCTCATAAACCACGAGTGAAGATTAACTTCTTGTCCTTCCTCTTTTGTGAAGCTGTCAGAAAAGTGTCACTTCTGTTTTTTACTGTTTCCCCCCCCCCCTTAAATTGTTGCAGACATCCCTGCCCAGCATCCTTCAGAGCTGCTTCCCAACTTCATTAGCCTGTTCCGGTGCAAGGGGCGAGGGCATTCCCACTGCATTTGAAGCAGATTGCTCTCAAGGTTCACACTCCAAGTACAAAATCCTTTGTTATTTCCAAACCGGAGACAGCAGTGTTTGATGAGCTGATATTGGGAACTGCTAACAGCTCAACGGCTGATGCCACTGTAGTACAGCCTGTGAAATCTTCTCACATGCCAGCATTTGCTTTTTTAAGGGTCCTTCCTACGCAGTGGCACAGACTCCTTCAGGCTTTTCACCCAGTGGTCTGTTGTTAGCTAAGAGGAACAAAACAACAATGGGAAGTTGTGCAGCAGAGGTGCAGAGAGGCTCACAGACAGGGCAGCTGTCAGAGGGGTTGCAGACACTGCTGCTTACAGGGAAACTTCCCCAGAGTGATCAGATTTGGATCATTCAAAAGCTGTGACATCCAAGAGAGTGCTGCTAAAGTCCCACTGTTCTTGTCATGCCTAATACCGGGGAGGTGATGACCCAATACTGCTCTTACGCTGAATTTTTTTGCCCAGGGAAAAAGATGCTCTAAGAAACGAGAGTCTTTTTTGTCTGCATGTTTGCAGTGATGAGTCTCATGATTTAAATCACAATTAATGAATCTTAAGGCATTAATCTGTAGAATTGGAATATTATGTTATTTAATAGAGCAAGAAGACAGCATTTCTAACGCTTGAGAATTTTAAAGATTCAAAATCCAGGAACACAATCTAGAAATCCAAACATTATAGGGCAGGAGGTTCTGAGGGCAAGCTGAGGATGCTTTTTCCAGAACAAGTTAAAACTGGATGAAACTAAAATTGGGGGAGAAAATCAAAGAAAAATAACCGAATTCTTTCAGAACTCAGGTAGAATGGTTGGGTTTGAAATTTGGCTGCAATTTCTAGAATGTTGTGCATGTTATTCCATGTGACTCAGCAGCGTTTCAAGCATAAAACATTTCAAATTGAGAGAAAAATGTTACTGACGGGAGGGGATGTGAAAGAACGTTGGATTTGGGGTTTTTTTTCTATTTTTTTAAAAACCACATTATTTATTTTGATCTTGAAAACACGCCGATTCTTTTTAGAGAGGCATATTCAGAAGGGAAGAGCAATCCCTCCCCAGCTAGTATTTAGTATTGTTCCTACCTGCTAATTAAGTGAAGGGATTGTCAGGAAGCCTGACAGGCACATCCATAATCCCTACTTGAGAGCATTTCAGCAGAGCTTTGTCCCTCATCCCATCACACACTCACATAACAAAATGGCTCTGTGGCATAATGACAGCCGTGTGTCAGCGCTGTCTGCGAGGAAGGAGATGGAGAAGGAAGATATTCCAGGCTTTCATGTTGGCACCTTCCTGATGAGTAATTCAGACAGTTTGGAGCCTCCTCATGGTCTTCTCCATCACCCCCACCCCTCTGTTCCCAGCAGCACATTTTGTCTCCTTCGGGAGTCACACCAGCCTCTCAAAGCTAAATGGTACATTATGGTACATGATGTTAGATTAATTGGCTGAAAAAGCATTCCCAGAATGAAGGGAGGTGGGGAGGTTGCTTGTCAGAAGTGTCGTTCTGTCACACTGAAAATCATAGAAATGGGGAAAGGAAGGATCTGAGTGAAAATGAAGGATGCAGATGAAAAAAGGGTTGTAAATGAAAACAGAATTCTTGTTTGGAAGGGGCTGGCAGTAACGGGGGAAGAAAGGAGGGACCAGGGAAGGGAGGAAAAAGAAAGATACAGCGTCCTGGAGGTGTGTGATGGTTGTCACCAGTGCACACAGGGATCTGAGCACATGTCCCCAGCTGCTTCTGCCTCACACCAGTGGAGAGGAGCCCTCCCTTACAACGGATGGACTTGGGCACGGATCAAATGGGGCCCTGAAAGTGCAGGATCCTGCAGTGGGAAGTGTGCTGAAGAGGAGAAGTGAAGTGCTACGGGAGCCTAGGAGCTGATCCTGTGCTCCAGCACCAGGCAGCCACCAAGAGAGAATTTACACTGGATAAGCCATCCACTGGTGCCGCTGGATAAACCATCCCTTGGTACCAGCTGGTCACTGCAGCTCCTGCTATAGCAGTGGTTGCATCCCAGAGGTGTGTCCTGCTACTTCTCATGGTTGGCCGTAGTAGAACCCATACAAAATTCTCTCCTCTTGGTTGCTCTTCTTCCATGAATGTTGTCCCAAGAGCTCTGCTCTCCTTGAAGCTGAGTTGGAAATGTCTAACTGCTGCCTTGCAATATCTGCTCACAGTCACCAGAATCGTTTGAGGGGCTCCTTGCTAACTCAGTCCAAACTCTTCCATAAACTTGGAGTTCAGTTCTTTCTCACTAAGCTTTGGGAGCCCAAAATATTCCTGAGGTCTATTTTTTATTTCTTATATTTTATTTTTTTTTCCTGTTAAACCCTTCCTATCACCGTATTCTCCATGTGCTGGGGCCTCCCCTGTGTTGCCAATTTGCTTCTTCCTCTGCTTTCCACCCACACGATTTTCTCCTCAGTGTCCACAAGGAATCTGTAGAACTGCTGCTTTAATTCCTTTTTTTTTTTTTTTTTGAGTTTTAATTAATTTCTCCTATGCTTTACACATGCAGAATGGTTTTGGTATCACCCACTGCAAGGACTATTTTGGTTACTGGTTTTCAAGAGAGACTTAAATACCTGTGGTAACAAAAGTCTGAGATTCCCTTCATGGGAATTCTGGGCTTGTTTTGCTACTTGCAATGCTGATGCTCTATAGAAATATGTTGCCTCATTCATTTTGACTGACACTGGCAGACATGAAGCTCCTATGCAATAATTAAGACTATTTCTATACGCAAGCTAGTTTTTCTTGTAGCCTACATTTGGTGTTCAAAAAGAAATATTTTTTTTTTAATCTTAATTTAATGCCAAATATTTCGTGCTGAAATACAACAGATGAAGCAAAATTACTTCTTTCATTCAGCTCTGCTGCTGATTTTCCTCCCTATATAGGGACCAGGTGCTGACTTCCTAGGTAATAACATCCAATAATGTCAACAAGTAGGAGCTGGCTATTGGAGAGGAAAAATAAAAGCAAAAATATTCCAGTGGGAAGGAAAAAGACAGACTGAGAGGATGGAGGAAGTGTTGAAAATGCTTCTCTGGAGGGTCTCAAATACAGGTTAAACAAATGTTTCATTTTAGCTTCATTAGAGTTTGTGTTGGGACTAAAGGAGAAATTACTGGCCTCATGCTTATGTTTTTTGCACCTCTAAGGTAAACAGATCACAGTGGCAGGAGAAAGAGAAATTAGCTTCTCCCAGGATGTGAGATCAAGGTGAAGCTCCCTTCCTACCTTGGTGCCAAGTCACAGATGCCTCTTCGTTCTGTCACACTGCTGCAACATCTCACGAGGAGATCTTGTTGTTTAAGAAAACCAAAAAAAAAGACAAGCATCAGTGTTTGCAAACTGAGATGGGCACATTAAAGCATCTCTGGGATGGATTTCTCCCCGTGCTTTTTGTTGACCATTTGTTTCCTTTAATTGGAGCATGAAAGGACTGAGCATGTCCAGTGCAACTTCCCTATGCTAAGTACCACCTGTCAGGGAAATAAAGACACTCTATCAGTCACTTTTCCTTGGAGATTGTAAGTTTTTCAGAAAGACACGCTGGCACACACCCACACTGCTCCCCCCCGCTGCAATCCCTTCCCATCCAGACTGCTGTGTGACCAGGAGCAGGAACAACACGGAAAATCCATCCATCCATCTCAATAGTATTTCAAATCTAAAACTTAACCCACAAATAAGCGACTTACCCCCGGCACCTTCCCAGTAATTGGACTCAATTTTAGAACACTTTCAGCAGTAATACCTGAATAAAAGGGCAGTAGCTATAAATAAAATCAGGATCGACGATATTATTAGAAGATGTTATTAGAAAGACAAAGGTAGATTAAGTGGAAGGGATGAAAAAAATATGAGCCCAGCCACTCCAGCATAAACAAAATAGAGTAAAATTAGAGCTGGCTGTAGGCAGAGCTTTGGATGACTGGAGAGTGCATTTGCAGCCTGCTGAGCAAAGGCAATTCTGCCCCCACACTGACGCACAGAAGATTTGGATTAATTTCAGTCCAGACAGGTAGTGCAGCTGCAGTTTGGGGCTGATATCTCGGTGGAAAGGCAAACCAGAGGGCTGATGCAGACCTGAGTATTCTGCACCTGCTGGGTAACAGAGATATAAGTGCTGGGAAAGGGGCAGCCAAAATGCGTCTCTTAAGCAACACACAGCGTTGGAGCAGTTTTAGCACAGCTTCCACAACAAGGGGTGTGATGAGAAGCTGCTGTGAGGACCAAGGCAGCAATCAGTTTTCCCTGTCTTTGAGCTTCAAAGGGAAGCAAGAGGATTTTTGGGGGAGGCTCCAGGATCGGTTGGATAGGCATCTCTGGGGGTGGGGTAGTTTGGGTCTGTCCTCCCTTGGTCATGTTTGGGGTGACATTTTCAAGGTGCCTTCTGGATTTATGTGGTGTCTGTGCTGGGACAGGGCTGCCAGACACCCTGAGTCCTTCCCTGGGGAAGGAAGGCTGGCACCATGGTCTGTGGAGGCTGCCAGGAGGTTGTGGGACCCTGAGCTATGCATAGGTTGGAGTAAATCCAACATCCACCCACCCTGGGAGGTTGGTGCCATCTCCTGCATACAAACTGCTCCTGGGGTCTCCTGTCACTCCAGCCCCCCAGGGTTTGCAGCACCTTTGCAGCTTGTGCCCAGGCAGTACCAGCAAAGGAGCTCTTTGTCTTCCTCAGTTTGTACCAGCATCATTTTTTTTAATGATTAAGGTCCAACCACAAATCTGTTCAGAGCCTCATTGTATTTGCTGTTTGCCACTGTTCAGTAGTTTTATTCCATTTTAAGATTTAAGGAAATAGAAATCCTTATGGTCAATGTCTCTTGACTAAAGAACTTTTCCCTTTAAAAAACAAGTCTCTTTAAAATATGTTTGTTTGACATGGCAGAAGATTTTCTCTGTGAAGAACAGAGAATGGGAATAAACATGGTAATGCAGAGTAAATATGTAGGAGGATAGGACAGAAGAAACAAGAATTTCTCTGACTGAAGAGTTTCCTCCACTCAGGAAGTGGGAAGAGTTGTGTTGCACATCTTTTAAAGTAAATTTTTTTCTTTTGTTTTTTTAACGAAGAAAAGCTTTTCTTTAAAGTCTATTGCCACAAAAATGAATTTTGGACAGCAGACTGTAACATATAGGTCAGCTGTTAAAAATATGTATCTTAAAAGTGAACTTTCCTTTTGGTTTTATGCAGTGGCACAGCCAATCACAGCAAATGTTAACCACAAAGTACCAAATCCCACAAAACCCAGACAGCTCAATGCTTTGTGAAGAAAAAGGAAGAAAATTCCTCAAGTCCACTGGCAAAAAACCTTTTTTTAACCTTTCTTATCCATTTTTCTTAGGACATGGGCATTGTTCCATGTCTTTCTGACCTTTCAAATCTGTAGGGAGTACAAAAGGAGGGGGAGGGACAGCTGACAGTATGACCAGTGCTTCCTACTCTGTCACCTCTTTGCTCTCCTTATTTATGTCCCTGTCAGAAATAGCGTTGCAAAGCCCTTCCAAAGAGCTCTTTTATTGAAAGATTCTTAAATAAGCTGAATTACCAGAGCTCTGAGAATACAAGCATCTTCAAGGGAAATGAGCACATGGAAAACACCTGTCCTTATCCCAATGAATTTTTCTGTATCAGCATTGTTCAGGTAGTTTATGTCACAACAAATGAGGTGCCAATTTGAGAACACATATATTTAATGATAAAATTTGGTTTTTTTCTCTGCATTTCTGATTTTAAAGATGCTTTTCTTTGCATTTTACTTTTATTCCTTTTTGATAAACAACAGCTTCCGTGGACTCTTCTCAGCAATGACCTGATTAGTTCATCCAATGATTTGCAAAGCAATCCATGGGTTCCCAGTCTGAAGTGAGGAAACCCAGCAGGAACAGGGTCAAAGTCATGATATGGGGAACTACAGCTGGTGGGTGAGGTGCCCTTTAGGCATTGGGCAGGTTCTTTTCCGTTGCTTTTGCTCCATGCTTCCCTGGGATGGGATTTGTGCCCAGCAGTCGGGCTGGTTGTAGCTGGGTGTTTTCAGGGACAGCACTCGTGCGAGGTGCTGCTGAGCCAGCTTTCGTTTAACCTGGCACAAACCAGGCCTGATAGAGAAGGCTGTTGCAGGATTAAATCAAGAGAAAAGCAGGCAGGGTAGAGCTGTAAATGAGCCTGGGTCACAGGCTAGTAGCTGTAAGGAAAGTTTTACAGTGCTGCTAAAAATCCATTATACACAGTCATGCAGAGAAGTGGTTGCATTTATGTGCAGATGCAGTCTCTGTCACGAATATCTAAATGTTCTCTGTACAGGGGCTAAAATCTCTCACAGAACTGTTGGACATGACAGAAAATAACTCTTTCTCACTCAGCCTCTTTTTTAAACCTTTTCTATTAATCTTGAATTTATTCTCAAAGCTCCTACCCTCTCTCATATAGAGTAGAGACCAAAAGAATGGTAAACACGTTCATACAACATTAATATCCAGTGAAATATTTGAATTAGGCTATATATGAGCTTATTTATCTAAGGTAAATAAATAGATATTTATTTTCAGGCAGGAGAAAAGAGAACATGAAGATGTTTAGACAGCTGAGTTCAGGAAGGAGTCACCTATGGTCCTTTTTAAACTATTGGGAAGAAAAGAGCTGCAAATAAGAGATTCCTGTCTTTTGATTGTAAAGGCACACCTGCAATGGGGGAGGTAACTGGATATGATAAACTCAATCACGCTTAGCAAATGGTTTGAAATTGGTGTGGAGCTGTGTAATTATGAAATTTAGAGCTAAAATCAGCATATGGTCATTGTATTTTTAAAAGCATAGTCTTGGGCACCTGATATGTATCCTGAGAGAATTAGGCTTATTCCATTAGTGTTATTGGCATTAATTGGAGTAGTGGGTTGAAATGCTCACAAACTGCAGTGCAGGTTGAACATTTGAGGTGCCTGCAGTGTTTTTGGGGATAAATGAGGAGGGGGAGATGTAACAGTTGTGGTGTATGTAGGTGGTCAGTGAAAAGTTGTTCTGTTTAACTCTTCGCTTTTAGCAAAGCAGATCCATCTGATTACTCCAATTGTCCAAGAGTAAACCCTTGCTGCCATATGGAATATGTTGTTTTCCTACTGTAATATGCAAGAGTGGATCAAATTCAAAGAGTAATTGTGCTACCTCAACACCGAGGACACCCGTGTTCTCCATAACACCCTTATATATGGTATTGATCCGGAATGTATATGGGATTCCCATTACGAAAACTATGGTAATTCAACTAATTGAAGGGCATTTCAGCAAATATGATATAGCACTCTACTGAAAGAATAGATTTCATTCACACTGTGAATGAAACACGCTGTGTTTGTTTTGAGCCACTCAATTGGAGCACTGCACAATAACACCTGGAATGTTTTTGGGCCATCTCAGCTGAGAACAAAATTGGCCAAGATAAAGTTTTTGGCCTCATTGGTAGATGTCAGCATTAGAATTTCTGTGACTTGGAGCACCAGTGTTTGGACTGGGATGAAAGGGTTGAAAAGGCTGTGGATTTTTCATTATTCTCTGGAAGGTTTAACTGTTATAACCATGTTGTGGTCCTCTGAGACTTTGTCTGGCTGCAAGAGAAGGGTTGAGGAATCCNTCCTTTTGGTTTTATGCAGTGGCACAGCAGCACAGAAGGGTTGAGGAATCTTTTTGTTCCATCCCATTCCTGCTGTGTAAGGAAGGGTTCTCTAGCTGTGCTTGGAAATGGCCCTGAGGGGAGCACTGGAAAGTGTCCAGAAGAGCCAGAGGGGGAAGCACAGCTTGTCTGCTGAAGGGCACCATGCACGGGTGCCAAGAGGAGACTTGTTTGCTGAACTGGCTTTGGTACAACTCCAAATCTGTGCTGGGGGAATTAAACATGAACACCGCCTGCACTCCACTTCCCACCAAGGGTTATGTGACTGTGTCACCAGTCTTTTGAATCTCTGCAAGGTTTTCTGATGTCCTTGAACTCCACACCCACCTCTCTTACCCCATCTAAACGGTCTCGTAACCCTTGGTGCAGCAGAAGCTTGTGGTGTAGTCTGTGCATTTCAGAGCAGATAATCCCATCAGAAATGACCATGACAGCAGTTTTCTGATCTCATTTAAATTACAGAATTACTTCCTGTTTTGAAAGAAAACTGGAAAGGACGTTGTTCTGGAGGTGGATTGGTCTGGTTCAGCTTGTTAACGACACAGCTTTGAGAGTGGGCTGTTCAAAGCCACTTCCAGGCAGCTTCCCTTGACTAAAAAGTAGTCTGGGCCCAAATTCTGACTCATGGGAAGATGATTTTCCGTATCCCGCTGAGTCTTGAATTGAAATTACAAATGACCCCAGAGCCTGTCCCAGACCTAAATTATTGGTGATGTAGTAACAGGTGTGTAGCTACACTGTACAGTAGAGAGGTATGAATTAAAAATTGGATAATGGAGGGAAATTTTGGCCAATCTCTCACAGTTAGTCACAGGCTGAGTACATAAGCTGCTAGATTCAACTCAGGAGAAAACAGGATACGAATGACTAGACAAAAATGTTACACCCACTCCCTGTCAAGACCATAAATCTGGTCCTAGAAATTGGAATGAAAATCTACCAGTTGAGGCTCAAAATCCATTCAAGTATTCTTCCAATGGAGTGATGAGTGTCTGTTGTTTAATGTAATGAGTTAAGAAATATTGCCTGTGCTGGTAAGTGGAATATTGAAGGTTAGAATAAGAATTTAGAACCTGTCTGAGCCCTCTTAGAAGATTTGAGTAGATGAAAAGGTTGCTTGGTGTTTATCCAAGGATAAGAACATACAAGAGCTCTTTCCACATTGTATCTACCTTGAGGCAAATTATTTGCTGACACAAAATATGGGATCTCTAGTGCTGTTCTCATTGTTGCCAGGATATAGCGAAATCCATCAGCTCTTTATTGGAAAGAGAAGTACTGCAGAACTCCTTGATTTCAGCCTGGCCCTACCAAACTCATATTCTGTAGCTTAAACTCATGGCCCAGACCTTAACAGCATTAGAGGGACACAATTCATCATTTCACGGGAATAGGTCTTTTCACAGTCTTTGATTCTGTCTCATCAGTCTGTTGAAAATAGGGTCTTCAGCCCCACATTGCATAAACCTATACACACAAACTACACCTGTGTATCTATATCAGCAATCAACACCTTCATGAAAAGGATTAAAACTCCAACTGTGTGAGCAAGGCTCCCTTGACTGGCAAAAAAACCCAAACCAAAACCCCAAACAAAATAAAAGAGGATAAATTAGTTGAAAAATTTAATTTCAGTGTTGCTTTATCTTTTCCCTAACTGAGATGGGTTCAAGTCCAGCTGTTGGAGGATTTTCAGTTCTTGGTGTTTTATTCGTCTTTCACAGTGGCGACCTAAAGTAATGCAGTACCCCATGTTCATCGCACAGCAAGATACCACCTTTTAGGGTCAGTCTTTAAAATCTTCTTTGGAATCCTTGCATGACCATGGAAAAGAGGACAGAGAGGGGATCAGTGTCTTTCTAACTAGGGCTGGTAGATGGCTCCAAGTGCCATCCCATCACTGGGACACGGAGCCAGGAAGCAGCTCCAGAAGTGATGTTGTGTTGGGTTGTGTTGTCACAGCACCACAGGCAGGAGCTGGTCACTGATATGAGGCTGCTTATGCCAACCCTGCATTGCTGTCTTGGGAAATAACACGACAGAATAATATAACACAGCCATTTTACAACCAGCAAGGTGGAAACAATGCAGTGGCGAGGGCTGAGGGGAGATGAGAGCTAAAGTGTTTCAGATTATCCTATAGAGAACAAATGTGTTTGATATACTATTCACACTGTCTCATATGAAAGTTTAATGTCTTGGGGGTGCCAGCTCTGCACAGATCTGTGACTGTAATCAAGCCACAAGCAATGGCTCTGTGAAGGATCTTGGAAAAGTTTCTTGGCATCTCCAATGGATGTGTTGCAAAGCTATGACCCATTTTTCAGTCACTGGTTTGTATTTGATAACCATGAAGCCCTACAGAGTAGAGAGGGAAAAGAAATGAAGTTGCCTGAGCTGAAAGAAATGGCTGTGTGAACCAAACCATTGCGAGGTTTTATATCCTGATTGCTCCTCTCTGGAAAACTCTGCCAAGTCTAAAATAATTTCCATAATAGTGTGCATTGCTGATATAAAACAGATAGAAAATGCAGCGTTTCTTTTCAACTTTTCAACTTGCAACTTCTTTCAACTTCTACAATACATCAAATTCCTTTCAGGATGTAACTACAACCTGTTTATCAATGAAAAAAAGTGCCCTTTTGGGGTTCTCCCTATCAGCACCCTAAGCAGAGATAAGTTTTCTAATGAACCATTCAGTACAAACACTTTGAAACTGCCCATTAGCTGATAGATTTTCACCTGCAACAGACCTGAGTAAATTCTCAACTGGTTGTTTTTTTTTTTTCCCATTCTAAATGGATTTTAGTGGCATATCTTGACTCTTGTTGGCAGGAATGTAGATATTTACCATCTGTTCAAATGCACATTGGCCATGGTAAACAATTCAGACAATTCCCCAAGCGATGGGCATGGGGAGGCAAACAATACTGGCTGCTGGCTCTTCCTGCAGCTTGGGTGCAGGCAGAGGACAATGCAGTCAGGTGAGTTGTTGGCAGTGAACTCATGAACAGAACACCTCTCAGGTGCTTCCAGCAGAAATGAAGTTATGAAAGTGTTAGTGGTTGGATCAGAAGATATTTGGGTTTGGCTTGAACAGCTGCATTCTTTTTGTTTTGATATGTGTGGTGCCTGGCACGTCTTTCTGGGGAGGTGTAGGACAGAGTGAAAATAAGAGGGGATTGCTGCATGGAAATGAACTTCAGAAGCTGTAAGACCATGTCAGAGCAGCTCGTAGTGCTGTGTTCAAGATGCATTGCTCAGGGACAGCTGCAAGGAAACATGTTAACTCCGTGAAGTGTTTAGCTGAACCTGCTCCTTGCTGCAGTCTTCCAGCTGTTGACTTTGTCCATGAAGTGAGGCTGTGTTTCGGTTGCTCTGGCAGCAGCCAGTTTCCAGACAAACCCATCGCAGTCGGTGGACTTGAACTGGGATTTGCTCGTAAGAGTGCTCACGCTGTTAGGAGCTGCATTTGCAAGTGCAGGTGGGGAATTTATAGAGTTGCTGCTGGGAAGAGTGAGTGTCTCTCAGTGGTGTCCCTGCTCCAGGAACAACGACTGCTGCCTGTGCCTTTTGTGTAGCAGCATCTCAGATTAAGTCTCTGCCACTCATGGTGTATTTGCTTTGTGTTTTGCAGAACTTTCCATCTGGAGTCACACAGTACGGTTGTTCCCCATAGCATGAAAGCATGGCATTGTACTGCTTTTCCCTGGAGCAGAGTAGCACATTCATTTTTAATTGTTGACCACTCTATCAGAAATCCTATTTCCCAGAGTTTAATTGTTTTGCATGATGTTTAATTCATGGCTTCCCTACAGAAATCAGCTGTTAACCTTTTTAAAAAAAATAATGTATTATTTAGTATTTATTTATTATTTAGGATAACATTTTTAATTGTACAGGATGATATAATTTATTTATATTTTCACTATAAAATTCCATGTCTCAGTGATCCCTCTCTCTTCCTCCTTTTTTTTGGACTTACAATTCTGAAGAATAATAAAAGCTGTAGAAATGTTACCATAAAGGTTTCCAGAACAAGTTTTTGATATAAGATATTCTTATACAGGACAACACTGAAGACACATTTAAATCCTCCTGGAAATGCTAAGCCAATGCTTAAGAGCTTTTGGAAATCAGGGCATAGGTGAATATATTTTTCTTTCTTTCTGAATATGTTTTATTCTGTATTCTTACATATGAGCTGCCCTACAGAAAAGTTCAGTGGCAAAACTGAAGCCAAAGTTTCAGAGGATTTGCAGGAACAAGAATTCAGAGTTTCTGCCAGAGACCTGATGTGACTGGTGATATTCATCGGGCCAGGAGCCCGTGCCATCCAGAATGTGTCTAGCTGAATTTCACACACAGCAAAAGTGCCTTTGGAAATGTTCCAGGACAATAATTATTGGATACCAGGGAGCTGCAAATAAGTGCTAAGAAATGAGGAAGCACAGCACCAGCACAGATCACATCCCCCCTCCTGGCTGCCCAGAATGCCCTTTGCTTTGGCTGCCACGCCAAAATCTCCATCTTTTCTTTCCAGCTCCCCACGAATGCAGAGCAAGATGAAAGGATTGGGTGCTGGGGGATATTTTGTAGTGTGCCCAAGTCCTAAAGCTCCTTCCAAACCCAGAGACCAGGCAGAGGCTGCAGAAGTCCCACTCTCAGCAGAACAAAGCTCTCCCCTGGTGTACAGCCCAAATCCAGCTGCCCCCACAATGCTGCTGATGAGGGACAGGGTCCAGGCACTCAGGCAGAGATCCAGGGGTGGATTTCAGCACAGGGGGTGTGTTTGTAAGGTTCTTATCAGCAACATATTCCTTACCTTCTGTGGACAGACACTTACATGCATGGAAATACATATATATTTTTGATTGACAGGGCTGTGAGGCTGGTGTTTATTTTCCTTCTTTCCAAGGCAGGTGGTCAACCCAAGAAAGCAAGCCAGGAGGGATGTTTCTTTGTAACCACTGGACTTCCCCTGTGGCTGATCCTGTGCTCTTCCATCTCCCCCATTATCCTCACCCACACAGGGAGACGTCATTGTTTCCCTGCTCTGAGTGGGTGCTGTGGTGTCAGTGCATCATCAGGGGAGGAAGTGCTACATCTGGGCAAAAATCAGTTTACACTGGAAGAATCACAAAGCTTTTAATGTTGAAACAGAAAACAGTGTAAAGCTTTTTGCTGAGTGTGTTTGGTTTAAAAACAAAATTTCCATCAAATCCTGAGGGAGCAGCACTTCCTTTCCTAATTTCTAATACAAACCTTGGCAGTGAAGAAGACTGAATGGATAAAGCAATTATAGAAAAACTCCAATTCAGTAGGAAATAGAAAAAAAAACTACAGCAAAAACCCTGGTCATTTCTAAGAGATAGGATATATAATACAGCTGCTGCTCTTTCAAGAACTACTTAAAGGCATTTTTGACTATTTTTCTCTGGAAAATACTTCAATCAGCATGTATACTAAAAAAGCATTTCTTCTCTCTTTCACTTTCTTCCTTCTTTCTTCCTTCTACCGCAATGTAAATTCTGCTGCAAAGGAAGGAGAAAAAAAATCTGTATAGCACAAATGACTCTCACTTCAAGCAAATATTGCCATGAGTAATTATGCTTCTCTCTGTTCTTGTTTCAGACATACTGATGTTATGAATGAATTAACCAAGGAACAAAATGCTTTGCTGCCAACTGAGAGCTAATCCTTGAAGTTTAGTGCTATTACACTTAACATATTTCTGTTGGATCTCAAACCACGACATTCAGGAGAACTGATACCAGTGAAGGAGATGCATTTCTTGTCAAGAAAGAGTCTCACGATTCCTTTGCTCCCAGGAAATTTGAATGAAGAAACACTCAGTTTGGAAACATGCCTATTCTACTTAGACAAAGTTAAAAAATGGGTTGAGGAAAGCAAACAGAGCTAGGAAACATTGCAAAGAAAAACCATAATTTTTTAACTCAAAATTCAAGTTTTTGATTTTTCATGGGACTTTTTGACCAACCATCCTTCCTGGGATATTACTTATGCACTTTACCCCTGAAACTCTTGCAGGACAAGGAGTTTGTCTTGCTTGAATGGGCTGGATCTGCTCGTGCTTTCCAGCAGCTCCCTTGGTGACTATTGAGATGTTTGTGCTTTGGGGCTGGAGCACCTGCACGACAGTGACCCTCTTCTAGGCTGGAGCCCAGTAAGGTGCTGGCCCTGCCTTAGATTTTGGGTATGGCATGGACCCCAAATCCCTGGGTCTGTTCCACTTCATAGCCCAGTTCAGGGGCTCTCGGGATGTGCTTATGGTCCCTGTGGAGTTCTGTGGGGAACAGTTGTTTTGCTTTAAAAATGAGGAGGGAAGAGTTTCACATAGCAAAGAGCTGAAGAACAGATCGGGATCCTCTGACAGCAATTTGTGGTCAGAGAAAATGCTGGTGTTTGCTGCGTGTCTGTGGTCGCTGCTCTCACTGTCTGTTATTGCAGGTAGCTACGTGTCAGGATGTACCTTCAACACCCCCGGCCTGCCTGAGTTGTGCTTATACACTTATTAAACTATGGTGTGCATTTGTAGTCAGACTATTATAAATCCATTACTTCCCTGAGGCCAGAGGAAATGGTTTTAAAATGTGAGGTTTTTCTACAGGGAATTGAGAGATAAAAATACTAAAGCTCTGTACTTGGCTTGCGCAGATCAATGTAGTGCAATAACCGGGAAGACAAACCAAGCTTAAAATATTACAAATGTGATTGCATGAAAGCTTAACTTGACATTGAGTAATTATCACTACGAAAGTCTCCTAAACCACCCTAAGAAGAAACAAAACCAAAACCAAGCAGAGAGCCTGTCAGTAAATCATAAAAGAGAAATAACTGTGTGTGTACTTGGAACCAAAGTCTGAGTAATATAATTGCACAGCAGTGAGTGAAACTTCAAATTTGTCCTTCACTTTTTCAATACAATGGAGAAGTGTAGATGAAAAGTCTTGGGATGGGAGATATCAAGAAGTTTTGAAAATTATTTTTCCACTAAAAGTTTCACAAAGATTTTTTTCTCCATCGGTAGCTGTTTCTCCATCAGGAGAAATGAATTGTTTGGAGCAATTAGTTCCAAACCTGAAAATTGCTATTTGTGATGGGAACAATGAAGAAAAGGAGAACAAGGCAATCTTTCAAACAAGATTCAAAACCAGTAATTAAAGTTCCTACCAACTTCAGAAGCTGGTGCTAGGTTGAACTAAGGCACAATCATTATTCAGTGAGCAATGAGTTTTACCTGCATTTTCGGGACAATAATATTTCATCCCACCAAAGTCATGATGTACCAGTTAGTGAATCTTCCCATTTTTTTCACGAATTTATATTAAGCAGAAAATAAATACTAATGTAATGTTCCCTTTTCTGAAGCACTGAGCCACTTATAGGAATAATTTTTGGGGGGAGGAGTGGGAAGTAAGTTTGTATCTTAGACTTCTGTGATTATTTCACTTGAACAGATGGAAGCTCAGCCACTTGTGATTGAATCACTAAAATGAAAGGACATCACTGAAATGGTGGTCACTCATTTGCTCAATTTCATGTGAAGAAAATTAGCAATGGATAGTGACGGCTGTGAGTTTCCTGAAAAGGAAGAAAAGCAGCCTTTCCCAATAACTTCCATCACTGCAGAGTGTATCCCCTCATGGCCTGTGTTCATGGCCGGGGAGCTCTGATTCTCCATTTCCACTCGGGATACATTCCCAAGTACATACATACTGGAGCTGTCCAGTATCCAGAAATATGCAAATCCCTTGGAATCTAAATTGTGCCACCGTTTACACACTAAGAAATTCTTTCTCTAAATATTGCAGGTACCTAACCCAGAGCTGTACAGCAAAAAGAGTCAAACAGAGATTACTCTAAATACTCCTAACATGTGGGACCCTGACCACTTTTGTGTTCTCAGCATGGAAAGTGAGTTCCTGGTTTTGGAACACATTAGTAGCTGCATAAATCCATTTGGGATCTACAAGTGTTGGATTCAGGTCCCTGTCGTAGAGTGGGGTGAAACTCACAGTCTGAGAGCATCCAGTTCTCTTGGCTGTTAACCAATGTCAGCATTTCAGGTTCTATCTGAGAAAGTGGCCAACACCTCCCCTGTCCCTGGGTGTTGAAGAATGCAGCTACTTTGCAAAGCACAAAAATGTGGTTAAAAAAAGAAAAACTAAATCTGCCAAACCTATGAAATACTACTCACTCCTCAGATCTTCAATCAGTTTCTCAGCACTCCATTTCTAATTATTTGCCATCTGGTGCAGCCCCTTCTCTTCCAAAGCAACGTGGAATATTCTTCTGGAGCAGGCACACGCAGCAGTGCTGCCTGAACATTAACTGCTTCTGACTGGAGATCCTGGGGAGCCTGATTGTTTGAGGCAAATCTCCTCCCCAGGGATGGCAGGATTTATTCCCTGCATCTGGGCTGCAAGGTTGTTTTTCTTCGTTGTGGAAAAAAATGCTTCCGTGTCATTTATAATGGATTTCATTCCAATAAACAGCCATCTTCTGGCATATTGTGACCGTGGCTTATCAAATAATAAACCCCTGTCACTCTGGATTGCTGGGAGTGGGACCAATCCAGCCAGCGTCGATTTCTGCGTCCACTTTGTCATGCCATGAAATCTGCAGTGGTTTGGCACGTGTGGGTGTCACGGCTGTCAGCGGGGGAAGGACCTCCGAGTGCCCCAGGGGAGCTGCAGGGAGAAGGGGATGTGATTCCTCAGGTTCTGATCCTTTGTACACCATCCCACTTTAAGTGCTACCTCGTGTTCATTAGGGATGATCACAAAGCCATATGGCCAAACAAACGCAACACATATCTCGGCATGTTGGCAGAATGAGTCCTTGTTAATTCTGTCTCCTTTTCCACCCTCTGCCTGGGAGAAAGGATAGTGAGGAGGCTGGTTTTACTGTGCTGAAGAGATGACAGACTTGATAACTTTAGTATGGAGCATTTCCAGAGCTTAACAATGAATGGCACAAGCTTTCTGAGGGGAGAAAAAAATAGGCACAGATTTTCAAATGCATCAGCAGGTTGCAAAAAAATGTGCTGATTAGCCATTTGTATATTTGACTCAGGATGGTTGGGACATGGGAGACCTCAATTTGATTTCTATCGCTGCAACATTTTCCCTGTGTGACCTTATTGTACCTTTTAATTTCTCTGTGCTTGGATTCTCCCACTTTCTTCCTAGGACAGGAAGTGGGTCTTGGTACACGCATAGTTATATGATATATGCTGGTTTTGTTTGGGATGGAGTGGATTTTGTCCACAGTAGCTGGTGTGGGGCTGTGTTTTGGATTTGTGCTGGAAACAGTGTTACAATTCAGGGATGTTTTGGTTAGGGCTGAGCAGGGCTTACATGGAGTCAAGGCTTTTTCTGCTCCTCACCCCAAGGTCCAGGAGGCTGGGGGTGCATGGGAAGCTGGGAGGGGACACAGCCAGGACAGCTGACCCCAGCTGACCCAAGGGATATCCCAGGCCGTGTGGTGTCATGCTCAGGATATAAAGCTGGGGAGAGAAGCAGAAAAGGGAGGACATTCAGAATGATGGCTTTTGTCTTCCCAAGTTACAGTTCCATGTGATGGAGCCCAGCTTTCCTGGGAGTGCTGAACACCTGCCTGGCCATGGGAAGTGGTGGACAGATTCCTTGTTTTGCTTTGCACAGGTGCACAGCTTTTGCTTTACCTATTTAACCTCAAAAAGTTCAGGTATTATTTGAAGGGGGATGCTTTCTCAGACACCCAGAGTCAATGACAGCAGGTTATCTAATGACTTGGAGGGGACTGGGACCATCCAGTGGTGCTGGACTTGTTTGGCCTTGGGGCTGGCTTCTTCCCATGGCAGGGTTTGTCCAGCAGCACCCCTGTCATCACTCCTTGTTATCCATGGCAAGGCACAGCCTGGAACCCCAGGGGCAGTGTTTCCTTCTGTAACCCAAGGTGGTGGAGTGCCCATAAGTATTTTCCCATGATAGGTTTTTAAATTCAGCTTTCAGATATATTGGTAAATGTGAGGAATTATTTTCCTCGAGATGTCTTTTTTCCCTGTTGTTGTTCTCAACATATTAAATGAATCAGCTCTAATTTATGGTGATTCTTGATCTGCTGAAACCACTGTGCTCATCTCTGTTGTCAGGTCCAGGGCTTGAATGTGTTCTCTCCAGAGCCTCCAAATGCCTGTAGGAGTGCACCTCTTACACCATTTCCTCAGTAGTAGAACAGATGAGTAAATTTGAGCAAACCTGCTATTTGAAACAGACCCCACAGAAAGGAATAAAAATGTCATCATCAGCAGGAGTAAACTGCTCTCACAAATAACAGCAACAGAGCCTTAAAGCGAAGGTTGGCTGTGTCTATATAGAGAAAATACTTAGTGTCTGTGTGATATACAAGGCAGCTTATCTCTTTGAGAGCAGGAGACTATAAAAATACAATTGCCAGAACGAAAGAAAATTGAAGCTGATTGCCATAGCAACAAAAGAATTACATTGATGAAACAGAAGCACATAAAATCCTTGTATGCTACATTAAAGACAAAGCAATCAAAAGTAAACAAGAGAGGATTGAAATTTGCTTGGCTAAAGCTCTAAATGACAAATGTTACCAGGTGATGGAGGCAGAAATGAACCCACAAGAAAGGAAAGGGCATCCCTGAGGAGCTGGGGTTTATTCCCCAGCTGGGGTTTAGTCCCTGTGAGCAGGACAACAGGGACCTGGGAATGCAGCTATGGCCACTTCCCAGGCTTTTTTAGGCAGTTTGTGGGAGCAAATTCCCAATCAGATGCTCAGTAACAGCAGTTTTCATCTGCGCTTTTTGTGATCTCCATGACTTTCTTCCCAACACTGCCTTGTTCCTCTCTTCTGCTGAAATTCTCCCGTGGAGCTGGGTGAAACAAGCTGCTGTTGGAAAAAGGAAGTTTTCTTTTTCCCTCTGCATCTATTGAAACATCTTGCTTAGACTGGCATCTCCTTGCCCATGAAAATGCGCTTCTGCCCTTTCGGGTCTGCGTGGCACAATTACACTGCAGACACTGCAGCAGAGCCAGCAGCCTTCCAGAACGCACTGGAGAAGGCACAGTTTTAACCCACCAACATAAATCTGACAGTTTTCTGATGTGGGGGGTGAGGAGGGTTGAGGACCCAGACCTCAGCACCTCCACAGCATCCAAAGTGTCGTGGCAGATGCAGGGCTGTGCTGCACTTCCCTGAGAGGTTCTGTGCCCCTGTTTGGGGATGGATTCTTGCAAACCTGCAGGCTGCTCTCACCTCCTGAATCACTCCCACAGACAGCTGGTTGGATGAATTTACCTGGAGCATAAGCAGCATAAACCTCAGTTGTGTTACACCAGAAAAGGAGGATGCTCCTATGTGCGTCCCTGTCCCCTCAAGAAGAGCCATCCTCATTCTTTGGAGAAGGAGCCAGTGTTATCTGAGGTGAAACCATTTGAGGGAAGTGTCTATTTGTCATGGTTTGGTCTGGAAGATTAAAAGAAATTGGATGTTTTAAATAAAAATCTTTCCTGAATGCAGTTATAATTAAAATCTTAGTATTTCTTATCATAACAAAGCCTTGAAGTCAGTCCAAATGTTGTACTTGAGCACAATGACAGCATTCCAAGTGGTGGACTGACATGTCCTTAAGACACAGCAACATTTAATCTACTAGATTTTAGTCTGCAATAATGACCAAACCTTTCAAAGTTACCACAAAAATTCTTAAGACTAGTATAAAGTTGACAGTTCCTTTAATTACACTCATCTTCCTTTCAAAGGAAGTGACAAAAAGAGTTAAGGAAGATTAACTAAGACTTAAATGCACAGAAATGACTCAAGGCATATTTAAGTAAGACTTAAATTAGTCTCATTTGGACATGGGAGATTCCATTAACAACAATGAAATGGAGAAAACCAGATCTTAAAGCCTTTGCTCTGAGCTCTGCTTGGAGGCTGTTTCCCAAGTCCTACCCATCTCCCAGATCTTACTCCAATCTGGATTATTTTTCTTTAGTATTTTTTTCATCCTTCTTTTTTTTTTTTTAAGTTATATTTTTTGTTTCTGCTGTATTTCAACAAAACTCTTTGCCTTAACCCTATTTGGGGTTACATGTTTCCATATGTGACAACCTATTCTCCTTTGCAGTACCCTAAATACAAAGATACTTTCCTTCGGGTTTGGCGCTCTTTGGGGTTCTAGGAAACATTTGCTCAAACTGAACATCTTCCTTTCCATGTGGTAATCAAAAGACATCCCTGCAAATCCTGACCCTCTGGTGCTCCCTAAAAACCTGGTATTTAATAGATAACTGCATTGTGCAGCATCAGCAGCCCCTGCACAGAGGTGGCTCTGAGCCGTGAGGAGGAAAACAGAACAATTCTCGTGGCTTGCACTGAAGTAAAGGTTTGCAGCATCCTGCCATGCGCAGATGGGCATGAGAGTCATCCTGGTCACCATGGTAATAAGATAATCAAAACCAACCCTTGAATTTTTAACTCTGGATGATGAATGGCAGAGACAAAACGTGTCAGGGCACAGGCAGGAAGGGTGGCATGGGAAGAGGTCTGTGAAGGAGAGTGTAGCTGCATCTGCAGAGCACAGGCAGCCTCCCAGGTTATTTTTTCCCTCAATGAGACAAAAAATAAATCATTTTAGTAAGACATTCCTACTAAAGCAGGAGAATAATGTTAGGAGTTTCCCCCAGCTCAACATGAGATCACTCCCATGCCTGGCGAATGTGTGAACTTGTGTCCAGGGTGGCCGTGCTGGGGTCTCTGTGCCTTCCCCAGGGTGGTCCCCAGGCTTCTGTCATTGCTATCTTCACCTCTGCAGTCCCTGTTCTCCTAATCTCTGTTTTAAATCTGCCTTGCTCCAGTGATAGCCCACCAATTCCAGGTGTTCCTGGTGTGGATATTGGGAGAGGACTGCTCCCTGCCTCTTGAGAGGACAACTGCTGTTGTGATGTGCTTCTATATCTCTTCTTCAGGTCAGAAATCTCAGCTTATTCAGTCTTTCCTTAGGGTCATGTTACGTAGACATTTCATTGCTCTTGTCATTCTCATTTATTTTCATTTACTCACAAGAAATGTATCCTCCTTTCCAGGTTTACTCTTGCAATAGAAGGACTCCTCTGGCATTTTCCCTCTGTATACTGTATCTTCTGACTCTCATCAATTTTTTTTTTTTTTAAATCTCCACCAAACCAGACTGTAAAAACAGGGGGGCAGGGAGAGAAGTAACTTCTATTCAGTTTTGTTGGGGTTGCAAATTGGATCCATCCATTTCTCCAAGCAGGAAAACAAACAAAATGGCAATACTCTGGGGAGCACACGTAGCAAAACTGTGCAACAAGGAAATTTGTAAACCTGCTTTCTCTCTGTGGGTGGCTAAATGGCTGTTTGAAGACATTTAGCATCACACATGCAATTGAAGGAACAGAATAATAAAAGAAATAAAACTGCATCTTCCTATTAAAGAAGCCCTTTGTTTTATCAAAAATTACTGGACTGCTGATTTAGGATGGCAGGGCTGGAACTCTTTGTGAGGGGGAAACAAGCTTCATTTGGGCTTGTAATTGCATTAACATGCACTCGTGAATACACTGTTAAGGCAGTGCTGCGTGTCCATGGAATTGCTGCTCCCCTTGGCTGGAGTCCAAATGTACTTTGGGCACTGTGGAGAAGGAGACAAATGGGTGCCATTTTCATGGCTGATGATCACAGGCATTATCAGGCACAGCAGCAGGGGCGGGGAAGGAAAGATGATGGAAAACTTGCTCAGGAAATAAAGTCCGCTGCCCTCCCCTGCACGCAGCAAGCAAAGGAATGCGTTTGTCTGTGCTGCTTCTGGTGGGAGCCAGAGTTCTTTTTATCGTAGACATTCCTGAATTTAAGGAACAGATGTACTGCAGGTGTCTGTGAAGGCCTGGGGGACTCCTAGGGGTTGCTGTGTTTTTAATAACTTGGGTAGGGGTAATGTCAGGTCGCAGCAGTAGAGAGGGATCATTTACTCTGCTAAACTCCTTCCTGCCTTAATTGCTCTCTCCTACTAAATCCCAGACCAGTTAGTTGAAAACTAATTTAGCTATTGCTGCAGTAAACTGCTGTGACAGCAGTGTCTACAGACCTGCATGCCCCTTATCTTGCAACACCCAGAGCCGGGAGACCTTCCCACATGGTGACTTGCAGGTCCCACAAGAGCAGCTGAGATGTGCATTCCAGGCAGCTCACTGATGAGTCTGTCATGGAACACTCCCAGGACAAGAGTCACAATCTGCCTTGCAGCTGGGTAAGAAGAAGAAATTAGAGTTTCTTTTTTTCATTGAAAAGGAAAAAAGGGATTGACTCTTGGATGCTCTGCTTTGCTTTTTAATGCCCTGTATTGGAGCCTGGGAGAGTAAGTGCAGTGCACAAGGGACATGGACCTGTTTTCCCTAACTGGAATGTGTTTCTTTGGGGCTTTAGGCTGATTTTCACTCAGACAGGATTAAAAAAACCAAACTGGATAAAAGCCTCCAGATAATGCAGTCCTTGTGTGCAATCTGGTGAAAAATAAAATACTTGTAGGTCTGTCCAGCTTCCAGGACACAGCCACACTCTGCTTTTAAGCCTGGCACACTCCAGTGCCCGTCTGCAGCTGTGGGTCAGCTGGCCCTGCGTCCCTGGGGCTGCCCTTGGCTTGCAGTGAACTCCTGCCCCGAGGGAAGAGCCTGGATGCAAAGCAGTTTATATTCGAAGAGCAGCATGGCTCAGGCTCAGGTCTGCAATTACAGGAGTTGTAGTTGCTGATTTAGAACTGTCTGGGTTGACCCATCCTTTTTCCAGATGGGGCACCAGCCCATGGCTTCCAGTTAAAACCTACCCCCACCAGATCCGTTCAGTTTGTTTTTCACATTCAAAAGGTCTTTGGTATTTATTCTGGAACTAAACAAAACCTCCAGATTTTTCATCAAATAGAATCAACCTCCAGTCAGCTCAATATACCCCATCCTACACCTGTGGGTTTTTAATTCATCCTCCTCTCCAGCGTCTCAGGAATTCCCTTTTGGAGTCTGAAATAGAAATCAAATCTCCACATGATATTGGCAGCATGCCATTGAAAAAAAAAAAAAGAAACCACCATATTGAAGGGTTAAGAGGAGGGAGTCAGGAAGGATGCTGTGTTTGGATTGGAAATAAAAGTAATGTTCCTGTTTGTTGACAATCCTCCGTGCCTATCAGCACCATTGCAATGCAGACTGTTTAAATTTAAACACTGTAGATCAAGTTTTACACTTGCACACAAGGTGTAAAGGCAATGAGCCGACCAACCTAAAATTAATCTGTGTGGGAATGTGAGATATTGTAGGTGTGCTGGGTAATGGATTCCGGCTCTTCAGTGCAGCAGACTGGAAAAGGCAGGGGATGCCCTCAATTCATTTCTAACCTCTTGCATCTTAGCTCCCTTATCGTGTGGCAGAGAAGTGACAATTTTGTTTTTCATAAATTAAGGGGACAAGCACACCTTCTGTGATGCTCCTACCTTGCCCGTGATCCTGGGATTGTGGAGGTGATTTGGAAAACAGAGGAAACTAAGCTGACAGAGGAGCCAATTAGGGGGAGGAGATGAATGATGGGACCCTGGGAGACTTCTGCTGCCTCAGGAAACCCTGGGATTTTTAAATGCTTCTTAAATCCCCAAACTTTCTAAATGAGTCCCTTAAAGGCACACTGCAGTGTTGTGGCGGGGTTGAGCTGAAGGGCTGGTATGCAGAGGTTCTAATGATTGAGATACGTTTTATCTTTAATCCCTGGCTATAACAAAAAAGCAGTGGCAGCCACCTTCACCTCCTCATTCCCTCTGCTCTTCTCCTCCTCCTCCTCTTCCCATTGCTCCAGGACAGCTGCCATCGGTTCCAGCTCTCCAGTTCAGCACCACAACAACCAGCACTGCTGCTTTTGCTGGTGAGATATTCCAGGAGCCCGTCAGTACCCTCAGCTCACCAAATCCCCCCCAATCCCTGCAGGGAGCCTGCAGCATCACCATGGCCTCTGGTCCCTGTGGGGATCCATCACAGACGTGGAGCTCTGTGAGACACAGGGACGCACCCACAGACCTCTGGGACCAGCCCTGCCTTCACACACGGCTCCTTGGTGCACAAAAACTCCGAAGTTCCTTTATCCTTTATTTAGATTTTAGTCCCCAAAGGGATGCAGAAACCTCAGTTCTAACAGGGCCTTGTGTGCAGCTTCCTTCTGTTCCTGGAGAAAATCTCCCGGAGTTGTGCGTATTTGGCATCGTTGTGCTGAGACCATACGGCACCAAGTTCATGGATCAGCCTTGGAGAAGCCGAGGGGGTGATTCCCTCAGCCTGGGGGAGAGCAGGAAGGGCGTACAAATTCCTGATCTCACAGAGGAGGAGGACGAGGAGGAGGCTGGGCAGCCTGCAGACGGCCCTTGTTCTCCGAGGACAGCCTGCAGTCCGGCCTCTCCGTGGCAGAGGATTTACGTTCTGCGGGAAGCAAATCGTCACAGTGATGACTCAAACTTGATGTACCATTGAGCACAGCTCAAAAGAAAAAGGCAGGGCTGGTACAGCTTTTGGTGGGGCCTTCTCTGCTTCGTGGCATTATCCTGGGCGAATGGATACACTCAGACAGGCCAAAGGGTTTGTGTATGACCACAGACAGGTGAGCCATGAATGGCTTGAACCTAATGAAGACAATATCAGAGGTGTATTTTTCTGCCCAGAACTGGCACAGCAGCATATGTTTGTCAGTGTTCCAGCACAGAAGGTGAGGCCCAGGTTTCAGTGCCCTGACACGGAGGCGTGGGCTCCATCAGGGCCCAGCACGGCCATTCCCAGCTTAGTCCTCTCTCCCTCCTATCTGCCTTCCATTCTCACAAGAGATTTGACAGGCAATTTATTAGCTCCACAAGCCTTCACACAGTCAAGACTAAATTTAGAATTATTATTCATAGAGATGAAAGCTAACATAGTGTCTCCATTACCTCTTGAAATAAGGGGTCCATTAAGGACCAGTGAGGTAACTGCTTCCACAAGGTGCCATCTGTTCATAGGCACATGTAATCTTTCAGTTCCAATTATCCTCAGAGAACTCATTTGTTTCTCAAAACCATGAGTTGGTTCAAATATGAGACTACTCATTCTTTCACCAACTCCAGTAACTCTCTGGATCATATTCTTTCTGCAAAATGCAGTTGCTTTGTTTAGTGCATCTGTCTTCTGAGGCTTGAAATTCTCCCTGAGAGACCCCAGGCCTGGATGTTGGCTGGTGGAAAACTAGGCTAAATCTAGCTCTTAATGTCTAAAAAGCATGAGTTATTGCTAAACTGAATAATAGCCACAGTATTTATTTATGGAGTTGCTATGCCACTGCTACCTTTTCCTAACTTATTACTTTGTAAAACTCTTTGGGATATCCAGAATTTGAAAGGTGATATATTAAACTGGGTTCTATTATATTTCCTGTTGCTATCAGCAACTTCCCTTTTTAGCCTGGTTTAAGGCATCTATGTGTGTTTTGTGAAATGCATTCCTATTCCTGTGCTCCAGGCTCCCAGCTGTCCATTTTAGGTAGTAAAGACCAAATATTAGGAGGTGCTACAACCAACATTCTTTCAGAGCACCAGTCTTTAATCTTGTCAGAAGTACTAAGGAAGGAGTTTGAAATGAGAGGGCAGAGATGGGAGCAATGCATTCCTCATTTGTCATTTCACTGCTTGGGTAAAATAGTATTAAACTCAGTAAAATAATATTAAACTCTGCAAAATAATCAGTCTCCTAACCCTGAAGAAAGATTTTATTTTTTCCATTTCTCAGAAGACATTCCTTTACCACCAGCCACAAATTCTGATACTGTCTTCTCCCCAAGAATTCATGAAACCAGCTTCTCCCTCTTTAATTCCAGCATAATAATGTGGAATGATAATTCTTATACAGCCCACCAAAAATGGTAACAACTATTTACAGGGCAATGTGAAAACCAGCTGAATTTTACTGTGCCTCGTGAAACGTCACAAGAGGGTGACATGTAGATGTCTGAGGAGAAATCAAGTGGATCATTTCCAAATGCAGAAGAGGACCTGCTTAGAAATTGGTGGATTTTTCTGGCCCGAGGGAGCAAGAGTCTGCTGTTGTCGATGGCATTGAAGTGATGAAATGTTAGAAACCTGCCTTAATCATGAGACCCCTGTAGAGAACACAAATTTACCAGGAGTGACCTACTGAGCCAAGCTGTCTGAGCACACACATCGTGGTGCTGAAAGTTACAGAAGCCCTTAGGACAATTAGTATTTCCCCAGGAGTAAGGATGTCCTTGCTAGAAGCTGGGAGATCAACCTTCCCTCCCTTTGTCATTTCTGGAAAACAAGCATTTCATTTCATAAAGATTTCTTTTGTTCCCTTTGTTCTGGGAGATTATCTTCTTAACAGTCTAGGCACTTAGATCAAAGTGTCTGATTTCAGAGGGATTTTATGGCTGTTGTTGCTGTTTTGTGTTTGCTTTTCAAATCACTCCTGATGTATCTTGCAGCAAGAAAAATGAAAGTCTCTACGGGTGGATGATCTGAACCTACACTTCCAATCCCACATGGAAGATGCTGCGATCAGGCACATCCCATCAGCTCCAGCACAGTGATGAATCCAGCTGAGTTACTTGTAATAGTGTCTAAGAAAACAGATGAGCAGTTGAATCCAGATTTTCTAAATAATAGGTTTCCACTGGGAGGCTGCGTAATTCTTTTCACAGATGGACATCCCTGTAGACTTTCAGTACACTTGACTATTATTAGAATGAGGAAAATGGGAAGAGAATATTTTAATATTTGAAATTCTGCATTTCCCTTACTACACTGATCTCAGAATTATAGCTCTGGGACCTTTTATTTAAATGAAGATTTTAATGCTTATGGACACTTTTAATTAAAAATACACATTCTCCATCCCCTCTTCATTGCAGCTTTCATTCTTCTTAAGTTGCTGAGATTCAAGAGGAACACTGGGGTTAGAGCAGAACAAGTAAGTGGGTGGATGGGGGTGCTTTTATTAAGTCAGAGACATTAAAAATCAAAGGCTGCTGAGAGACAGATTTATCCTACTCAATCCTGGACCTAAAGCCCATGCTCTGACAGTAGGCTACCTTCAAAAAGCTATTAAGATCAAAGATGAATGAAATGTTTCCAATTAGACATAGTTAATGCTAAGGATTGCTGAGACTGGTGAATTCTGTACATTCTGCCATCTGTCCCCACGCACACACACGTGTGATCCCACACGGAGTGAACTCCGGAGAGTTTTTACAATGGTCACTGGTTAGTCTGAAATTTCGGCTTTAGAGACAAAACTCAGGTGGTTTGAGGATAAATAAGGCAGGCAGAGAGAACAGGAAAGGGTCCATTGTGTTCATCCTGAACTCATCCCTGCCTTCTGCAGTAGAACAGCCCCAGATCCGCTGCTGAGGATCAGCATTCAGAGTTGGACGTTACCATGGCTATCGGAATGGACACTGCACTAATGTTTAAGAGCTTTAAGAAATTTTGGGTAGGTTATAAGGAGCATTATTATTATTGCTGGTTCTTTTCCAATTTCTAGGTGATATATACACACATTCACACTATTTATGTACTGAATCAGTACTGAATAAATGAAGACCCCAAATTACTTGCAAAATTAATTTGGATTTTAAAATAAGATCATTCTGGATTCATTCCCTTTCAACTTTGTGCTTTTGCCAAATGATAAAATAATGATTTTAACTGTCTGGCATTCTCTGCTCTGCCACAACATGAAGATTTATTGAAGAATAGATGCAAGAACAAATACTTCAGCTGTGACGCTTGCCTAGTGCAGTAATACAGTTCAGAGCAGTGACTCTCATCTTGTGGAGCAGAACCAAACCATGGATTTAACTAACCCAGGGCATACTCCATGTGTTCTCTTCTTAGATTAAACTCCCCTTCAAGCTGAAATTCGTGCAGTATAGAAGATGCATCTGATCCAAGGAAGTTTAGTTTCAGACACAGCATGTTGCAGAACCATTTGCTGTGAAAGCAGCACAGTCTGCAGAGACCCAGGGGCTGCTCCTCTGGTGATAAATCAGTGGGAAAGTCTCAAAGGCAGCAGGGCAAAGGATGGGAAGAGAAGTCTCACAAAGCCCCAGTGACTCCAGAGTCTCTTCCTCTGAATAAGGATATAGTCACATCTCAGCAGGTCTGGAACCAAATGCTGGTATCCTTCCAGGAGTGACTGAAACACCTCCACCCTTTCAAAGCCCAAATTCTGGGGCAGAAGCTGGTGCTGCTGCTCTTTGTCATGGGTACTTTGTACTGACCTGTGTGAACCTGGCTTGTCTTGCACCTGAGCTGCATCATGTGCATGAAGTAAGTTGTGTCTCTCTGAGGAACATTGCATCATCCCAGCAGACCTTTGACAATCTTAGGGAAATGAAGACTCCAGAACTTTCCCTGAAATCGGGAAAAAATATTGCTGTGGGGTTATCAAAATGTTCTCTTGCAACAAAAATCAAACTGTCTCTTGGATTTTTATTTAATTTTGGTGTTGTAATTATCTCCTGATTGATAATACACAATATATTTGCAAAATGAAATGTCATTTCAAATTCCCAAATATCAAAATATTCATATTAAATCAAATGTAATATTTTGACATTGTCAAAATAAAGTTCTTTATTTTTCCCTTGGAAAAGCTAATAAAAATCAACACAAGTGCATACAAATGTACAATTTCATTAAAACAGAAGCTTCTAACAGAAACCTGTGCTGCCAAAAATAAAAGAAGTATCTGAGTATCTTCAACATTGACTCCTGGGTGAAAAGATTAACTTAATTATTGTTTTGTTGGCTAAGGAACTAATTCAATTGAATAGTGCTATTCTCTTAGTGCAATGGCAGTATTTAAATCCTGTATTTACAAACATGGGATCAGAGAGGAGCTTCCTCCAGCTGTGCCATTGAACCCCCACAGGACTAACAGGACAAGCTGATAGAAAGAAATCAAGAAAAGGGGAAAGAGGGAGCCTTCACTTTGCACTTCTCCCTCCTTCTGGCAATTAGATCACAAACTTCCTTATTCTGGCACCCAGAGTGTTGCATGTAACAGATACTTACATATTAAATTTTCATGTGTTTATGTAATCCTTTTCAGTCTATTAGAATGTTATTGAATTCTCTCACGTTTTTTCCTGCAGTACATCAAGTAATATCCCTCTTCCTCATATTTCTCTTGCGCTTTCGAGTTCCTTCATCATTTAAAAAATATAAGCAAGGTGAAAACAACTAAACCATTTTACCCATTTTGGTCCCACAGCCCAGGCTTGACACTGAGAGAATCCTGAGTGGAAGGGAGTTCTGTTATTAACTTTCATGCCCCTCTTTCCCATCACAATTAATCAGAAGGATGGATGCTTCGTGCTCACTAAATGAGGAGGTTTATGGGTAGTTCTTTGCAGTGCCACAGCACAAGCACCATCGGAGATGCTGGTGGATTTCCATATCCAATCTCTCATGCAAATAAATATTGATGATCCATTTCATTCAAATTATGACTCACTGCTCCCCCTCCCTTCCCCTTCTTACGTCTGTTAAAATTATTCATTTTTGAGAAGCATTAGGGGAATAATCCACAATCAACAACGTGTCCAGTGTTCAGCCGTGCTGCTTGCAGAATAACTGATAACAGACCCAAATGTCCCCAGTGCTCCAGGCACCTGACTGGAGGGCACAGACAGCCTCCAACTACTGAGTGACTCTTCCCTGCACACTGCCTTCAACAGCACGTTTAATATGCTCAAAACGAATCATATTCATTTTTATTCACCACAGGCTTCTATATGCTGTTAAAATCCTTTACTAACAATGAGCCTCGGGTTCATTAGCTTTGGCTGGACAGGCAAGTGGCACAGTATTTTCTTATCTCTTTATTTGGATGAATATGCAAATATTTCTATGACAGATACATGCATAAGCAAACTTACAAGTGGGTATTTGCAAATATGTGTGCCACTGTGAAATTAGCTCTCTACAAACAATCCTGCCAGTAAAACTCATTGTTAGAGTGTTTGCAGAGAGCTAACAGATGAGAGGGTGGATATAGCTGGACTGAGCTCATTTAAATATCCAAGCAAATAGTTTCTGAAGTTTTTCATTATTTTCCCAGTTTTGTTTTCAAAACACTATGAAAGATATAGATTTGGCACTTTCTTAAACTGCTGAGGACAAACAGGATGATAACAGGAATCTCTGAGGGCCCGTCTCATTTTGATGTCTCTCCACATGTTCTTGATCTCATTCTGGGAGATCACATCTCTGCAGCATGAGGTTGGATTTTCTCTTGTCTCCAGTGCATGGTCTGGCAGAGCTGAAGCGTTCCCACATGTGGAATACCCAGAATTGTCACAGTTCATTCACAAGGATCATGTTCCAGGCCTGGAATGGGATGATTTCTGCTTCTGCTGGTCGCAACTGTGACTCATTAGTGGGAAAGAAGGCAGAAATTTGCAGAGCAACAGCCTTCAACCGTGCCTTACACCAGCATTATCAACTCTCCCCACATGGTAGATAAGCAGCAGAATAAACCCACTTCATCTAAAAAACCCCACCATCGTTCCAGATAAATTCATCTGGTCCAGTAATTTCTGTGGACATTTTGTCTGTTACACTCAGGTGTGCCCATTTTTCTTCCAACAAGTAACTCCTTTGACTGTGCTGCTAAACACATCTTCCACCTCTTTATTTTTCCCTCTTCTCCTTAAACATATTCCAATAACCAAAATGCAGGGGCACTGTGAAATTGTTTGGTCGCATCACACTTCAGAGATACAGCTTTGAAGCAGCAACACTGAAATTGGAATAAATGAAAGCTTTAAAAGAAATAAATTAATAAATTCAGATGAATATCTTCATATCCAAGAACATGAAGTGGCTTTGATTTCCAGGTCACATAATTTTCAGAGTAATTAGTAGCAATGTTTCTTAATATATCATTTAAACTGATTACAGGAGGCAGAAAGTAAGAGCATCTTCACGGGAGTTTAATGCAGTTTAACTAATATGCTTTCACTTCAAACCCTCAGGTAATTCATCTTAACTTGCTCAGATGTCCTTGTGCACCTAAGCAAGTGAAGATGGATAACCTGAAGGTTTGGGTGATTTCTTGCTCACCTCCAGCTGCCGGGAACACACCTGCAGCACTGGGATGAACAGAGGGTATCCACCAAAAAAAACCAGTGCTGTAATTCTGCTGTGGATTTATGGCTAGATCAGCTGCCCTGTGCCTCTGCTGCCTGCAGTGATCTCAGGGGTTTTCTGTTCTTCGGTGTGCAGTTGTCAGGGAGCAGCTCCTCACCTTGCAGCAGGGGGGAGAGGAAGGTCAGGTTTCCTGTCAGTGTGATACCAAAGAGGGCTGGGAGGGCAGATGGTGCTGAGTCTTCTCACATGTGCTGGATCCCATGAATCACTAAGCTCAGGATCCAAAAGAGGAGTTCTCTGTAGTCTGACAAGTTGCTAATTTTTTTTTCGTCATAAAGAAATGAACTTTTTTTCCCTTTTTTATTTTCTCCTTACTGTCTTGTGTTGTCCTAACTCTCCAAGTAGGCAGCAAAGAGGAGCTCTAAACTCTCTAAAGCAGCTACAATTAATCTGTGCTTAGGTTAAAAAGCAAATATTTCAATTGAGAGCACATCGAAAAACCCTGGACTCTTTTTTTACCCTCCCACTATGATTTGTGAAAGTGATCATGTCTTATGTTTTTCCTGATAGTGATGATAACATGGCTTCTCAATTTTGCTAGGAGGAAGAGGATTTTTTTTCAGATAACCACACACCCAGACAACCATTCTTGAGTGGAAAGTCTGCTCATGCTCATTACAGAGCTTGCATGTTTCTTGGTGTGTGTGAAGAGAGGTGAAGAGAAAGGGGAAGGAAAAAGGAAGAAAATAACGGGAGAGAGTGGAAAAATCCAAGAAGAATGCTTCAGCAGGAAGACTTAATATAGAAAGGAAAAGAAAAAAAGTCTGTATTTTACAGAGAAAGCACATTTTAGCATCAGCCTGCAAGCCTCCTTTTAGATAGGATAACGTATTTCCTCAATGACAAAAGGAAAAATTGACTCTTTGGAAGAAAAAAAATCCTGGTTTAAAATACAGGGGAAAGGTCTCTGAAACTCAGTCTGGGTTTTTTTTTTGGAACCCAAAATAAATAGTTTGAGTGGTTATCAAATACAGCCAAGTTCCTCTGGGTTTGCCCAATCTTAGTCATCCTCTGGCCTCTTCTGTACTTCTGTTGGCTCTAAAATACATCAAAGGCACGTCTGAGATAAAACACATCAAACAGCAGCAGACTCTGGAAGCAGGGAAATTGTAAGTGAGGAATGCAGAGAGCAGCAGGATAACCATGTTGAATACAGAGGGATGAGGCCTCTGAGGAAGGATGCCCAGTGGACCTCTTGGTTTGCCATAAGGATGATGCCATCTGTGCATTTGACTGGCATTTCCTCTCTAGCAACCACCAGAATTTGTTTCTGAATGTCCTCTGAAGCTGGTGGAAGTCACTGATGCCCCACCTCTCACCAGCTCTTAGGAACTGTGCTTTTCTCAGGCAGAGCACGTCAGCTGGGTGGTCGGGAGGGAAATGGAGAAGTTACATTACTCCAGAGGTTTTTGCTGTCAGAGGCTCTTTGGGATCTGATTTCTCCTGGCACACCTTGCTAGCCCTTGACTTCTGTTTGTGGTGGGAGAGGGGACACCTGGGATGAACAACCCTTCAGCCTGCAGTTATCTATCCCACTAACTTTCACATCTCATTTAATTCAAGTTTCTTACCTGGGAGGAGGCAGAGCAGCATGGCAGTACCCCGTGCAAAAGATGGAAGATGAGGATGGCAGCCCCACTGCCCCAGCTCCAATGAAGTCAGAATGTCGGTAGGAATTCACTGTGAAATATCAGGCTTGGGGGTCACCCAAGGCACTGTGTGATTTTCTTTGTGGTCCTTTTTCATTCATGGTGTCCAGCCACAGGAAGAATACTGCAAAACCAGTAAGATAAAGTGTAAAACACCTCGTTTTTGAGTCATCTTGTGTGACCTGTCTCCTTGGGATGCTGGTGAGGTATCACGTTTATATGGCTTTTATATAGTGACCATTGCACCACCAAGCAGAAGCTGTGGCTGTTATGTGACCTAGAAGCTCCCTAAAAGAATGGGAACACCTCCAGCTCCTGCCACACCTGCGGCCTGGTGTGTGAGCCCCAGTTTGACACTGAAACCCTGATGTTTCGTGCTCCCGCACAGACAGATCATACTGGCCATCTCTGAGAGTTTAAGTTGCTGTGACGAGGAGGACTAAGGCTAAATCACAGCAGCCATCACTGTAAAAGAGATTAAACCCCACACAGTGTGTGTGCCTATGGAGATGCAGCCACAGAGCACACAGGGCTGCAGTGCTGTGGTTGGAATCAGGGGAGGGAAATTGTAAAGAGCCATTGCCTTCTGTCCCCCATTCGCTGTAAATACAAATGGTGTAGAACAGCAAGACTGTCATTGTATTTGTAGTCAGAGAATGAATTTTACTAATATTTAGATTGCATTTAGTTGGCCAGGTCTGGAAACATTCTTGCCGCCATCTCATCCATTCCCTAACCCCAAACCCTGGGTTAAGGATAATAATTTCCAGGGTAGACATACAAGCTTTTTAAGCAAACTAAAAGTTTTGGGTTTATGAGGACAGCATATATTTGCAAAAATTATCTTCCTATCTACTTTCATTATCATGGTTCTAAGTTGAAATGCACCGCAATAAATCAAACTTTTCTGCTGCTCCCACACCTAATTCCTTTCCCATTTTCTGTGCCACTAGCTCTTTTTTACAGAACTATTTTGTCCCAAACTGCAACAAAATAAAATGCCAGCTGCAAGATTTCTTTCTCTTGCTGAGGGAGAAATGCCTTTTTCCCAGTCATTCTCAGCAGCACACGATATCAGGACTGAGCAGCTGTTTGCAGCCGCCAGCTCATGCGAAGGAGCCATCCTTGCTAGGGAACAGAAGAACCTGTGGGGTTCAAACCTCTTTGGTTTCTTCCCCAGTTAACCCCTCCTCATATCAGCAATAATATTTCTTGAATGAGATACTAGTGCAGCACTGCTTGGATGAAAAAGTGCATTCCAAGGAAAGTCAGTCCAACAGGAATATTTCAGATGGGACAAACAGACTAAAATAATGCATTTAGCAAAAGGAAAGGAGTATCCATGAGTAAAAACCTCTGTTGAAATCTCTTGAAAATCTTATTTTCCTGTCAGTTCTGTAGATCTTGCATCTCTCCCTTAGGCTCCAGCAAGAGGCAGATAAGGGTATTTTGGTGACAAGTGTAAACAGTGTTTAAGGAATATTGACCGGCCAGCTGAGCAATGTGTTACTCTGCTTTCATAGAGTCTGAAATCTTCAGAATCCTGGTTCTGAGATTTTTATTTATCTTTTAATAAGCTTCTAATTGACCTTAAAAAACATGGGAGATGCTCTCATGGCTATCCAATACCATGTCGTTAATTTTCTCCTTTACAAAACACTTCCCCAAATTTATGTGACTTTACTCTGAAAGGAGTGCAGAAAAATGTATCTACACTCCAGATGCCAGTGTTCTAGGAACCAGTTTGTTGTCATAGTGGGTTATACTTTTCTGGAGATACTTCAGGGTTCTTTTCACACCTAGACTTTGTTAGGTAAGGATGCTCCTCTGGTAGAGTGGGCTCTTCAGCCACATGGACATCAATACTCTAGATGGATGAGTGGAGAGGAAGTAAAATAGGACCAGTGTTATCCACAGCTGCAAAAGATCCTTTTAATTTATTTATTTTGGTGCTCAGAACTGTGAAAGGCTTTTCAGAGAGGGACGGCAGGAACTGTGCATAGATTTTAACTCCCTGCAGGAGAATTTGTCAGGCTCTGCATAAGCAGAGGTGTGGATGCGCCGAGATTTTCCCTTTTGCCACGTGTTCTCCATTTCCCATAACGTGGACACCAAAGTTGCTCTGAGTGGTCAAGTAGAAAAGCCAGAAGTGGGATGTGAAGGACACAGCAGGAGGAAGCAGCCAGCCCGGGGTTACGTCACAGGAAAGCTGAGGAAATAGAAACAGCTCTGATGCTTTAACAGATCTTTGTACAAAGGTCATCAGCTGGGCCTCGAAGCCCAGAGACAGCTCCAGGTTCCTGGAAGGCTTTAACTCACAATCACACAGAACAGCTCCATGGGCTCTGTATTCATCCTCAGGCCACATACACACCTCATTACACTAATTAGCCCACCTGCTTCAGGTGCAAACTTCCCCAACTCATTGCAAGCAGGATCCTTCTGGCAGATGAAGAAAGTTCCTTCCTGCTGTTCCCTGAAGGAGCTGTGTGCTGCAAAGCTCATTGTGGGAAAGGTCTTCTGCTGGCCACAGAGAACAATAGCAGCCAAGCCCTACTGCTAATTGGCTTTCCACGGCCAGATGAGCTCCCAACCCCTATCTGAATCCATTTGTCCCCAAGGCTGTAGCAGCTCTGCACACTCAGGAATTTTCAGCCTGTGGAGCTATGATAAATAGAGGCAGGTAATGGCAGTGCAGATAGACTGCAGTACTGGAGGTCTGCTCTCTATTAGCTGCAGGATGACTCCTGCTGAACCCTAGGTTTAATGGCAAGTATCTTCTTTCAGCAGCTGTTTCCCCAGACATCTCAAGTATATGCACCCTGAACTGAACTGCTGGTCTTGTCCCACCTGTGAAAAAGCCTCTGAATTACATTAGAAAATGAATTAATTTTGAATTATGGTGTCGACAACCAAATTCTGAAAAATTTAAACACTGGTCTCATTTTTGTTACTAGTGAAAAATCGCAGCCAGAGCCAAAAGCTTCAGAAAACTTCCAATATTTGTTAACATCTCCAAAGCTGAACTATTTAAGCTTTAGGATTCAGAGAAGCTTTAATGCCTACAGAAGAACCTGAATTTTAATTTAATAATTATATGTGGAGCCAGCATCCCAGTTTAGAGCAGCTCAGAACTTCTATTGTGAGATCTGTTTTAAACTGTTTACAACTTGGACAAGTTTTGAGAATTTGAATTGCAGGCTTTTGAATTAATTTGATGTTTGTAGAAAAGCATCTGTTAAATTGGTGTAGAACTCAGTCTGAGAATGAGACAAGAGAAAAAGTACATTGTTAAAAAAGTCCTCATTTACTTCCCAATTCAAAAGCAAGGACTTGATAGGTACCAAGGAGAAGATAAGGTGGAGTTGTCTCCTTGCCATTATTCTGGAAAAAAAAACCCAAACAAACAAACAAGACAAAAGAGGAACATAAGGAGATGTGAACCTCAGGGGTAAAAAACCTATTAACAGAATTGGTAGAGTCTGGCACCTAAATTTGCTGAAGAGTGTGTCCCAGCCTGCCAGCCATGTTCTTTGAAGTTGATGAAGACTTAACAGATCATTCCCTTTCCCCAGGGTGTCATGGGCAAAAGAACCTGAATTTGGGGAGTTTTTACTTAAATTGTCAACCCAATCAAAACAAACATCTAATAGCGATTTGTTTATTGAGAAAAAAGAAAGTGCAAACGACTGAAAAAGCACTTAAATAACCTCAAATTAAGTCAAATGCCTGCCCTCCCACCTTCCCAGTGTGAATTTTTCATGTTTTCACTCCAGGTTACACTGAGTCTGTCACAAACCTTCAGTGAGGCAATGGGTGGTGAATCGAGGTTGGTTGTACTGGTGCTTCTCACTGTGCCCACTCTGTAACGGCTCATCCACGGCCACAGCGGTGGCACGGGGTGGCCACGGCCGTGGAATTGGTTGTCCCTGACCCACATTTGGACATGGTCCCTTCAGGCCTGTACCCTTGGGCATGGAGCACCACCACAGGCTTTTCCATGAGCGAGTCGGTGCAACTGGAGCCATCAGAGGTGTGAAACACCACGGTCCAGAGCAGGAATGAGGATGGATCCTGCGTCTTTCATCGCCGTGGCTGGCGCTGAACGCCTGCTCCAGAAGGGGCTGATACCTGCGAGGTGCTTGATTTACCAGGTGAAGTGCCATGGCTGGGAGAGTGAAGAGGGGCCCAGACTCCAGATGCAGAGGGACTGAACAGTGTTTTTCACTCTGCAGTTGCACTGTGGGCTGGACATGGGGAGCAGACAAAGAGGATTCTGCCCTCTAACCCCTGCAGTGCAAAGGCTGCATTTTGTGCTGTCAATAAAACCTTCAGATAGCTGGAAACTTGTGCCATCCCCCCCAGGACTGGTACAGGGAGGATGGCAGCCTATTCCCATTGCCTATTCTGTGATCTACTCTGTTAACAGAGCACAGAACTGGCCCACAGTGCTTGTGGGAACCACCGAAATGCTGCATGCTGGATTTGCAGCACAGGCAGAGGAAGACACGGGGTCTTTTTTTTCTCCTTTTTTTGTATAGCCCACATGCAACAAAAATGTATTGGGACTTTACGTGGCTTCGGAGGTGAGAGCTCTTCCACTCTGGCTTTAAACAGGCTGCTGTCTAATTTGATTCTCATTTTAGAGAGTCATCACTTCTGATGTGGACAAGACTCACAGGTAGTCACACACACTTTCTTTGCCACCTGCACAGTCTCGAAGCAGAAGTGAAGCAGAAAGACGTGAAGACTTTTATTCCTGGAACTGGGAAGCAGGGGGATATATCAGGACTCCAATCTGCAGTAAACTATAATAATTTTGGAAACAAGCTACCATCACACCCCCCGTTTTAAGAGTGACAGTTCTTACAGAAAGGTCCTGGCAGTGCTGATTTGCATCTCTGCTCGAGCCCTCACAGCAGCACCTCTCTGGGAGAATCCCCCCAAACACAGTGCCTGTGCAATGGGACATGACAGGCTGTGTGTCTGTGGGCGAGTCCCTCAGGGGTTGTTATAAGACTCAGCACCGTGTTCTTTTAACTGCCTGAGAGAGATTATAATTATTTTTCTGTGCCTTCCCACTACTATAAAATGCAATTTGCAAACAAAAATACAGGAAAAGGGATTTTGGATGATCTGGGCGCTGTCCAGGGCCAATTACAGAGCACTGTTTTTTCTCATCTACAGCTGTGAGTACAGTTTATAATAATTTACTGAAGTTGTTAAAAAGAAGTAATTCTTTACACATCTGTTTTTCATAGGCATTTACTGGCCTGTGGAAAATGTAATTAAGCAGGATTCCTGCCTGTTGGGCTTTTTTCTTTCTGTTCCACTGCTGCTGTTAAATTCACCAAGAGCTGGGCACCAAATTTAATCCTAAACTCAGAATTTGTCTTTGAGAAAGGCCCCACAAAGCAAAGCTTTGCAAAGCTTCCTGGTTTTGCCTGCTCCATGCCTGAGCTGTACATGCCCCTGCTCACTACAGCTGAGTCTCACCCCAGTTTCTGGGTGGAGTGGTTGCTTCGAGTGAGGATTTAGGAAAACTCCACCATTAAAGAAAGATAGTGGAGGGTGGGGATGGAGACGCTCCTGGAAATCCCTGATGGAGCTGGTAATGGCATGCAAAGCCTTTCATCTCTAGGTTTCTAGGCCAAATTAGCTGTAGTGACCCAAAGCTTTTTGAAACCAAGAAGGGATGTATTTTATTTAAACTTGTAATAAATAAGAAGACAATTTGACCTGATTTTTTCAAAGGGGTGAGTGTGTGTATGCCCTGCTGGGAGTTCTTCTGAAAATCAACATCTTGTCTTTGAGTAAAAGAGAGGCAGTTCTTCTCCCTGGCTGCCTTTGAAGCTTCTCAGGCAGCCCCATCCAAAGCCGGGGCATCCCTCCTCTGAGAGCACCAGGAAGGAGATGCTCTGGCCCTGGGCAGCCTCCTCTGCCCTCTTCTCATCTCCTCTGCCCTGCTGACTCAATCAGCAAGTTTTCTTAGAAGGATATACTTCCAAACATGGACTGACTTGAACAGTTTGTGTACAGGAGAGACATTTGTCAAGTGGCACACGGCACATGGGGACAGATGACTTTCTCCCTCCTAGAACAAGCCTGGAAGTAATTTTGGAGTATATCATTTATATAGGTATTCACTGGCAGCAATACCCCAGTTTTTTTCAGCTCTTAAAAAAAAAACAAACATCATTCAGTTACATCTGTTTATAACAGCATAAGACAGTCCTGACTGATGAAGTGCCATGTGGTATTTTCAGCCATTTTACCTCTTCACAGTTCTTCCCTATCAATGTCAACAACTTTTTTTTTCTTTTTTTTTCACCTCTTGTAGGCTGCTGTCTTAGGACACTTTCTCCTTATGAGTTAAGGAAAAACTTGATTTGGTCTCTAGGCTATGTTAAATACATTTATAATGAAAAATAAAAGAGAAAAGTTCTGTATTTTTTTCCCCAGTGGCAAATTGGCAGGATTTCCTTTCCACCTGTCCTCCAGCAAGGAAGATTCCTTATCTCAGCAGTTTTGCTGCTGATAATCAACAGGAAATATCACCACAATTTTAATGGAGGCTGACAATACTAGGACATCTGGTATTAAGCGAAGCTGTTAACCATATTCAAAATCTAAGTATAGCATGACAGCAAGGAAGTTATGTAAGATTCCTTGTCACTTTGGGTTGCAAGGAGAGTAGAGTATTCACTTACACAATCCTGGCACACAGGCCTGCGTGGGGTTTCTGAGATTTACTCTTGCTCTACACCAGTCCCTGTGCTGGCTGGCCTCAGACTATTCCCTCCCTCCAGTCCTCACCCTGTGCTGCCCAGAGCATCAATTCCAGCCCCTGGGAACATGGTCCTGCTGCTGTTTTCTGGTTCTTCTGGGTGCTGCATGTCAGGCACAAAATCACCTCTAAATGCACGGAATAGCCAGCAGAATTTGGCACACCGTGTCTGCTGCACCCTGGGGAAGATTCCCTTCTGCCATCAGCCCGGCAATGCTGTGCCATTGATGTGGCACTGAAAACCAGAGTGACCACTGCCTGTTGGCCAAGGAGAGCACAGGTGCCTGTGTCCACCAGGAATTTGCAACACGGTGAGGAACCAGCCCAGGACAGCGCAATAGGAAACAGCAAAGCGTAGGGCAAACTGGGCTTAGCTGTGGGACTATGGACTAACATCACGAGGCAATATTTTCAATTCTAGGGCTCTTAAGTTGTCTGTGTATTTACAAAGCCAGAATAATTCTTTAACATCCCTACCATGAGTGGGTTTGTACCAAATTTGGAGAGTGCTGGGAATGGTTTGGGGGTATAGACTAATGGTATTAAAGGGACCAATGGGGCCAAGTTCTTTTCTGGGCTGTATTTGTGCACCCTTAATGACTTCTATAATTAAAGGCATAGTATAAGCCTATGTCTCTTTAGTATTTAGGTACAAATCCGCCTTTTCTCACCCACGCAATTAGTTCTACTTAAGGCTGTTAGGACAGAGAGGCAAATGGGCAATCTTGGAAATTAAGAGAACTGCACTAGAAATGAAGAGGCATAGAGAAGTAGACCTCAGATCCCATTATCTGAACTCATTTTATTAAGGGCATATTTGCACTGTATTTGCAATTCCCTCAGAATCGCCTACCCATTGCCGAGGAACGTCTGCAGAGCAATTATGTTATCGCAGATGCTAATGCGGCCTCGGGGAGGGAGGGAACCAGGAATCCTGCAGCTGAGGAGAGAAAATCTCGGATTTTAACGATGGCTAATGAAGGCTTGGCATGGCACCTTTGTTCTTCCTCCTTCCTTCTCATGGAAGCCCGCTCCATGTGGAGCTGGGAAGTCAGTGGGGCTATACATTTGCCTGCTGGTGAGCTATAATGTAGCAGCTGTTAGCAAATGAGTTGTTCCCTACATAGTTAAATTAGGCCTAATCTTTCTTTGCTCTGTCTGTGCCAGGTCTTTTTTTTTTTTTCTGCTGTATCTCAGTTGAGGTTGAGACAAAGGGGACCCAAGCTATTTATGTGGCTTTCCCTCCCAAGGCTCTGAAAATTAAAAATGAGTTGTCACTGGCCCAAGCCCCATGAAAACTGGGGATTTCAATCGACATTTCTGCCCCATTTCACTGCAGAGAGTGGGATGTAATTATTACAAATGTCATGGTAACAAACTTGGTGGTTTTCACAGTGACAGTTGCCACTGCAGAAATAGCACAACAGAGAACAAAAATTACCTGTCAAGCAACTCATTATGCTCATCCAAATCCTGCTTGTTCAATTCTCCGTTGGGCTGCACCTGACACAACACTTCCAAATGCTCTCACAGATCACCCGTGTGGATCTGTCTTGGGCCACAGACATCCTCCCACAGCCCACCTGGGCAGCCAGCACCAGGGCACCGAGGTCCAGAGGGATTTCGGTGCCTCCACAGAAAATGTCTCACACCCAGTGCAAGCCCACATTCTTAATACAGGGTCTGGGGAGAGTAAGAACCTTACAGAGCTGGCACGGTTGAGTGGAGCATTTTGTGGAGGTGGCTGAGAGGAGACACATTGAATCCTGACATTCTCTGGAGCTGAAGTGCCCAGGGCTGTGGCCTGCTCTTCACAGCGTGGGAGATGTGACTGCTCCGCTAAAATTGTAACCCACGAGTCAGTGTATTCACTCAGAAAGCAGGAAATTTGAGTTAAATTTGCCTATTTCTTCTGACCTGGTGCTTTCCAGGCCCCGGGAAGTGCCCCAGACTTGTTCCAGGATGGAGAAATAGGAAAGCAGATGGGCATGCAGGCAGGAACACAGGACTCAGTCTCTGGTGAAGTTAAATTATTGTGCAAAGGAGAATTTAGGATTCACTGGACCAGAGATCCTAAGACAATTTCACACATTTGAGTATTTCAAGACCATGGTGACCATGCATCATGGAATATCACAGGGATGGATGAGCACATACTCTTGGACTAAAGTGGGACTCAGGTGCCTTAAACCACTGGAGGGACACTGGCATTGAACCTGCCAGTGACAAAATGTGACTGGCACATGGTGTTCCCTGCTTGACACCGTGCTTTGCCACAGCTGCCTGCCAGCAGAGCCAGCCTGGCAGGAGGGAGCACCCCTCAGGGCTAACCTCATTTTCTCTTCTTTGTCCGTTTGTCCTAACGCAGAAAGTGATATTTCTCCACCTTTTGGACCTTGGGTTCATGAGATCATTCATTCTGTTCTTTTTTACTTCAGAATAACCCAGTAAATACATCACTGAATAGGCCTTTTATCTGATAATGGGAAGGAATCTGATCAGATCACAAAATGCAAACATTGCTTGCATCCTTTAGTGCTCTCCCTGAAGGGAAGGGTCTGATGAACACAAACACCAGGCGATTAAGCAGTGTTTTTTCCAGCCCATAACTCACAAGGGGGAGTCATATGTCTACTCTTTGGATCTTTTACAGTGAGTTGACTGATACTCTGAGCCTTAGTGCCTTATGGAAAGCACTGCTGAATATTTTCTATCTTTTGCAACCCACAAAATCAGGAGGGTGGAGGAAGCAACAAAGTTAGCTGAGGTAACAGTTGTAAATTCACAAGGAAAATGTTCACTGAAAAAAAAAATGTCTTTCACTGGTTCCCTCAGAAAAAACACTTCTTTGAGGAAACCAGTCTCAAAATGGGGAAACGTTTGATTTTGAGCCAAACCCTCATTGATTTTTCCCATTTTTTTACCTGGGTACAAGAAAACTAATCCAAGTAAAATAAGGAAGGACCTTTCACCTCAATAAAAATTTCAATTTTTTCCATCTCTTTTGACTAGGGAAACATATCAGGCCAATGCAGCCACGAGGATACCCTGATTCATTCACCAGCAAGAAATTCCCTGCCACCTCCCCAAGTGATATGTGGCCTTGAAGTCAATAACTTCCACGTCTAATAGATCAAGCTAGTCTAGGATGTTCTAGTATAAATTTATTCCATATGAGAATTTTGCTCAAGATATGATTCAAGCACCTAAGGATGAACAAAGTAACCCACAAACCAGCCACTGATTTCCCAAAGGGGTGCTTGCAACAGGAAATCAGCTGGCAGCATGCAGAATTAGGGTTTTAATTGCTCCTAAACCAAAACGATGTGGAACTATATTTTTAGCCTTTCAGAGTGTGTTCACTACTGGAGAAATTCTGGGATGGGTGCCTATAAATTGATGCAGCAGATCCTTTTGACCTGGGCTACCAAGGGATTGACTGTAGCTCAATGAAGAGCACTTAAGAACCAGATGCATTTCACTTTTTTTTTTTTTCCATGATTAAATATTTTGCCAAGGCTGAACCTGAAAAGAGCAAAATTCTACCCGCTCTCCAAAAAGAGCAGCCTAGGATTTTTTAAAATATTTTTTATGTTTCACAGTTTTAAAATAAGGAATATGCTTTCATTTTCCTAACACTTTTATTAGGGTTTTTATGTACATCTGGAGGTGTGAGATTCTCCCTGTTTTCCAGCTTATGTCTCCATCCCTCCTTTTTTGTTCGTTTAAGTAAGTAAGAAGGGCTGAAAGGAGGAAATACCAAAAGCTGAATATTCTTTTCTAGTTTAATATTTTGATCCTTCCTTCTCTCCAAAATAGAAGTTTGTAAATTAAGGAAAACCCCAACAATAATAATAATAATTATTATAGAGCTTGTTTCCCCCAAGTTCCAATGAGTCGTTTTGACTCTGTTTTGTCTGCCAGGCTAATAATATTGCAGCTAAAGAATGCATGTTGGGTTTGGGCAGGCCTCTCAGGAGATGAAAAATAATTTTAATAAATAGAAGAAACTATTGGCAGAGGAAAACAATCTTGGTATTTTTAACACGCCAAAAAATCCTATTTTCAGCCTTTGACCTTTCAGATCAGAAAATTGTGAGAAACAGTCAAAACTAGTTTGTTTTCAGCTTTCTCCATCATTTATACTCAATCTCTTCTCCACCCACAGGTTCACCCACTCCATTGCTAATTAAAACAGAACTCAATATCTTTGTCTTTTGTGCCTGTCTTTGCAGTCGATAGGGTCCCTGTTCCCTTGAAGCTGGAATCTTTCCTTGCATCCACGGAGAAGGGCAAAGGGAACTGTTATGCAACGCTGAACTGCTAAAGCAGGGAAGGAGAACACATTGTCAGAGCTCAGGCGGAATGAGAAGGTGGAGATTAATGAGTCTGAGGGGGCTGAGGTCCTCTCCTCATGTGCTGCCAGCATGGGGCACGTGTTTGGGAAGGGGAGGTGGTCACAGCCAGGTGTTCTTGCCGCCATGAAAAAGCATAATTTTCTAGAAATTTAAAATCCAAGTTGTGCTCGCCGCAGGTCCCTGGGCTAGGTTAATATGAGAAGAATGTGGGGAAGGTTAGGGCAGGGGAGCTGCACAAGTTCTTTGATGCTGAAGAAGACAAAATCACTTTACTTTAGTGGTTAATTTAAGGTCTTATCACCATGTACTTGGAGCTCTGTATTGGCTGAAGCCACCCTTCCCTGCAGGGCTTTGTCCTCTGAACTCTTCATGAAGTTTCGATGATATAGCAGAGATAAAAGGTTAAGAACAAAACCAGAGAACCAACATTTTTTTTCAGATTCTTGTGGATTTGATCTCAAAGAGAAGAATATTCAGAGCCCCAATCCAGCTGGCAGATCTGTGCTCCTTCCCCTGTCCTGAAGTCTTTTCTGGGACATTTAAGCCAGGCTCCCACTGTGCTGAGATTCAGAAGCAGGTTTACAAAGCTCAAAAGCCTCCCAGGAGGAAGCTCCTTTGTCTTTCACTCTCACCAGCCCTGTTGTGCTCCTCTGGTCGCTTTTCAGCAGAAGCAGTTTCCAAAGCCTTCCCTCCAAGCACAGAGGGGCATTTCTTTCACCTAGCTGTCCTCTTGTGTTTGGAAAAGCTTTGAAGAGAAGCCACTTGTGGAGCATGCTTAGTAATAGGATATGTCTCTTCTGCTTTGGAGTGTGCGTCCCATAAATGGCTTTGCTATGGCATTTAATCAATTGTTTCAGCTGTTTATTACCTTGTATATCACAATGCAGTGGAGATAGTTGCTTTGGTTAACTTTATTGGGTCTGAAATAAATACACAGGATCCACTTAGAGTTCTCTTGGAAGGATATGCTTTGAATGCACTGAACCAAAGCCGGCAGTGAAACTCGCTGCCCAACAGCAGAACAAATCTGTATACAAAATTAAGCAACTGGCTTCGTGCTCAGAATAATGCCTCGGAGTGCATGGTGAGTTCTAAGACATTGTCCCAGCAGAGAAAAAGTTCCTGCCTTTGCTGTTCCTTCTTAGGTGGGTCCTGTAAAGGCAGTGTTGGGGACCCTGGTTTCACCTACCACGATGACAGCACGGAGTAAACAAAAATGTGTGTCCCAGAGCTCTTGGAAAATGGTTGGAGAAGTCCCAGCACCATGGACCAGTGAGCTCGAGCTTCAGCAGCCTCACAGAAGGCAGAGAGTAGACAAATCTAGAAGGCCATATATTTCCTTGACTCCACTGATTTGTCCTCATTTTGGCTTGCTCATATTTGACAGATACACAGAAGGCCTGGGGATAACCAACAATGAAGTTAGGAAAGCAACTGGAACAGGCAAAAGCCACAGGGTTTTCCTGGATGTAAAACTTGCTGAGAGCTCAGTTTGCCTCCTGAAGAGTCGTGTCTGGTTGCTTACCCTCATGGGGTGGAGACAGACACCAGAATAGGCTTTTTTCCCCAGAGAAAACCAAATTAACTAGAGGCCAGATTTCCTGACATCCCTGCAAGTCTGGCTCAGCTCTAAACAAAACCTGATTTCCTGCAGGCAAATGCAAAACATCAAGATTGACATCCCTTTAGGCAGAGATGTGGCATCAGACTCCAGGGATACAGGAGTCAAGCAGTGCATGCAGTCCTTGCTGAAGCCTCTATGGAGCTGCATGGTAGGGGTCAAGGAGATATCCTGCCTTCGTCTGTGATTTGATCTAGAACCAAAATTCTCTGTTGTCCATATTTTTTGTACCCAGAAAATTTTTGTCCATACCCCTCAGGCAGAATCTCTCCCCAGCTTCTCCCTGGCATGGCGCTGATGGACACCATGCCCCAACCCCAGTGCCACACACATTTCTGAGGTAACAGCTGCAAGGTGTGGCCAGTCACAGAAAGCTGGGGTACACAGGTAAAGGGGTGCCTTCGTGGCAGGGTTACAGAGGTAAAAGTGTCCTCCTGGAATCTAGAGGGTGGCTCATGACCTCGTACACTGACAGTTTGGTTCTCTGAGTAAAAAAACACTCTAAAATCAGGCAACTGGGATGTACCTGCTCTGTGCCAAGAAGCCAGACCCAAGCACCCTCCACAGTGATCACTGAGCTTCCCACTACCCGCAAGGAAAATGCTCCTATGTGCCCCAAACCATCCTGCCAGTTTTAGGTTCACAGCAGTGGCTATGTAGGTGAAGTGGAAGCCTGGAGAAATTTTGTGAATTAATCTGTTCCAGGCAGTGAGCAGAAGACATGGGCTGCTCTCACTGGCTGCTTGCAGAGCCTCTGAGGGCAGCACAGCAGGCAGAGCCGCTCTGCTCCGACTGCCCAGGCTCTCCCCAGCAGCTCTGCAGAGAGCTGCTGTCATACTTAGTGGAGCATCTAATGCTTCCCGGCCAGCCGGCAAGGCAGTGGAGACAGGAATTCAGAGATGCCTCAAACTCTGGGGAGCACTAGTCAGCAAGCTGCTGTCCAACAAGCGGCAGTAATGTGAAATAAATCACACAAGCCCGGCTTTTTCCAGCAGAGGCTTATTATTCAAAAGGAAGGACACATCCAGTCAATGAGGCGTGGTGCTGCTAAAAGGTTGGCTCAACATGGGTGTGGGTAAATAAGTAAAACAAGTCCTGCTTCCCTCTAGAGTGAAGACTGAGACCAGTTCTTGAGAGGTGAGAGCACAAGCCCTGTGAGCAGAGGCAGGAAAATTGATTTCCTTTTCACTGTTTAAATTAAAGAAGATGGCCTCTGCCTGATCCGCTCTTACATCACTTGGGTCGTGGGTTTTAGTGGCAGCCAGGGACTTTTCTGACCCAAAGTCCTATGAGATCCCACTTGTTTCCCCAGAACAAAAGCTTCTCCTCCCATCCTGCTTTTGTTCAAAACTCAGGTCACGGAAGCTGCAGCCCTGCAAGGTTGCAGAACCAGGGTTATCCAGCAAGGTAGTGTAGTTCCTTCAGGCTCCTGCTGCAAAGAAGTCTCCCTGAAGCAAGATTTTCTGATGAGGTTTTAGCACTCATCATGTCCAGGTCAAATAAGTGCATAATTCTATTCTTGCACATCCTCCTGCCATGAGAACACCAGGCTGGACAGTCCTTCCAGTAAAGGTGAGGGTCTGATGAGAAAAGCATATTCCCAACTCCCCCCAGTTTGACTCCCTGAGAAACATTTGTCAGGCTGACTGTTCTGGCCATCCATCTCCGGCCCATCGTTAATCAGTCAGTGCAGCACACATCCGCAAACTGCAGGGCACAAGGGCAGGAAAAAAAGCTGGATTTTAATTTTTCATGTTTATCATGTTCATAGCTCTCCACAGCAGCACAATGATTTCTTTCTGTTCATAAAAGACAATTGGGAAAATTAGTTGGTTTCAGTTTAACAAGGTAATGATCCAATTTAGGGGAGATCAAAGCAAGCAGTGTGGCAAATGCAGAATGGTGAAATTAAGTTACTTTATTAATGCACAATGCACTTGCACCAGAATGATTGACTATCCATTAGGTTTACTGAGCTGCAATTAGCAATTACCAGCAATAGCCTCCTCTATGTGGGCAAGTAGAGGTCTGGATCCTGTTCCTATTTCCAGACAACAAATGTTTCCACCTTGTAAAATCCCAGTTGATGCAGGAGTGCAGTGTAGTGGCCAGTTATAGAAAGAGTAGCTAGGACTTTACCTGTGACTTCTCTTTCTGATTGATGCATCTTAATACAATGAAAAATTATGCATATGCTAATGATCTTCACTGTTATGCTGATGGGTAACTTGGTGACTGGCAGCAGCCTAAAATTTGAAGAAAATCAGGAATAAATTCATTTCTTTCATCCAATTTGGTGATTTGTCTATCAGCCAATCACCCACCTCATAATCCATTGCTGGCAAAAATCAGTGGTAGCCATTCTGTAAATAAAGAAATCAGCAGAGGAGGAGGAGTCGTTTGCAAGCTTTAACTGAAATCTGACAGCGTGAGAAGGATTTAGGTTCACATTAGTGCCTTATCAGTGCACATTCCTTTGTATCTTCTGAGACAATTCTATGATCATTAAATTCTCTGATGACAATTATGTCACTTTTTTCATTATTTCTCCTCCTTTGATCTTTCTAAATGTTGGAGAATAAGATCTTTATTTATGTAGTATTCATTTGTTCCTCAGGCTGATAAACCTACAGTCATCTGAAACATGCCAAAGTATTTTTGTTTCAGCACAGGCTCCATGGATTTCATCCTGCAGAGTGGTTGTGTATGCATATGCCTGTTCATTTCTGTGCCTGTTCTCCCTTAATGACTTTTGATCTTGCTGTCCAAATTAAAGCAAATTTGACAGCCAGGAAAATTCTTAAATATACCAAGTTCTTACAAGTCTTTTGAAAGTATGTTGTCAGAAAGAGTAAAGAGAAGCTATTAGCAGAGAGAAGCTGCCTTTTCAACTCCTACCAGACATCAAACAATCTACAAGAAACAACAATGTAAGAAAAAGTTCAGTTTGGCATTTACATCTTGTTAGACATCAGAGAACCTAGAATACACGTGGCCATAACAAACCAGGCTTCCTGCATTGCCTCGCTTAGGTTTTGTAGCTCTTGTAATCCACTGTTGAATAAAGAAGTATTGCCTCTGTTGACTGAGCGTGATCTGAGAGAAAACAGGGAACAAAGAAGCTCAGAATGGAAAGACACGAGGAGAACATGGAAGGGAAACAGATCAATTGTGTGAGCTTTGTGAAGGTGATGGTGCAGGGGGCACGGGCTGTGAGCAACGGCAGAGATAGCTGGGTCCTGAGTGAGTCCTGTGCTTGGTGCTGTAGGAGCAGGTCAAGTGGCTTGGAGTTGTTTATTCCCAATCTTCTGTAATAAACTGTAATAGCCCCACTGAATTTCTCATTAAGAAATAGAGTGCATGTCCGAGTTGCTTATTTCTATCACCCTAAACACCTTTAAGGCAGACTACTTTGGGGTATTGCCAAATTAAATGCTCAAGTTTTCCAGTAGCTGGGCCCATCCAAGGATTGCCATTACTTATTCTCTATTTTAGCTATGTATAGTATGCACAGACCTACAGTAAAAAGTTTGACTCACTGGGGAAATATTTGGGTTTCCTTGTTTGAGTTTGCCATTTTATTTTTAACATTTTAAGTCATACCTTTGCACATGTCCAGACATTCATGTGAATTCACATATATGTCCTTCTAGACACACAGACACATTCCTTCTGTAAGAAATTAGGAGTGAGTATAAGTATCTATGTCATTTGCCAGTAGATAATTTGCACATTGCTTTTGGAAGAGACATCTGGTACAATTTAAAAATATTAGCTTTGCTACTAAATCCTGAGCTACAAAAAAACCCCATGCCAAGTAGAGAGCCTTATAATTTGTGTAACTCGATTTTCCATGCTCGATGGCCATATTGTTCAGTGTTTAGTATTTATAGCGCTGCATTTGACATCAGGAGTTCTATTTACATTTTAGTCAAACAGTTTGAAAGTTGCTAAATTGTGTCTCCAAAACGTGCTTGGCTTTTCCCCACACACACCTATCCATCTTAGGGACTCTGTTATCAGCACAATTATTGGTTTTATCTGCACTGAGGAGCTGTCAGAAGCACAGTCCTGGTGCACAATCTATTTACTCTGCCAAGATAAAATGACTGATGTCCCTATGCATGGGGACTGGGTATTTCCTCTGAGCTGTGTAATTTGGGAAAGATTGGAGCTGCTGTCTTATGTTCGAGCTCCTTTCCTGCTGTGCTTCATTGCTTTCTTCCCAAAGTCACTGGGGAAGGTCTCTGCACCACCTTCTTTGGAAAATCTGTCTGTCCTGATCGGCAGGACCTCATTTATATGTAGGACACTAACGACAGGAGGGAAACTAAAATAAATACCTATTCAGGGAGTGGGGTTGTAGTCAGGCCATAAAAGTCCATACCACAGAAAATGGAAAACATTCTAAAATTTCCATTTACAAAAACATGCACGCCATGTCCCAACAGCACACATGAGTAAATACTTGACAAACAGTACTTAAAAAATAGTGGGGATTCATGGGATATTTGTGTGGTGGAAGAATATCAAATCCAGAAAGCTATTTTGACAGTTTAGGCAAACTTGCTGTCTCCCAGCAGGCAACCTGCAAGATGTGAGGGGATGATGAAGAACCCTGTTTACCATCAACAGTGCCAGTCCTAAAAGACATGTTGAAATTTACAGCATAATAGATGATGACAGAAGAAAAGGGCTTCAGTGGGCCCTTGCTTCCTCTTACAGCTCCTATCACCTCAGTGAGACAAGCAGGACTCGATTTCCCCCTGGGAATCCCATAAGACAGATGACATTCCTGGCACTGAGGCCATGGCTGAATGTCTCTCTCTTCCTCTCAGAGCAGGTAGAACCACAAATCTTCCACAGCAATAGACAATTTACTCTCTGACGTGAGGGTCAGGGTGGCAGGGGGTGGTTTAAGCACGTTCCAGCAGGACAGGACATTGCTCTTGACATGATAATAAAGAGCATTTGTAGTTGGCTCTCAATTCACTTCCCATTTTGTTCTTCACTCAAGGACAGTTAAAAGGGATTCACTTATCTCACTAAAATTTCTCTAATATGCCATGCCAGAAAACTAAAAAATCCTGTGTGAATCATATTCTATCAAATCCATTATCATGTTTTGAAAAGACAACAGTCCTCCTCCTCTCTGGAGAGATGACATTTCAGCTCCAGGTGAGGTAATTACAGAGCTGATTGCAGGGGATGGAAACTGCTGTACCAACTCTCTGATTAAGAACTCGGTTTGTATTTATTTATGTTCGATATGTGTTTTACTTAGATTTTCCATAACTGAATGCAACTGGCATTCCATTAGGAGGTTTCAAGTGAAAAAAACCCTCTTTTTTTGTTGTTTTGGTAAATATCAGAACCTTTCATTTCTTGATTCGGAATTCGAGTGTGATTTTTAGTGCTGCCTCATATGAAAATCACTGCGTTCATTCTCAGGCATGGAGACATTTTGGATCCAGAAAATATATGTGTTTAAAGGAACACACAGGAAGCTTTCCAGCACTTCTAAAATCTTTGGTATTTTTCCATTCACAGTGTTGTACCACTGTTACATCCATCTATTACTCATTGCTCGTATAGTCCTTGCAATTGCTTTGTTAGCTAAGCTTCTTCCCCAGAAACTGCAAAGATCTTGAGGCCAAGTTAAAATATCTCTTCTTTAATGCCAACTTTTAAAAATCTAATTAAAAAAATAAAAAACCCTGAGTGAATGGTTACCTGGTCAGGGTAGTGGGCCCGTTAGAACTATTCCATCTGAACACGCATCAGAATTTTGGTTCAGGTTCTCGTGCCTTGAATCTGTGCACGTTCAAGTTTCCTCACCCTGGACACCAGAGGGACACCACGGGGATGCTGTGCATTTGCTTCTATGTGGTCTCCTGTGGGATGAGCACTCAAGGGGGTCATTTCTTTCCCTCCACACTTGTTGCATTTCCACGTGTATCTTAAATGCCTCATCAGTCAGGCTGGGAACATGAGCAGCTCCATACATTTCACCACAACAAATTCAAAACATTACTTCAAATGTATAACATGTATCTTGATTTGCTAAATCTTCATATTTTGTGGGGAAAAGGGGGCTGTTGAGGGCCCCCCACGAGGGTGGAAGCTGCCTCCAGAGTTGGCCATCAGCAGTGCTGCAGTGCCAGAGGAGGGTGCAGGAGACCTGCAGCCTCACAATGATGCCTCGTGAAGATCCTCATCCTAACCCAGGCTGGCTGAGAAGGTGACACAGACACTGGGCAGAGTCTGTGTCTCTCAGGTCACTAACAGACCAGTATGATTAGCATCATGATGTCCACCCACTACTTCCATGGCTGTAGCTGCTGGTGATTGAGTGAATTAATTAGCATTCCTCCCGGTTATTGGGATTTCAGGTCTCTATATTTGAAGGGTAATTGTTTAACCACTAATGTCTGTAGTGAGCTGCTCACTACAGCACCAGGATGGATGCAGCACAAATATCTGACCCAAAAGTAACTCAGTATTCACCAGGAAGGGTAGAGCTGGAAATGTGCTAATCTACCCTATAATTAACAACGCTAATTAGTGGGGCTTCAGGCTGTCCCTGACTGAGCTTTTTGTCAACAGATCCGAGAGCACCTTAGCTCTTCATGTAGGGGTGAGAGAGGTACAAAATGCACTTAGAAAATTATGATGGCAGCAACATTTATAGGAAAAATGTACTTAGCAGAGATATTACTTCCATTTTTCATGATCACAGATACCTCAACACTGTTAGCTCCAAAGAGCTGTCCTGGTTTTGAAGCTGTGTCTTCCTGCTGTCACTTCTCCTTCTCCATCAGTGCTTTGGGACATCTTCCCCTCGACACTTTCATCTCCACCAATTCAAACTGTTTCTGTTTTTGTCCCTCATCCCTTTCCCTGACTTTTACAGATCTTTAGCAATATTTCTGTCATCTCTAAAGTTTGATTGGCTTCCAAGGCAACACCATCTGCCTATTTAACTAATAATATTCTCATGCCTTCTTCCTGATCACTAAAGGTGATGTTGAATAAGAACAATCTTAAGACAGATTCCTCTGCTATATTTTTTAGCTAAAATCTGACAGTTTGATGCCTCCATTGTTTACCATCAGTCAGCCAATTTTCTGGCCAGCTATGGTGCTCATATCCAGTTCTACTGAAATGATTTTCTTCAGGCCAATTTATATTTAGTACAGCAGAAAATTAATCCTGTGGTAAGATAGTTATGATGAATTGTTCTCTGCTCATGCTTGTCCTCTCCACTGAAAATGGAACAAGCTCTATAACCCACCTTGACTCCACAAAATTTTGTTAGATTAATATAAATGTCTATTTCTGTCCTACTTGTCTAAGATACTCCATGGCCATTTTCTTTCTCATTTACTTGGAGAATTCAGGAGTGCAAAATGATGTCACAATAACAGGCACTCTCCACTGAATGAATGCTTACCATGTTTTATATTAGCAGAGATTTATTTGTAAATGGTTAACAGAGGGTTAATAAACAGTAATATGTACTAAAAGCATATATAATGATTATTCCAAAATTGTTACATCACCAGCAGACATTACCAAGGTTTGAAAGCAATTTATTGACCCAGATAACAGTCTGTGTGTTTAATTGAAACATTCATTTTTCACTTAGTAATCTTTTATGAACCATTAAGAAAATAAATGGAATGTGAAGTGTGACAGCAACTTCCTCAATAAGGTGTACACAAACAGGACAAAAGAACCCCAGGTCTATTCTCTGCCTCAGGTTTCACATAAAGTCCATTGAAACAGCACCAATTTATTATTATCTGTACTCTCAGCAGAGCACGTGAACCCAGCACGTGGATGGTTTTCATGCCCAGCTGGGCAGGAGAGTGAGGTTTTCTTAGCAAGCCCTGGGGCTGGGAGGCTCTGATGAGGACCCTGGGCTCACCATGCTGTGGAATAGAAACAAAGGGGGAAAACAAACCCAAACAGAAATCCCCTCTGATGCTTCCTCCCTTACTCTTCATCCTGTCCTCTTTGAACTAGAACTGTCCTAACAGTCACATCTAAGGAAAGAAGACTTGAATATTCTCTTAGTAAAAGTGTGATTTCAAGTGGCCTTTGTCCTCTTCGTGTCAGCTGGTAGAATGGATGCTGAACCGTTCACTCCAACAAAAGATAAAAGAAGAAAAATTCACAATGCCTTTTGGTTTGAGCAGATTGTGGTTGCTGCATCGCCATCACTCTTCCAAGCACGTTTTTCCCTGGAGTGTTTTCTTTTCAGAGCTCTCCATGGCATTTGTCATTATACTAATACGCTTTTTATATTTACTTTGCTCTAGCAAAGTGGCACGTGCAAAGGCAAGAAATTTATCAGTGTCAGTAGGATTTTCATCGTGGAGAAAACCACATCAAAACAAGCAAAAAAACCCAACAACAACAACAAAAAAACCCAACAAAAACCAAGCAAACAGAAAAACAAACCAACAAAACCAAAACCAGCAAGTCGGATAAAGCAACAGTGATTTTGGTTTTTGCAGCATTAAGTCTCCTTCTCAAAATCAAGACAACAACTGTAAGCTCAAGATTAAAGGAATGTATTTCTTTGAAAGAGAAAAAAATTACTTCTTTGGTTTCTGACTTCCATGCATCCACAGTACAAACCTCTTAGCTCTATGACTGGCATAAACTGACTGCTGCTGTTGGGGAGTTGCCAGAAACTGAGACCTAAAAATGAGTCAAAATATTCAAGACCTTCTAATACACAGTAAAGAAACTGTTCATGTTCATTGCATGGGCTCTCTTACAGATGGAGAACTCCAGCATTCTGTGCTGCTGTTGAAGTATTTTTCCTCCATATGCAGAAATGTTAATGAGAAATAACTTGTTGAAAATCATCTGAGCTTGATTAGCTGCCAACTCTTGACATCACAGCCAGGAGTTTCACGGCAGCATTATCCTTATCCAGCCCTTCCTGGAGAGCAGGGCCTGTCTCCTGATGCTTGTTAGAGCCAGTGGAGTTTCCAGCAGCAAGGAGACACCTTTTAAATCATCCTCCAGTAATGGGAAGGGGATGAAATAGCGCTGGCAGGATGCTGAAGGAGAGGGATCCACTCCCGCTGGGAAGGCGTCTTCTCAGCCGGCAGAGCCAGCCAGCTGATGAGGGGGACGGTCATGGAATCCAGCTCCTTCCCGAAGGCCTCAAGCTCCATTCTACAATTGCTTCTCACCCAGCTGATAGAAAGCTTCAGTTGCTTTCCAGGTTAAATCCATCCATGATCAATTTGTGCTTCTTTGCTCCTGTGCCGGTGGCACCATTAGCTCACAGAGTTCTGTTCCTCAGTTCATTTATAAAGGAAAATCAGTTTTCCTCTTTGAAATGCATCTTGTAGACAAATCTCCTAGTCCACAGGTTATCTGACCTGCATGTCTCTAACTTGAATGAGTCTCCACTGAGCATGAGCGGGCAGAGGTTCAAGAAACAATCCAGTGCCTCACACAATAATACTGATCCTTCTTTATCTCTGCAGGATATGCAGCCTCTGTTATCTTCACAGACTAGGTTTCACTTTTTAGAGCTATATAAGGCCGGTGGCTGCGAGTCCATTTGCAGATTGACTGATGTGTCAAGTTGGTTTTTCTCCTCTGCTGCACTATCCTACCCCAACAAGAACTGTTGCTATATACTCTTAAATGTGCATAATGGTTTTATGATGTCAATATATTGTAACAAATAGAATGACTTTGCAGTTTACACTATTGCATTTATTTTGATTTCCATTACTCCAGTGCCCAAAGTCATCTATTTATTAATCTGTAATATGCTGAGCATCTTCTGAAATGATGAAGATTTCTCAGCTTTGTGCTATTAGCAAATTAAATTCACACACTGAAACATTTTTTGTTTGCAGATATTAATGAAAATATTAAATAATATTAGCCCTAAGGATGATCTGCAGTTTTGCTGATGGTATAAAATTATGCAGGGTAGTAAAAACTAAAGCTGATCATAAAGTTCTGAGGGAGGAAGAAACTTGCAGATTAAATTCAATGTTGATAAATGCAAAGCAATGCACATGGGGAAAACAACACTAAATACACATATGCAATGATAATCTCTAAATTAGCCATTATCATTCTGCAAAGAGATCATAGAGTCGCTGCAGATTGCTCAACAAAAACATCTGTTCATTGCCCTGCAGCAGGCTGGAAAGGTAAACAGAATGTAAGGTATGAAAGCAACCAAGAGCAGCAGGAAAAGCAGCTCCGTGCCACTGAATGAGCCCCAAATTTGCCCATCCTTGAATGCTGCATGAACTGCATCAAAATGGAATAGGCACAACCCAGTGAAGACACTGAGAAGGACAAAAAGTCAAAGACACGAGGTGGTTTCTACGTTGGGAGAGATTAAACAGACTCCAAGCCTTTAACTCCAAGAAGAGGTGGCTGGATGAGGAAGTGACAGAGCCGTAGAAAAGAGTGGTGGGCACGAAAAGGTGAATGAGGAATGATTATTCTCCCTACCCCTGTAAGAGGAACTTGGGAGCATCAAATGAAATGAGGAGGCAGAGCCTCTGTGGCAGACAAGGACAGAGTAGATGCCCCCTGCTATTTTACACAAATTGCAAATGTGCATGCACACGTAAGCAGCGCCACGACAGCATTTCCCAGGTTTCCTTAGATAAATAGAATTCATTAGATGGGTGAGCACTGTGCTTTGCACGCATAACTTCCTTGGACTAATGCTAGTGTTATCTTACACAACTAGGTAATGCTTTGGCTTTTATTTTTTAAGAGGGGGGCTATTCCATATCACTTGTCTCGGTAAGCATTTGGTTTTAAATGGAATGCATTCTTTCATACTCCCTCTATCCTTTATGCTCAGAATATTGCCAGCAAACTGCCAGTGAATGGCTGCCAATCTGGTCTGTGACCTCGGTACAGCACCCATGAAATTAGTGGGACACAAACGGGTATTAGCAGGAGATCTCCTGATCATCAGGACATCAGCTGTCACTTTTGGTGACACTTACTGCACCCTGATTCTTTTAACTGTCCCACGTGGAAGAGAAAAATAAAGTCTGGTAAGGCCAGCCCAAAAGGAATATTAGCTGTGATACTTAGTTTTGGAAATTATGGTTTTTTCTGTGTTGTCAGAAGCAGCTGATCCCTCCAGATTGCCTCAGAGATGTCTTAAATCAGATTAAGGCAGCATTTACACTGACAGAATGCAGGGGCAGTGGGGATCAGAACATCTTGTGTGGGTCCCACTCTACAAGTGGAGAATTCCAAAGATTTACTAGACACGTACTGCATCCAAAGGAATAAAGCGCCCAGATGGGCGTCTCTGGTCATTCCCAGAGAGAAGCACAACAGGCACATTTCCCAGTTTTTCTGTCAAATGGTGAAATGTCTGTGCGCTGGACCCTCAGAGGAATCATAAATGGAAATCTTGCCTTAAATACTGCTTTGTCTGAGCAGGGGCCAGAAAAACAAAAGCACTCAACAGTTAATTCCCAACTCACTCAAAGCCACATATCCCCTTTTTCAGGGAAAAAGAGTTAGGAAAGTTTCACTAAAACTCCCTGAGTTTGTTGGAAATTCTGGCATGGTAGCTGTGTATCTTACTTAAAAGGTCAATGAGAATCTCATGAATAAAACCTAACTCTATAATGAAAGCACAGTATTTAAAATTTGCCTGGATCTCCTTGCTCAAAACTGATTAAGAACAGACCTGCTGCTATCCTGTAAAATGCTTCTAAGTGAGTCATCCGTTCATCAGCAGAGCCCCAAAAGTTCAGATGCAATTGCTTCAGAAAGAACATTTTCAAAACTATGGCATATCAGTTGGAAGATGCTGATAACTTCCAATTCGCAGGAGGGCCCTGCTAAAAAAAAATTGAGATAACTTTGCTTTTAAGGTTTCCCCAGCTGACTGATTAAAAACATCACAACAGAAAATTCAAAGGTCACATTTACTCAAGTGTCGCTGAGAACCCACTGTCTGAGAAATTAGATGAGATTAAGATGCAAAACACTGAAACACTTCGAATCAAATTTAATCTTCCAGTGTTTTGCTGCCTTCTAAAAAAAAACTAAACAAGGTGGGGGGATTTGTATTTTAGGAAAACCCTACTGGAAAGTATGGCACTGTCAGTGGGGTTAATAGACTTTGACTAGATTTTGTTATTTTACTTGAGGAACTGGTCTAATTCATACCAGCTGAAAGCACTTTTTAAGATGAATTGAAAGAAAAGGGATTTACCAGAGTTTATATGCTCATGAATCTCTCCTAGGTATCTCTGAAGGGCAAAATTGAAGGTCAGTTCTACTGTCTATAGAAGCCAATAAGAAAACTTGAAAATGACAAATTTTCTCCAGATGATAGCTAAGAAAAGACTGAGGATTTCCATCCACATTTAGCAAAATCTTTCTTTTACTAATACAAGGCAATTTGTTCAACTGCTCCTGGGCGTAGCAGCTGAGAATGGGACTGGTGGTTTTTTACAACAAATAGTTGATTTGGGGGACTGAGTGGAAGCTCCTATGGGGAAAACCTTTTGAAGCAACATGTGTGAGAAGCTGTGCGTGGTCCCTCTTCTTGGCTTAATCTCCCTGCTCGGGCCATTCTTGGGTACAGAGGGGTTTGTTTTTCCTGTCTCAGGTGCTGGCTGCAGACTACGCAGGCAGCATCAGGCACATTTGGGGAGGGGCAGGGAAAGGGGAACAAGCAGGAGGGTGCAGGAAGAAGGAACTGGGGGCAGCAAAGAGAAGAGCAGTTCTCTACAAAGAAGAACCTTAGAAAAAGCGTAAAGAGATACAGAAAGGAACGCACAGGACTTTCCAGGGGTCGGAGACTGCGCAGTACAACCCGCTGTCTCATCAGCAAAGTGACAGAGGTGCAAAGGTTTGGGGTTATCCCCACACCTGGAGGAGGAAAAGGATCTGCTGAGTCCAAAACTGTTGTAGTAAGATGAGAAACACTTTTTTAATATGCAAGAGGCTCAAGCAGATTGGAATAAGGGTAACATGTCTTACTAAAATGAAAGATTTGCATATATATATATTTGAATAAACCAATGTGCACTTTCTTCATTTTTAAAAGTTTGATTTTTCATTATGAAAATTAAAGCAAGGAAGTAAACAAACAAACAAACAAACCCCTGCCAAAATCCCATCTGGCTTCTCTGCCTTCCTTGAAGTTCTGAGATACATACTTGCTGAATCAGAATGTAGATACAGGGCCTTCTTTTTAATCAGCATCACTGTCACCTGCCACTGTTTTAATGCAGCAGGAGCTGGTTTCCCTTTTTTGAGAAGTGCTATCTCCAGTCTGCAGCTCACGTTCCACAGCAGGAAAGCAGCTTGTGAAAAATTCACTCTGGGATACCTCAAGCTTTACTAGAACTGAGAGAAAGCAGTTTCAAAGACGGTTTGCTGCTATGATTTTTGGGTTTGTTTTCAGTCTTAGCCTATGTTTTCATTCTCCAGTTTAGAAAACCAGTTCAACCAGTTCAAGTTAAAACAGTTTGGATGGAAGTGGACCATATAAAAGCTGATGGCCATTTTCTAAGGAGGTGTGAACACTTGTTCCTCTTTCTGCAGAGGTGCCAGGAGAGTGGAAAATGGGGGCCTGAGTAGGACAGAGAGGCACCAAACATCAGAGCCTGGGAGCAGCTGAGAGCAGTGTGACTGCCCCCAAGGAGACAGGCAGGGCAGGGTAGGAACAAGGAAAACAACCTCAGCAGGACCTTGCAGGGCAGGAGATGTGGGGACAGCAACCTCCTGGGCTGTTAGGACACCGAGGGTGGCTGCACAGGAGATCCAGATCCCTGAATATTCATGGACGGAGGGATTAGAAACCCTTGCTGACACTCTCTGTAGCCCTAGGAGGCTCAGGACATCATCAGTACCTGAATAACACAAGTAACTGATGGTCCCAGTCTTTGCACAGGTCTGTCTTGAAGGCAATAATCTAAAGACAGTGGTTCTCTGAAGCCCTTCTGGATGGCAGCAGCCAAAGAGCAAGACTTGGAATTACCCTCAGAGACAAAACAAGGACAGGGCACCTTCCTGCTCAAACCCTGAATTTAGGAAAAAGTCACAGCACCAGAGCATCCCATGGGAACCACAAATGTAAGGTACAACACTGCCTGCTGAAGTGCTTTCAGATTCCCCACTAGCAAGAGACAAATCTGTAAAGCATTACTGAGCTTTTATTTTTTATTTAATATTTTCAGATGTTAACAGATCCTGCAGATTTGGTCCTCTCTGCAATATGAGGTGATTAGGATCTTTTCTATCACAGAGTGCTCAGTTTTTCCTTCACTCACAGTCTTTATTCCCTATGTGATAATGTGGTAGCACGTTATAGTGCCACTTGACTTGTCAGGAATATGTTTTTTATTTTTGCTTTTTGAACGCATTCACGTCTTACAAACACTTACTCTAATCCTCCTGGAACAATCTCTGTTTCAATTATTAAAGTAACCTTTAATGAAATGATTTAAAATGCTAGACTGGTGGTTGGAGCAGACTTCAGCCTTGCTGTGTTTTTTCATTCCTTGAGCAGTGACACTGAAATCAAGGTTTCAGCTGAGCCAACGACCTGTGTCTGTGAACCCCAGTAGAAATATTTCTCTATCCGTCTCTCTACAAACTCACTTACGTACAAACTACTGCTGAAATAAATTTCTTTGATCATTATTTTTTTTATAATTGCCATCAGTTTAATGGAATTCACCTTCCCTTTCTAGCAATAGATTGACTTCTTGAGATGCCTAGATAAAACAACTTGAACTACTTCTTTGTCCTTATAAAAATCTCTACATTCTGAGGGCAAGCACAGACACACTTCTTCTTCACCCTATAATAATCATGACAACTTCCCAAAAACATTTATCTATTTTTTTCTTTCCACTCCACCATGTTCAAGCTCATTTGTGGCCTCTCTCCTTGTTTCGCTTGGTTCCTTTCAAAGCTGGATGCTTCTCCCTAAAGAGCAGTCTGGTATCCCCAAGACTGACAGTCTTGGAAATGGAAACCTGGCTCGTGTTTCTCATTCCCAGCCTTGATGCAAAGCCTCTCCCTTCTTGCACTGCTTGGCTGTGCAATCTGGAGACAGGACCTTGATGCTCAGCAGGACCGAGCAAAGCTGAAGCAGTTCCCAACACGTCTCATATTCTCTAAATCCATCTGGAGCCTTTGGACTGTCTTAGCAGCGTTGGATCAAAATGTATACATAATTTCACTTGACAAACACAGAAGTACAAAGTGTTGAATTTCGCTGTTGTTCAATAAGAACATTCAGAAGTTTCATTTCCAAGCAATGCTTCAGACTGAAAAGCAATGTCATGGCTCTGGAAAGGAGGGTTATCAGTACCTGAAAATGACATGGTTTATTTTGCATTACATCGAGGAAAACACCCCTATGGCTTCCCCCAGTTTAATTATTTATCAAAATGGGCATAATCTAAAAAACCCAAAAGAACAAATTGGGTCCATAATTTTTTGTTTGTTTGTTTTGAATTTTGACTTTTTTTCATCCAGCAAAGCACAAAAAATAAACATCTGCCAGGCTCTTAAGATGAATGTTCTCAAATTCAGTGTTGCCAGCCTTGGGGTTTTATGGTGATTCCTACCCAGTTTACTAAATACCATAAAACTTCCCTTTCTTGAAGTGTGCAGTCAGTTAAGAATCTCATCTTGTTCCTTCAAAGGCCTTTTTCAGGCTCTCCCAATCTCAATGGAAAGACTGGAAGCATGGCCTAAGTACATGCCATTGGTTTAGTAACTGAAGACTAACTGAAAAATCCCAAATGGATTTTACTTCCGACAGCAGCTTTGAAAAGGGAGATTGGACCTGAGGGCCTATAAAAGTCTTCCCAACTTAATATTTGCTTAGATTCTCCAAAGGATAGTCTGAGGGTATTTCAGAATCAGTTTCAGAGGATTTTAAGAGATCGTTTTTGACATTGTAGCTCCCACAGATTTCTTTCCTGGTGAACCCAGGAGTGGGAACAGGAATTAGTCTCTTTTGTCTTCATCAAGGCTGAGCTTGGGTTGTAAGCAAACCACTGACACCAGTAAAACGAAGCTAAAAATAAGAAAAGAAATACAGCTTTAAAAATCCCTACAGCCTAGGTCGAGAGTTTAGGACACCTAGTGAAATCAGGCTTAAAAATAATCGAAGAGAAAATAGGCAAAGGTTAAAGAACAAGCTAAAATGGATTCCTCAGGCAAGAGGTTAAAACTAAATAAATAAAACTGTTGGCAAGTTGTCCAAAACCACAAATCCTTGCACGTATCCTTTCCATGGTCACTGACTGGGTGAAGACCCTTGACTCTGTAATTTTATACCTGGCTGCCTGAAAGGGAATAGCTGTGAGGATGCCCCTGTTGTGGCTGTGTGGCTGATGCCAGATTCTGGCATGGGCAGCTGGAGGTTCCTACTGTCACAGAGCCCTCTCTGCCATACCACAGGACCCCCTTGCTTTTTAATTTCTCTCCACTCCACTGGTCTGTGGTACCAAACTCAATTACGGCAATAAATGGTTTTGATTTAGCAACAACCAAAGAAAGGAAAGCCTGGCAAAGAGCCGGAACAGCAGAAGAGGTCCCTGACTCCTGAGCCCAATTCCAGCCTCTCCCTCCTCCATAAGGGCTCAGGCAGCTCTCAGCCCCACAGGTGACCTCTGAGAGCCCACCTCCACAACAGGAACTTAAAGGGAGGGCAAATAAAGAACAGAGCTCACCACCATATGCTTAATCTGCAGGTTAATTGCTCCACTACTACTGTATTTAATTGTTCCCACTGAGGTCTTTCTAATTGCTTTTCTTTTTACCCAATTGAGTAATAATAAGAATATTAATAATAAATATGCCAAGAGTTTTAAGCAGAAAATGATAAAAGCCATTTCCCATGCAAGCAGGTGGAGGAAAGTGACTACAAGGATGAGAAATGCCTCTTTCCTGTGTGAAATAGAAGAGGAATAATGGCAGCTGGCACAGGTAGGCTGACACAGCTACTGCCTTGTGTAAGTCACTGCTGAGAGGTGAACTAATGACCAGCTGCCTCATTTCCCCAGAATAAACTGGAATCAAGCATTTGCAAAGTTGTGTGCTGATAGTATACACATTTCAATATAGCCACATGAATATTCATGAGTGAAAACCGTTCTACTTAATAGCAGCTTATAGCCAAATGCCAAGATTCTTATCCAGAAAAATCTCTCATTTAGCTGGGTGGGAGATCTGCCCAAACTCAGGCGTTCAGGAGCTCATTTTAAATGCGTGCCACGCAAAACGGTTTCCTGTTCTCCTTCACCCCCAGCACTAGATTAGCACGTAGAAATACCAAAACTCAGTAGTGGCAACTGTATTTTTAACACCTTGGAGAGCTGCAAATACTCAGTTCCAGAACATTAAAGACTCTTCCTCTAGAAAAATCCTCTGCTGTACCAGGCAACTTCTCGAGTGGCTTGGTGTCTAATAGCTGCACAAGGCTGGAATGCCTCGAGGGGTTGGTGAACGGGAAAGTTGCAGAATAGTGGAGTTTGCACATTCCCTGAGTCCCCCAGCTTGCTGGTTTGCAAAGTACTTTGTGACACTTCTGCATGGAAAACGTTACTGGAAATGCAGGGCTTTGCAGGGGTTCCGAGGCAGCATTTCCCCAGCGAGCAGCCCTGCTCAGCTCAGTGCTGTCCTTTGTCAGGCAGGGAGAAAGCGAGCCCTTCTTAATCACCCCCAAGTCAATGAGGGGCACTGCCACCCTGTCACTTGATGATTAATTACTGCATCTGCAGGCAGGGCTGCCAGCAAACTCGTGGGCATCATCCATGACGCATAAGCAGCCATGGATTTAAAGGGAAATGTGTATGGCACGGCAGAGCACGGGCTCAGGAGAGGACGGGGGGGCCTTGCCCCACTAAATCAGCATCTGCCACCCAGCAGCTGCAAGGCCAACAAAGCTCCTTCAGAAGGAAACAACAGAAAGCCCTCAAGCCACTGGAGGAAACTGTGTTATTATTCATCTTCTTCCCAGCGCAAGTATTCAGTCTCTTCCCACCCAAATGTTCCCAACATAATGATTTCCATGGGTACATCTAATGCCACTGGTGCTGGAAATTCACAAGACAAACGCACTGGGAATCACTGGGCTCTAAGAGATCAGGCTTTGGGAAGACCTTTAAGTGCCACAGCAGCTCGGAATTCTGATTTTATGCCATGTTGCTTTATTTACCCTGTCTGTGGGCATGGCAGAACTGGGGAGGAGAGGAGAGGGGGTGATTTGTTGTGAAGACAGGACATATAAATGTCCTTGCAAACACACACAGCCCTGCTGAAAAGAGGTGCCTGGGAGATTCACAGGAAGGGGCAGGTTAGGATTTCTGTCTTCTGAGCTACTGCAGAACTGCTTGGTGCCTGAAAAAAAAAGAAAAAAGAAAAACAAGAAGATGATTTGGAATTAAATAAAGGAGGTTTTAAAGTATCGCTTTCGTATGACTGTATCCTCTCCCAGCCTGGCACACACCGGAGGGTGACACTTCAGTTCCATCCACTCCCCTGGGCCTGTCCCCTGGCTTGGAGCACACATGGCACAAGTGGGTGGCATTCAGCTTTCATTGCTCCTTTGTCCCAAAGCTGGAGGCATCTTTTTGTTTTAATGGCACATTGTGTTCCTTGACAAGACAGAGCTAATGCCCTGAGTGGGTTTCTATTCACACAGCAGCAGTGGATTAGAGATTTGATTTTCCTTTTTAACAAATCAGTATAGCAGATGGTATTGGGAAAAGAAAATGCACACACTACAGGGATGTAGCAGAGCTTCCCAGATCCTTGCTGCATCGGGAACAGCACTAAAAGGCAGATCTGTGCAGGCCAAGAAAGGATGAATACTGCCTCCAATTTTTTATTTCCCCTCTCAGAGCAGAGACCCCCTGTGCCCCCAGATGCCAGTGCTCTCCATAGGACCACAAATAGTTCAGTGGCATTCCAGTTTTAAGGTCTTGTGGGTTCTTACTTCTCTTATTTCTCTTATTTCTCTTATTTCTCTTATTTCTCTTATTTCTCTTATTTCTCTACTGCATCCAAATAATGAAGCTGGCACATTGCAGGGGGGTAACGGCTGCATTTTTCCCTGCCCAGGGTTTTCTGACACGGCCAGGTTACAGTCACAACCTGCTCCTGGACCTGAGCTGTTGGTACAACTGTGTGAACAAATACGGTTCCTCCCTCTCTCGCTCACCGCAGTCACCAAGAGCTACACACCAAACCTCAGCCCCAGCTGGGCCTGCTGGCCCAAGGGCATGGGCCTGGCCCTGTGGCAGCAAGCACACCCTTTGTGACACCCAGGGGGACCAGAGATCTGAGACAGGGAGGATGTGCGCTGCTCGTTTCCGTGCGAGGAGGGTTTCATAGGACCAGAGAATAGTCGGGGTTGGAAGGAACCTGTTAAAGGTCATCTGATCCAATGGCCCTGCCACTGGCAGCACACCTTCCACTTGACCAGCATGCTCAGAGCCCTGTCCAGCCTGACCTGGAATGTTCCCAGGGATGGGGCATCCACCACCGCTCTGGGCGACCTGTGCCCATGTTTTACCACCATCACAGCAAAAATTGTTTTTATACCCACCTACATCAATCGTCCTTCAGTTTAAAGCCGTTCCCCCATGTCCTATCACTACATGTCCTTGTCAGAAGTCCCTCTCCAGCTCTCCTGTAGCTCCTTAAGGTACTGGAAGGCTGCTGTAAGTTCTCCCCTGGAGCCTTCTCTTCTTCGGTTTGGATGCTTAGTGGAGGACATTTGGGATGCACTGTCAGCAGCCAATCAGAGCAGTCACAAGCAGTGTGAAATTGAATTAACCTAGGGAAGCTCTCCATGTCTCCAGTACACAGCATGACAAGACACAAAATGTAGGAACAGATCCCCTTCCTTTTTCCATGAAGCCACAATTTTTTTCCCCGCTCAGACCAAAAAAAAAAAAAAAAAATTAGAAGAATCTGCCAACTGTTCCTGGGTAAAATAGCATAACACATCAACTATATTTTGACTTCTTGGCTCTTGACATCCTCTCACCATTATAGACTATTTAATAACTGAGGGGAAAAGGAGATGCTGCAATTTCCTCTACAACAGCTGCATGTTCTCTTTGTCCTGATCAGCCTTGTACTGGCTTCTTACAGCTAAGTAGCATCAGGAGGGCATTATCAGCAGCAGTCCCCTTATCAGACAAAGCCACAAACCCGCTCAGAAGTCACTGCATAGATTGTTTCTTTTCACCAAGCAAAATACATCTCACTGCGGTTCTTTTTTATTAAAGCATTTTGAAGTGTTTCTGTGCAGCATGCTTGACACCTAGTCAAGTGTCCTTTGCACTGACTGCTGCTGTAAGTCACTTCTTTGGAACAAAATTTGCCTCTTTCAGAGAAATAATTGGAAGAAGGAGATGGAGGGAGCCCTTAATGCTGTGGATTCCCTTGAATTTTGTGCAACAGGAGGGGGGATGTGACTGCGAGGTTTTGGACAGGGGGCACCGTCCTCTTTTTCATTCATGGTAGTATCTAAGGGACAACACAGAGCTAGATTTTACCAGTGACATTCTGTAAAGTGCAATACAGAGGTCTGTTTTCCCCAGAAGAGTGAACCTGGAGTGCTGCAGCAGCGCCGGGTGGTGCTGCTCCCTCTGCCCTGGACCACCCTGCGCTTCCCTCCAGCAAGAGCCGTGATACAACCGGGAATCAGCTCCAGCTCTCTCCCTGCTGCCAGCGAGCAGCTGCCAGCTTGTTCCTGCAGCTCTGCTCCGCTGCAGGAGTGGGTGTGTAGGTGGGGACTCTGCTCCTTACCCACTCCGCACCTTGCATTTTCCTTGCACATCCAGCCTGCAGGCACAGGGAACAGCAGCGATGCGGGCAAACGTCCTTCCCTGTGAGCAAGTGAAGCAATGAATCCCACAATTAATCCAGCAAAGGCAGAGGGATTCTTTATGCTCCTACAATCAACTGCCAGACCAGTCAGGAGGCTGTTACACCCTGAGTTTTTATACAGATGAAAGGAGAAAATTCACAGCAGCATTTAGAGTCTTTTTCTCCCACTCCTGGCTCTCCCTTTTGCTGTTACTGTTCTGCTGGAGACAGAGTTTTGTTCCAGCCGAGGAACCTGTGACAGTGGGCTCAGGCAAGGGGACACTGGCTGGGATTGTGTAGCACAGACAAGGAGAAAATTAGTGGAGGGAGACATGCAGAAAATCACAGCAACAAGGAAAAGAAACCTCCAGAAACACAATCTGAATATTTCAGCTCTGTTTCAGCAGCTGTCTCAGAAGATTCTGTTGCTACTTCTCTGCTGCTACTTGTTACCTGAAAAATAAATAGGGAACAAGAAGAGGAAGCAGGGTGCTCAGACTGGTTTATCTGAATGAGATGCTGACTTTTTTATGGATATAGAATTTCAGATTAACAAGGAGATGGATGCTTCTGACATGTTTTAGGAGTGGCTCCAGGGGCACACAGGTTTTCATCAGTTTGGATGCAGAGAGATTCATTTCACATGAGCCAAAGGGGGAAGAAACGACAGGCCATTTCTGCATTTGCTTTCTCCGTGGCTCTCTTTGCTGTTGCTGTAGTTTCTGAGTTGGATTCAAAGTGCTTATTCAAACCAGTATAACCTCTGTGATGGGTGGCCCTTTCCAGATTTATTAATTCATTATATCCAACAGGTAATGCTGAAGGGGGTAACTACAACAGGTCTTAATGTAGCAGGCATTTAAGTATGTGTGTAAACATTTTTTAGATTTATGCTGAATTTTTGGTACTGTGTCTTTACAAACAAGTACTGGAATTCTTTGATATTTACCTTTTTTTTTTCTCTATGTGCCTGTCTGCGTTTCCTATAACTTTTTACAAGGCCAAAAATAAGCCACAGTATGGTCTCCTTAATTTCAGACTGGAAGAGACAAAGATTGTTGCGGGATCTTGTGACTAGAAATCTCAGGCTGAGTATCCCAAGCAGTTCTCTTTCCCCTCCATTTCTGAGTATTAAAGGGAAAACTGAGAATTGCTTCCCTTGGGGGAAAATGCATGTACTGGCTGCACTGCAACATAAAATACAGACTTGCATGTCAATTTTTCTGCTGTCAGATGTGTTCTGGTGAGAAGCAGTGAAGTACACACCGGAGACGACAAGACTCTACCACTCCTTCTCGTCCTCTTGCTGTAAATAACTTCCAATTATTATTATCTCAGACATTCAGCTCAGCTCTCTAATGAAAAGATTTTGCTTTAGCAAATTCAGAGTGGCCTCAGAAGAGTGTTTATTATGAAAACCTTCAGGAGCAAAGAAAGGATTTGGCAAAGGACTTGGCTGGGTAAGAAGTGCTGTCTGCAATCCCCGTGCCAGGGACTGTGACACACAGCAACCACCAGACCTACAGGTGCTCTTGATGCCTCCACTCCACGAGCTCTGGAGTCGCTGGTGAGGGGCAAAGAAGCTGCAGCTCTCGGTCCTTCTGCCCCGGGGAGCTGCGGCATCTTCCAGGAGATGAAGCCAGAGGCTGGTGCTTTCCCAAAGAAAGGGGAAAACGGGAGCAGGGCAGGCAGCTTGGAGGACATGCTGATCACAGCCCATCACTAATGCAGATAACAACCTTTCCCAGCCATCTCCTGACAGTGTAGCTTTTTCTGCCTCATTGGAAGCCGGGGCGGGGGATCGGGATTGTTATTCACATACCCAACCTGGGTTCTTTTTTCAAACACGATGCCAGATGGCCAACAGTTTTGATTCAGGTGAACAGCTCATTTAGCAGGATCGGGCTGACAATTCAGCGATTTCAAGAGCAAACATCAACTCAGAAGCAAAAAAACATAGGGGCCAAGCCATAAAATATTGAAATAGGGATGGGGATGCACCTGAGCCTTGCCTCAGAAAAAGGCTCACGAATTTTAAGAATCTTCAGACCTACTTAGAGGAAACCTTTACTCACCATGCAACTGCATGTACATGTGAATTTAAAAAGAACTGAAACAGGCTTTCTAGAATATCTTAAGACAATGAAATGTTTTTTTCATAGTACATCCTTCATGCAAAATGTCAAATACAGTTTGCAGAGAAGATCAAACAGAATTCAAAGAGGAAAAGAAGGTCTGAAGGTGAAGCAGCAAGCACCACTGAGAAGTGACAGAATGTCAGAGAGCAAGGCTCCTTGTGCCCCTGGCTGTTTATTTATTTTTATAGCTGGTAACTTTATACTGCTGCAAAGACTTATTTATATATATTTTTTATTTAAAAGCCTAGATTTACAGAGAAATAAATGACCTTGAAGTTGTTTATTGGAAACTTCTCTCTGCCTCAAGTTGAATATTTCACTTATATTCACTACTGAGTGCTTGGAGCAGAGAGAGGTGTGTGGGGAACACTTGAGTTCAGAGAACTGTCTTCTTTTGGAAGTTACTCCTCCTGCACAGAAATATTTTCAGATTCACGGTCTTCATTTGTTTCTTGGGGTTCAAGGCACAAATCTCACTTGGTTTTCTTACTCAGCAAGCAGCTTAGGTACTGGAAGTGTCCAAGATCAAGGTAGGACAGGGCTTGGAGCAACCTATTCTAGTGGAAGGTGTCCCTGCCCACGGCAGGAGGGTTGGAACTAGATGAGCTTTAGGATCCCTTCCAATCCAGCTCATTCTATGCTCTTCTTTGGCAGTGGGAGCAGGATTTGCTGAGGACTTCTCTACAGGCACCTCTATCCCACTCCAGCAGGACTCACTGGGAAGGAAGAAGCATCCCAGTGCTGTAGAGCTGCAAAGGCCTCTCCTGGTTTCCAGCATTTCATATTTCATCATGAATAGCCCCACTGGTGGGCAGAATCTCTCCCCACTGTTTATATCAGTAAATTTGTATCAGATTTATATCAGTAAATATNGTGGGCAGAATCTCTCCCCACTGTAGATTTATATCAGTAAATACGTAGATTTTTCCCTCTGATGTTGTTGCTCTTAGTTAAAACCTATATGGGAGCAGATTGTACCCCAGTATGCTCATTTCCAGGAAGGGCAAGTATTAGCTAAGCTCTGAACTCTTGGATGAACTCTTTCTTTTGCAGCATTGTGTTATGAACTGGGGTCTCTGAAAAAGTTTATTAGCCTAGATTTACACCCAGTTGATTTCCTGGTGAAGGGTCTCTCCTCACATCAGCTGCCTTCTCAGGGGGCAAAGGCAATTAGACAGCAGTGGAAAAGAAACGCTACTGTTATTTACATTCTTAATAGCCTTGGCTTGATGCCCTGCACTTCCTATGAAATGTGCTGTGAGGATGGCTGTAAGAAACATAAGAGTGACTGACAAAAGAACAGAGAGTCTCACTTTCAGGGTGCTGGGATAGCTGTGAGCAGAGCTCATCACCTGGCTGACCCCATTAAAGAAAGTTTCTCCCGGGTCACCCTGTGAGACATCACTGGGTTGGTGTGAGGAAGCCTGAGCTGAGCCAGGGCAGGAGCAGCAGCAAAATTGCACCAATCCCAGATTTACACCAGGAAATGGAGGAATTATGAAGTCTTCCCCTGACCCAAAAGTTGATATTTTTGTGTACTGCAGGGCTGTCTACTCACTGGCTGTGAAAAAAGGGAAAGAAAACCCCAGATCAGTGCATGCTCACAAATTAGTTTAAGATCCTGGGTTTATGTTCTCAAATAGTCAGGTATGGTCCTGGTTTGAATGTGGCTTTTCAAAAATTTCCAGCAATTATTTCCAGCACAAATAATGCCCGTGGAGCGGGAGTAGCATTTATTTGGTACAAAGGGAATCAGTTAAATCAGTCATTTCCATAGCACGAAGGTAGAGCAGGTCTGAAAAGGAAAGAAAAGATAACAATGTCACAATAAAGAATACTAATCCCATAATTAAACAGGACAAATTAATCTCTGGGACAAAGAAATATCAAGGGTCAATTTGTTGTTGTTTGTGCCCAGGAGATTTCCTTTCTTATTCTGATAAAAAGGAAAAGACTGCAGTTTGCAAATACCTGTTACTTTTCAGACAAAAAGAAGAAAATCTGGGGGTTTTTCTCTTTATGCAAATCCATTGTTATTTTGATTTTGACATAAGTACAAAACATAATGCATCAAAAATTGCTACAAATGCAGGCAATCTGAAAAGATCAATAAACAGTTCAGTGGATTGGAGAGACAACAGTCTTGCAACCTTCCAAAACAGCACCCTAATGTTCTATTTTAATTAAATACAGATTTTCAAAAGACAGTTAACAGAGCAAGTACAACCGAGCAGGTTGGGAATGTTGATTTCTTTTCCTTAATTGTGTTGTGAAGCCACCTCCACAGATAATAGAATAACAAATTAGCATGGAGGACAAAAGAACACAGTAATGACACAAATGAATAAGGAAAAATGAGATGGAGAAGAAGGAAGTGATGGGGACTAAGCCATGCTGATCTCTCCTCTCCCTCATCCACTCTCGCAGGCCTGGCCCAGGAGCCCCCAGTGACACCCAGCAGCCCCTGGCCCTGTGTCACCCCCTTGTTCCTGAGCCCCTGGTGCCCCCTGATGTTCTCCTTCAGCTGGTGTTTATTACAAAGCAAAACACCCCCTCCTTGTCCACCCACCCTTTGCTGTTTCCTCCCAGCTAGGACATGGAACACATGTTCCCGGAGTTCCTGGGCTTAAATTTAATTTTGGAGGCAATCAATTTCAGCAGAGTTGCTGATTACAGCAGGACAGGGATTAGATCCTATGTGAATAAAATAACATTTCTCCACCTTCCCAGTGCTAGCCCACCCATGCTGCGCTCACTCTGGCCATTGCTGGGGGGAAAAGAACCACAATAAAATAGGCAAAAAACCACATTTTAGGGAACATCTGAATGATCAGGCTTTTTTAAGGGTTTTTTCCCCCCCACAAACTTTGAATTTTTTCTTAGAAGTTCCTGCAGAAATCAACATTCAAAACCTGCCACAGAGCTTTGATGCTTTCTTTAATCATCAATCAAGCGGGAAGACAGCAACAGGATGCACTGTGTCATGTTTGTGTCATTGTAATGCGAGGCTTTGGGGATGTGCTAAAACCACATAAAAGTTTCCAGATTCAATTTGGATAAGCACTTCAAAATAATCTCGCTGATTAGATGAAGCCTTCTTAGTTGGACACACTTCAGGCATAGCCTTTGCCACTGGATTTCCCTTTGAGCCTTGCTGAAAGCACCTTGAGGAATGAAAACTTTCTTCCTTGGGCCACTTGGAATGAGGAGTGCGTAAAAATGAAAAGTGGCGGGAAAGGAACCAAACTTTTCCAGCATTTATCACAGTTGATATAATTTCAAGGCACAGCAGATTTTTTAGGAGATTTCTCGTGTTATGGGAATGATTTTAACCCTCTCTGATACTGAGAATAGGCAGTGGCTGCATGGAGGTTTCCAAAACGACTAAAGAGACAACATCCACGGTTTTTCAGAAAGTCATATTTTGATTAAACCTGAAAATTGGAGGCCTCCCATCACTCGCAGTGCTCTAGATTAATTCTGATGTAACACCAATTTTTCTCCAGGCTGTGATGGAGAGCAAAACTGAGCTATTCTCCCTCTGTGATGTCCAAGTTACGTTTTAAAGGCAGAGACGTGCAAAGAAAGGAAACACAGAGGGAACAAGACTCTGCTGCCTGTTCTTTAGCAGAAGAGGGCTAGAGAAGCCCAGCCAGTGTGGGAGCTCCTTTGTTCTGGCAGCCAGTGTCCCCTGAGGTCCCGTCAGAGGCTCTGCTGCCTGACCTAACCCATGAGTAGCTTTTGGCATGGTTTTCTTTTACATATCCTAAATCATATAATCCTGCCACTATATAAAAGTTAGGCCTACACGATCCTTCACAATCTCATCCAGAGCTTGTGCTGGACCCCCTGAGCCATGTGGGAGCTGGATATCCACACTGGCCCCTGTGCCAAGTCCCGGGGCTCAGCCTGAGACTCAGTTCTCTGCTGACGGTGCGCACAATGCCAGCCTGGAGCACGGACACTGCAAACTGCAATGGCTTTGCTGGGGACACTGGAGTGCCACAGCTCTCCCACTCTACTCACGCTCCTTCCTCTCTCCCTGGCTGCTTTCTCAGCTCTTCACTGTGTGTTTTCTGCTCCCCTCACCCTGCTGCATTTGCTGGTGCCGCCAACCTGGTGTGCAGGTGCTGGGGTCCCGCTGGGGCTGGCACAGCGGCTGGCACAGCCTCACAAACTGCTCAGCTGCAAATTTTGAGTCCACCTGCCCTTCTGCCTTCTCCAGCCACCTGCTCTTTGAGCGTTTTTATTGTTTGTGGGTTTTTTTTTTCTTTTTCTTTTTATTGGCAGGAAACCCAAACCAGTGCTGCGCAAACCTGGCTCTCCAGGGGCTGCCCAGCTATGTGACAGGTCACGGAGAGAGGAACAAACCCATCATGCTGGACAAGCGATTTCCGTGCAACTGGCAGAAATGAAGACTGGCAGGCTGTGAAGACAGGGGACAGAGGGGACAGTAATTGCTGTTGGCCAGGCAGAACACCCATTTCATTACTGCACTGGCAGATCCCCCAAAGAAACACTGCACACAAGCCATCAATTCATATTTAAGCAGTGAACGATATCGACAAACATACAGAGGAAGGAATACATACAAACAGTTCTTACTTCTACAGCAGTGTCCTGTTGCTCTGCAGTTTTATCAGGGACTGTTCTCTCTCCCTTGCCAGAAACTTGTGTGAAATGTAAAAGAGGAGACCTTTCTGAAAGGGTTTCTCAGGAGAGCTGAGCATTTTGAAATGATCTATTAATAATATATCAAGAATTTTGGTCTACTGCTCCTAGATCAGCCACAAAGAATAATGCTGAGTTATGCTGTGCAAGAGGTGAGTGAGGAAATGGTCGTTCCCATTCCCCAGGCAGTCAGAGTTTCCTTCTTGAAAAACTACCACCTGTCAGTGCCTGATAAAACTTGGCCAGGGCACAGTGGAGTTTCCCAGTGGGGAACCCAGTGAGAATTCTTTAAAGACCAAAAAAAGTGCCAGTGAGGAGCAAACATTCAGTGCTGAGGGTCTGGGATCTCTTCATGTGCACACCCACGTGCTCCTTACACTTTGAGATTGCCAGCATCTCTGTGTTCCTGTGGTAATGGGAATGCTCTCATGCACAGGACACAGCACTGCTGTGTTATTCTGAGCACAGCACAGCAAATACTCTGGGGGATTCAGACACGTCTTGCCAGACACCTCTCTGACACTTCCATATTGATCACCAAGCAGCAATGAGAATTATGAATGCCCTTTTTTTTAATTCCCTCACTGTGGAAAAAAGGAATGCACAAATATAAAGTCGAAAAAAGGATTAATTTCACTGAGTCTGGCCAGATCTTGGATGCAAAGCCACCAGCCTCAGTTCATGGTTATGATTATAAAGTGCCAAGCAATGAACTGGAATAGTTCACTCAGGCTTGGAGTCTCCTCCTAGCCTGAGACGTGAGGAGTGAGTTTGTTTGCCTGATTATCCTCCACCACCCCATCCTGAGGAGCTGCTTGTTGAACGCTCCCCCCAGCACACGAGAAACAAAAGGGGGCCCTGAGAGACCTTCTGTACAAAGCTCATGTGGGCAGAGCAGTTTGAAAATTAAACTTCCTCCAAGCAAAACCATCCGTAATTTCCTCCCAAATGCCTCCTCCTGAGCCGAGGAATAAAAGTTGCAAAATCAACAGAGGCATCTATTTTCCCTAAGGCAATGCACAGGAGCTGACCTAGCAAAAGCTTGTCTTTGTTTTGCTGCTGCAGATTTTTCCTTTTGCTTTGGTCTTGTTTTGTTCCTAGTGGTACCAATCTAGCTGTCCAAACTGTCTCTGTTCCCATAGAATAATAATCAACTTCCTAGTTCAACAGCTTTATGTAATGAATAATAAAAAGAATATCTGAGTAACACAGCTCGCCAGCATTGTATCTTATCCATTCTTCCTTCATGAAGGAATTTAGAAAAGTTGAGACGTCATCTAAATATTTTTAAAAGGGAGGAATGATGCCAGAACTTGATGACACATATGCATATTAGCAGTGGGAATAAAAGTTAACAGATGTTAATGTTCTTCTCTGGGAGGTGGACTTTTCGCTTAACTTTTCTTGGAACAAACATAGTCTATGCAACAAGCAGAGCCAACACTCATCTCTCTTCTCTGATATCTTATAGCTGCTCTAGCATTAAACTTTTACCTTTTGCTACCATACAATTTTAGTGAAAGTCTTCAATTAGCTTCTGTCTACTTGTCAGAAAGCTATTTATCCCCCTGTAGGTGTGATTTCTACATTTAGGACGAATTATGTGCTCATCTTCGTGCAGAACCCTTCACAAGCTGGGGACCACACAAGGAACATTCCTGGAAGGTGGAGCAGCTGTCGTGACGGGCAGTGGGTCACCCGTGCCCACACACAGAGAGGGGCCAGCACAGCACAGGGTGGCCCTGGCTGCATCTGTGCAGGGCTGCAGGAAACCCGTGTGACACATGGCTTTGAGAAGCCTCCTGATAAACATCATTTGCAAATAAAAGTGTTATTGCAGCCTTCCCATGGGTAGGTTGTGCTGTGTCATACCACCAGGTTAGCTGTCAGCTCCTGGGAGCCAGGGCTGCCTAACTGGTATTTAGAGTATGGCAAGAGAACAGCAGCGAGGGTAACAGGGTCTGATGTGAACTTCTGCAACACTTGGGTCGAGGGGATGATAAAGTAAAAAATGGAATACTATTTCCCTGAATAGGGCTGAAGCAAGCTGTGTTGACTGTGCTTGTGCTGGTTCACCAGCTCTGCTGGTGGTAAGGACAGAAAGTAGAGGAGAAGGGCAAATGGAGACGGAGGCAGTGCCAGACAGGGTGGGAAGAAGGGATCAGGACCTCAGGAAAGAAGGAATATAATGGGGGTCTTAGATAAAGCTTTAGGGATTTTTGGGGGGAGCTGTTTAAACATTTCCTTAATTGTGAACACATCTAAAATCTCAACCAGCCTTAAAAAGTAAAAGCCAGCATTTATTAGACTGCAACCTGGAACTATTAAATTATGAAATAAATGGGCTCAGTAACCCACATCCCTCTCCCACCATGCACCCACAGAGCAGGCCAGGTCTCTCAGCTGGCTCTCAGCCCAGCAACTCAGCCAATTTTTGGGTGCACATTTTCTGCTCCTTAGTTCTTTCTCAAGAAGCTGCCTCACCTTTGCATGCTCTGTACCTTCCAAGGGGCACAAACACCTCCCTAGCTGGGTAATACCCTCTAGCCTGGGCCCCCTAAACCTGGAGGAGAGCAGACACGGTGGGGCTGTGAGGGTAGTGCACTCAGACAGTAAATACACCAGAAGATTTTCTTCCTGTCAGGTGTGAGATGCTAAGAAGATAGAGAAGTTTAGCAGCAGTGAAGTTCAGTCAAATCGAGAATTAGACCCTTTTCCCCTAATTTTTTTCCTGCTAATTAGACTCTGCAAATCCCCCTACCTTCCTCTGAACTCTTCTGCTCTCCTTTCTCTGAGTCCTTGGGCCCTTGTTTTGCCGACACGGACCCGTGACCCTGGACGTGGAGCTGCTGCTCGCCCCTCTCTGAAGTCAACGTGCGGGGCAGGCTACACACAGCAAAGCTGTCAAGCCTTCATTTAACATGATGGAAAGCCTTGCCAAGGAGAAACAGTGCCTTATTCATCACCCTGCTGCTGACACCCTGCACGGAGACCCAAAATGGCTGCTTGGCTAAAGATAAGGTCTTGCTGGTGTTTAACCTCGCCTCCTGGGCTGCAGAGGGGGGAAACTGTGACTAACAGCCACCATCTTTCTGTGTGCTGGAGGCTGAGGGCTCTGCCCTGGACAGATGTCCGTGGAGCTGAGACACCAGAAGTTATCTTTGGCTTTGGTGCCCTTTGTAGCTGCATTGAAAAAAAAAAAAAAGGGGGTTGTGTTTTCCAAGGGTTTTATATTTTCTGCCTGCACTGTGGGCCTGCCCAGCCTGCTGGACCCAAGAGTACTTTGCCCATTGGGTCACCAGGGAGATCTCTGGGGTGACAGGGCAGGGCACCAAGCTGAGAAGCTGGCACAGCCTACCCAGCAGAGCAGGCTCCTTCTCCAGGGGGCAGGAAGCATCTGCAGGATGGGGTGGACGTGAGCCCAGACACAGGGGGTTGAGGGAAGTGCTTGTTACCCTTACCCAACACAGGTGGGGAAAGGGAGGGGTGTGTTGGGGAGGGTTTATAAAGCTCCAGGAGAGAAAAGAGTAGAGTTACTATTGCTCCAGCTCCACTGGACATCTCACTTGGGGGTTCTGACCCACTGCTGATCCCCACTTTGGAAGGAACGAGGCAAACCATGTGTAGAAGTGCAAGGTAGGACACAAGGGGACTTATAACTGAGAGTGTGACTGATGGTGTTGGTTATCCAGAGGTGATACAAGCTTAACAAAGCCCTCTACTCATCAGTTCTCTGCAAATAAATACGTTGGATAGGTTTTGAGGCCCCTCAGTGGGCTCTGTGGGGAGAGCTGGGCTGTGCCTGAGGAATGCTGAGGTGTGGAAGTAGGAACTTGGCTGCTTTGATGCCTGTTGGGTTAGCTTGAAGTTTAAAGGCTATCTGAAGGGTTGGAGAGAGTTTAAAGCCAGCTCTGAGCTGCTGTGTGGCTGCAGTGGTGCTGGGTTTGCATCTGGTGTTGGTACCTGGCAGTGCTGGAGGCAGCTGGGTTTGCAGTGACCTGCTCTGGAGATTCTCTTCCCTCTCTCTGCAAGAAATTGTGTTGTCAGAGGTACCTAATCCCAGGGATGGGATGGTTGTGTGGTAGAGGAGGTGGCTGGAGATGTTTTGAAGAGGAATGGTTTTAGCCCTATAGCTGACTTTGATAAACCCAAAGGATCAGGTTGCCCCAGGGTGTCACAGGCTGTTCTCTATGATTTGTTTCTACTGCTTTGTTTCAGTCATCTGCACTGGTTGTTTTATTCCATACCACTTGACCTGCAACAGCAGCACGGCATGAGCCATCTTAGTTTGTTTCCAGCACTACTGAAAAAAAGAAGACTTAATTTTATCTTGTGTTAAACCAGCCTTGAATTCCCCTCGCCCAAAATCTCACCTGCAGTTCCCTTGTCAGCTGCCAGGAAAGCTGCAGGTGATTTGTTTTGAGGGGAGGGCTTGGGATGTGAACAAGCATTGGCAGGAGGACTGAGGGATATTTTTACATTATTATTGCTGCTTTGAATCCTTTAGTGTCAGCTCAGAGCCTTCAACCACACCCATTCAAGACCTCTGGTTCATCCTCCTGCCGAATGAATGAAGTGACCTGGAGAGGCTGGTGCTGGGGAGTGGATGCACTTTTCGCTGTGCTGTTTCACAGGCAGAGAAGTTACCGGTCTTGCATTAGCCTGACACTGTCATGTCTTTGTCTCTTAAGTGCTGTTTACATCTCCCGGGTTTAGAGAAGCTGGTAATTTAGGATGAGTTGGCAATAATTGTAGAGCAGTGTAATGAGTCTCTATAACTACAGTGTAACTAGTCAGCTAATAGCCACAGCAACTCCTTTCTGAGGAATGCTGGAAATACCTTGGAGAGATGAAATAGATAGTCTTTGTTCTTTATTGAAGCTTTATGTTAACAGCTTTACTCTTTGGCTCAAAGCCTGGTTTTTGTCATTCTGGGGAAAAATTTTCAAAACTGAAATGAAGTTTTTAAGGCAGTTGGTGCATATTGGAAAGAACATTTTCATTTTAAGTTGCATCATTGGAAGATAAATCTATTGTTCTCCTCTGCTGATCCGAGGAGAGTGGCTGAGGAGAGCACAGTTCCTCCAGGGACATCCTGAGCTCGTAGAGATTCCAGGCTTGCTGTAATCTTCCTGTGTCATGTGGATGCAATTAAGGAGACTCACTACTCTTTATTGCAGTTTATTAAAATAAGAAATCACATCAGAAATGTGCACTTCTGCCACAAAAAACTTTGACAACACTGTTATGGCTCTACTTGATACAAAACTCTTCTCTGTGTAACTCTTCAAGCTGGCACAAATCAGACCCAGCTGAAAAGCTATTTCATTAGTGCTGTCAAGCTCAGAAATGAGAGCTGGAGAAGATCATCCAACTTTGAACAGCTCTTGCTTCCCAGAGCTCTGGCTGGGATCTTTCCCCTGAGGTTTCTGTGATGCTGAGTTGTTTTTCCAGGTGATGCCACAGAGTGGAATTCGTGATGGATGGCAGTGAATCGACAGCTTAAAAGGGCTCTTTCCTGCATGTCACCTTTTTCTTCAGTGCTTTCTGACTAACAGAGGCGGAATTGGTGTTACCGATGTAGGCAGTGGATTCTCCAGGAGAATTTGTTACTCTGAGTTTGTGCAGAGGAACTGCCTGAGGACTGTTCTGGGCTACCCACTGTGCCTGAGCTGTGGGGGTTTAGTCGGTGACTCTGGAGGGACTGATGTGCTTAACCCGGGAAGTGGAAAGTCAGAGTGCTTGCTGGGGAGTTGGGACATGCAAATGTGACAAATATCTTGTCTCAAGCTGATGCTCTGTTGACTCTTTTCCTGAGCTTTGCTCATTTTGGACCTTGATTCCCTACTTTGAAAGATGGGGTGTATCACCTCATGCAGGGTACTTGGAAAATAACCCAGCATTCTCTGGAATCCTCCCCAGGTTCAGCTTAATGGCATTGCTCATTTTAAGAGTCCCTCTGGCTGTTTGAACTCGGCCCTGACTGCTGCCACCAGCAATGGCAAGAGGGTTTATCTACAGCTATAATCTGTTCCTTGTCACTGGAGCATTAGCAGACACAGGGTTTCTCGGTTCCCGCTTTGCATAAATGCTTTCTCAGAACTCCTGGAGGCTTTTTTTCCACTTCTCGGTGTTACTTAGGCAAAGTGTTTTTGCATGCCCTTCTGTGGAGGCTGGAGACTGATCTCTGCCAGGTTTCATGTGGGCTGTGGGGGTAGGTAGGTGAAATAAAAGCCCTAGAGCTTCCCAAAGGAAACTTGTGCTGCAGGATAGATAGTAAATAAAAGGAAATATGTTCAAAAATGTTTTCAGTTGAGAACTGCTTACAACAACTTTGCAATTTTGGCCTCTAACAAGATTTCCTTTGTTTTTCCTACTTCTTCCCTCTTGCTGTGAAGTCCTGCCCTAGCAAATAGAGGGTTTCCTGGCCCCTTAGTGACAGAAAAGGAGCTCGAGCTCACCGATGCTGTCTTAAGTTGCCATAATTTACACTCTGACACTACATAGGATGTTTTTCTTGTGTGCCTTATTGTGAAATATTTCTGAAACTGCATCAAGACTTCTGTGCTACACTTAAGAGTGTTTCTATTTGTGTGCAATGTTGAACAGCAACAACAAAATAAGAATCGAAGCAGATGGCGGCTCAGAGATATCCTTGGTTTATTCAGATGAGCCCAGGAAAATGAATATCCTGATGACTGGATGATATGTGTCATTAAGCATATAGGTTAGTCACCACTCAGTATTTTGTCTGCTCAACAGAGTATGTAAACCTTTAAACATAGACCACTATTTTTGCAGTTACTTGTGTGGAATGTATCCTGTTATAAATGTTTTAATACCACCCATTAATAGGACTGAAATTGATGGGAGATTCTATTGATGACTAGGATGTAAAAGAAGATGTGCTTAATAAAGTAACCTCAAAGCAAACCCTGATTCATTTTTAGGCTTTTTTCCTCCTTCAGAAAAATCTCTAGTTCTATATCATATATTATGCCCAGACTATCGTGAGGTAGAGCAATCACCTTTCATGGCTTCAAAATAGATGTCTAAGCTGGTTTCTCTGCCACCTGTGCATTTTTGAGTGGTGAGACTTTGAAATGTGAGCTTTCTATCTAAAAAAAGGAACAAAAAGAAAATTCTGCAGCTAGTAATGAGAAAAAATAGTGTTCTAAGGTCAAAGATTTCTATTAAAAATGGGATATGAATGAGTATAATTGGGTACACATAGTGGTTGTAAGTCTGAGTAGGTGACTTACTCCAAGTAATTCCAGAGTTCTTGTATCAGAGATATGAATGCAAGTCCTCTGACAAGAATGGATTTTTCAGATGGAACACCCAAAGTGTTATCCCTTTCATGGTTTTCTCGTGCCACATCAGTGTTTAGCTGGGAATCCATTCTGGGAGCTTGGGTGTGACAAATGCTTGTGCAGCACCCTGGGAACCAGAAAAAGGAATCTGATTCTAAGGGGAAAAGGATCACAGAATATCCTGAGTTGGAAGGGACCCACAAGGACCATTCCAAACCAACTCCTATCCCTGCACAGGACAACCCCAAGAATCCCACATGCCTGAGAGCGTTGCCCAAATGCATCTTTAACTCTGGCAGCCTTGGGGCCATGGAGTTGGTGTTATATTTTCCATTCATTCCTAATCTGTGGAATTCCTTCAGCAACACTGGCACAGCTGGAGAGTTGATATGCTGGAAATGCATTGTAAGAAGTGAGCAGTGGATAAAAAGGAAGCAAGACTGAATTAAAGAAATGTTTGTAACAGTCTGAAGTTTAAATTTTTAATAGTGTAATATACAAATTCAGCTTCCTAAAAAAAAAAAAAAATCACCAGTTGCCTGTGAATTCTTGCTGCTTAACAGGCCAAATTCGCTCTGCTACAGGTGACCACAATGCAACAAGGGTTGCATGGGTGTAACTGGGGAAGAGACAAATACTTCCTCCTTGCCTCTGTGCAAATTGCAAAATCCACATTTAAAACAACTTTGAGTCTGTGTCTCTGCATGGCTCTTTCCCTCATCTGGAACATCAAAGTGCCTTGCTCATTTTTTGTGCTAAAGTTCCTATAACTCTGCCAAGCTTTACATTATGAAAAGAGGAAGAAACAAAAAGGAATTATTTCTCATTCAGTGGGACTAATGACTGAAGAATAAAACACTGAGCAATTTCATCAGCTAATTCCTACGGGAAATACAAAGCTGAAAACTTGAGCTTTTTGGAACTGGGTTTTTAAACGTGGTTTCTCTACTGAGCAGTAGTGCTCTAAAGCACAGACCACTTTGCCTGATGAGTTCAGCTCAGAATTTCTGTTTGCCACAATGCAAACATTGTAATGGTGCTATGGGTTGTATGGATTAAGTCAGACCTCAGTTACATTTGTGTTATTCTTGTTTCCAGATAATGCCATTGAGCCCATAGGTGTCACAGGGTTTAGTCAAGAGGAGTTATAAATATATGATGCTATATAGCAATTAGAAACATTTTATTTTCTACTGTATCCCCCCTCCCTGTTCTAGAGTGTGGCTTTGCTGCAGAGGTTGGTTTGAGTTATTGTTCTGTCAGAGAGAAAACCTCCTCCTTGGGCACTGGTGGATTGTCCTGGTTTGGTCCTCTCCTAAATGCCAGGTGATGCTTATTCCTTTCTGAATGCATGAGGAACCTGAAAAAAAAAATCCTTTAGAGCTGGTTAGATTAAAAGCACCACTTGTGCAAGGGTCCATTAGGGTTCAGAGTAAAAGTCCTGAGTTTGACTTGAGTAAGAGCTTTTAATTTTATACTGAAATGCTAATTTGTCTTTCATGCTGGGATTAAAATGCAAGCTTGCCTATACCAATATTTTCAATAAAAATACTGAGAGTAGGGGGCATGGATCTGCTTAAAATATTTTTATGTGGATCCATACTTCAGTTTGTTTGTGAAATAGTGTTTGGACTTCCCTGGGTCTAAGGCAGTCTCACAGTAGGAGGGTCCCAAATATATTTGCACTGGGGAAATGGGGTAACCTCCTGTCTCTGAGAAGTGGGGAATGTCTCAGCATGCCAGTGAGATGAAGGGGGGAGTAGCTTTGTGGCAGCCTTTGACTCTCCTTTGCCCCTCATGCAAAAGTCCAGAAGCTAATTACCGCTGCAATTTAATTGAAGGAATTGGATGCCTCTAGATGTGTATCTTCAGGAGGTGTAAGCTGTCACTGCTGACTTTAAGATTTAATCTTGCATTGACATTTAAAGTTGAAACCAGAATTGAAGCTCCCAGTGAATTCATGGGTGCGGGTTTATATTTAGACTGCATTTGCAGAGGAGCCCTAAGGCTGCCCTCAATTCCAAACTCGAATCCTCCACAGTCAAAAAGCCGGCAGGCTTGTCCCTTGGCATAGCTGGAGGCCTCTTCTCAAAGCTGCAGGACTCCAAGGACACAAACATTCAGTGCCTTTTCATCCTGCTGATCGTCTCCCTTCTGGATGCTCAGTCTAAACAGATGAGCTAATCCGGGAGTATCAGGCTCTTTGGGAGGAGCGCTGTCACCCCTTAAGCACCGCGTGTTTTGTTTGCCTTGACCTCGGGCTCTGTCCACACCAGCGATATTGCCATCGTATTTCTGTCTGCTTCTGTCGGGGAGTGCTGCTCAGACGAGAGAAGAATGTGCAGGGCACATTCCCCGTTCAGCCGGGGAGACTTTGTTCGCTCAGAGCCCCTGGGCAGTGTGAGCACACACGGCTCCTGTCCAGGCACGGCTCTGGCTGGGGTGGTTTGGAAGGTGAGCCGAGCCGTGCCGAGCCGGGTGCATGTGCCACCGAGTGCCGCCAAGTCCCCGTGCCCTGAGCAGCCACCGGGGCACTCGCTTCTGCTGCCATCCAGCTCGGCAGCTTGCAGCAGCTCTCCCGTGTTTATTTATGCGGGCTAAACGTGCGGAAACAAGACAGTATGTCAAAGTCAAATTACTGAGTGCCATCTCCTCCTTCAGCAGGAAAAGATGGCGCTACTGTACCCATTCATCTCCCTCTCGTTCGCTGTGAAGTAACACAATTAGCAGTGAGAAAAGGCTGCCAATCCAGTGAGTAATCCTGGAGATCTCGGAGCAGTTAAGCGTGTTAATTAAATTGGCATTGCAGCAAGAGTTTGAGTTAGCAGACTACCGGCAGTCTTTCAGAGGAATGTTCCCTTCCCCACACAGTGCTCAGACTTCCCAAGTCTAGATTGATTTGGCCAGACTCTTTGCTGCCTTTCAATGGCTTTTCATTTCAGGGGAGCTGTTCCTGATCTACACAACTCTCTAATCATAAAAAGATATGCATTAATTCAGTGTTTTATTCCTGTTTATAGGCATTTCTGATATTTACTCTAGAATCTCCTGCTTTTGCAATCTGTTCTTTCTAATGTATTTCCTCCTGCTTGGGTAACTGTGGGGCTCAGTAGGCACAACTCAAACTTGACAGACCTTTTGACACTGATCTTGTGAGACCCTCCATCCAGATTTCTTATCTCTGCGTTAAAAACCACAGAGATGGGGCCACACGATGCTGAAAAGTCTGTGCTGCCATCACAACAACTCTGCTCTTTACCTCCAGCTAAATAAAGATAGCTATCTTTTGGGATTTTGCTTTAAAAATATTGGTACTTGTTCTGTGTCTGCAAGAACTTACATCACTTACCTCTTGCTTTGTACAAGCCAGAACATTTCCTCTCGATGTAAAGCTGTGTCCTGGCTTACAGAGGATAAATGTGTGTAACCAGGCTTTGGCAGTGTGAACCAGACACAGCTCTGTGGACATCAAAAGTGCAGTGCAATAACAAATTCCAGTGCAAGAGGAGTGGGAGGAGAGGCATGAACTTTAAAACTATTTTCTTTCTTGGGCTTTAGAGTATAACATTTTCTAGGAATGCTGTTTCCAGTGGATTTTTGTGTCAGTAATTAACTGGTAGTCCCTTGTGTGGCTGTTCACAAGAGGTCAGCAGTAAAGAAGTGTGACTGATTCAATGACTTCTCTTGAAAAGTTCAGTCCTTGGGTTTGCCAGTTCTTCAGCAGCCTGCCCCCTTCTCTACCTGGCTGTTGCCACTTTTGGAAGCAGATTGGGCATGACTCAACTTCATCACTATTAGTGTGAGCATCTGGTAACTGGGAGTGGAAAAGAGGAGGCAGGGCTAATCACTGCATGCTAGGACATTATGCCAATATCCTTTGGAGGGAGGTACAACCTCTTCAGGTGCAATTAAGACAATACCTGGTCTACAGATGTCTTGTCTGAGATGTCAGATGACTGCTAGGTATTAAACAGGGGAATGAAAATGGGCACACAGTGCCTGCAGCTCCCATGTGAGGGTCTGTCCCACCCCTGCAGCACCTGAGGGCCCCCCTTCCCCTGTCCCATTTTGACTGCTTTGCTTTAAAGGCTGCTGGAACTAGTTCATGGGGGGAAATCATTGTGCCTCTTCCTCTAAAATGGATCTGTAGGAGGCTGGATGTGCTGAACTAGTACATTTCTAAGGACAAAAACTCCTAATGTTTTTGAAGATTTTTTTTTCCCTGTTACCATGTTGCCAAGCAACATTTTTACAGTATCAGCAGCTGGGGAAACTGAATGTCTGAAAATGGATTAAAGGAGAAGAAAGAAGGCACCTGTGTTGTCTTTTGGCTATACCGTTTCACTGCTGAGAAGGTGTACCCCTCACTCCACCAGTAGACTCCCAAATTATTAAACTGGAGCTTGGATTTATTCACCTTCATCTGTCTTTGAATGTATTAGCACTTGAAAGAGATGCTAGATGGAGATGAAAGTCTCGAGCTAATAGATTCTTAAATAATAGGGCCGGGACAGATCTGAGAGGTCCTCCAGTCATTTTTGCCACGGGAGGTCAGTTGCTGTTATCCCATCACTTCCGATGGGATGGAGGGATGACACCGCAGTCAAAGCTTCTACTTATAAATGTAGAATGTGTTTCAGCCTGCACTCAAAAACCGCTTTTAGACCCGCAGCAGGTAACAACTGTTTGCTCCTGTGATGGAATTCAAGGCAGCTAAAAATGATGCAACACCTGACTCCTTCCCATCCTGCTGGCAGCAGGACCTGCTCTGACTTAATTGTGACAGCCTGAGGCATGTGGCAGAGTCCCAGTGCTGCTGCACATTTCTAGGGATGCCTTTGTCTTGTATCATTTGTATGGATGGGACACCGGGGACCCCGCTGTGCTGAATGCTGTTCAAACATACAGCAGTAGGGACTTCTTGCTCTGCAGTGTTGAGTCAAACTTATCCCCAGACTTTTTTAAAAGTGCATGTATTACCATAATTCTGAGCTCGACAAAGTTCAGTCCCATTGGGGTAGCAGTCTGCCATTACCGAAAAAGATGGTTTCTCCTCCAAGGAATATGTGCTCGAAGGTGTTTTGCAGTCACTTCTCTGACTCTTCTCAGCTTCTTAACTTTAATACTAAAATATTTTCTAATCAAGGTCTAAAATCACATTGAGACTCAATCTCAGGTGACCTTCTAACCACTCAAAAATTAATGAGCATTGAAGAAAAGCTGAGCTTTGGATCTTCATATTTTGTTTTACAGTCTGAGTGATCTATGTTTGCTCTGTGCTGGGCAAAGGGAATTCTCTCCCTCCTTGAGCAGACAAATTGAAAGCAATAAACTTTGAGAAGACACTTGGATCACCATGGATGTTGAGTCTTTTTAGACTTCTGATTAATAGGATGGGCAAATAACCTTTAACAGATAGAAAGCAAGAAGAAAAACCTTCTCAAAGAAACTTCTTTAAGGGTAGAAAAACCTGTTTTTAAAAGTCATTACTGTAAAGATATTTGTGTTATAGCTGAAGGTGTTGAAATCCCAGAGCCGTAGAAAGAATTCATTTAAGGTACTGCACTGGGTGTCTGGTGAAATTCAGTTGAACAGTATTTTAGAACCATTAAATATTTCCAGGACTTAGTCGCTTCCCAGTCACTAAAACACAGGTAACTTTTCAGATGGTGATAAATATTGCTGCTTCTAGAGGTAATAGCTACTATGTACAATAAAGAGTAGATACAACTACTTTCTAGAAGAGTTTCTTGAAGATATTTCAAAAATGCAGAAAATATTTTTTTTTAGCTCTCTGTCAGAAGCTGAGGCTGCTGTGGATGCAGCTGATTGGGTCCATTGCTGTTTGACTAGATAAGAATGTTAAGCTTTTTGTAAAGCACTGAACTGTTTGTATTAGCAAGTGGTGTTAGATCTGTGCAACCAAGCTCTGGAATAGATTTTTCTTTTGGTAACTTCTGGCAGGCTTGCAAGGAGAGCCTATTTCCCTTTTGAGCTATTACTTTCTCCTCTGGCAATGTTGCCTCTTCCAGCTCCATATTTCTTCCACTCTTTCTTTAAGTTTCAACTACATCAGAAAATGAAAAAGTTCATCACAATGGCTAAGGATAACCTAACAGCACTAGGATCCTTGGGGAAGGAGAAAAAAATTTGTTTCCCATTTTGTTTTTGCAAGGACTTTAGAACCAGAAGTCTGACCTTCTCCACAACACTGAAGATAGCCTTTGTTCCTTTCTTCTCATCTTTCTTTGAACACTTAAAGTATCTGTATTGCTGTGTTTAAAAAGGACCGGGAGGGTGCGGGGGTGGGGAGACAATACCCTCCATGGAGCTGGGTCTGTCCCCTTTTTAACTGCAAAACACTCCCTGATGGGTTGCCAGTGACAGTTGCTAGAACTGCCTGAGCCTTTGCCTTATGGATGTTAGAGCCCCTCAGTTTGTGTGACCACAACTTGGGGAAAAGTTCAGGGAACTCTGGTAACAGTGTGGGATCGTGGCAGGAGTGATAACCTCCTGTTTCAGAAGGTTGCACGCACTGGTGGCACATTTCTCCATGGAGAATGGAGAAATTTTCTCTATTCCCCCTCAAGGTCTGCATCTCTCAAATGCTCTTTCCCTATTCCTCATCTGGGTCAGTGCTGGTTGCCTTGGGAGTCCGTGACAGCTGAGCAGGGAAGGAGGAGGGGGTGTCCCACCAAATAATACACAGAGTTTGTGTCTGCTATCACAAGGTTTGGACCCAGGCCTGGACACAGTTTCGTATGAAAACCTGTTGTATCCTTACGTGCTGCAGAGCTGTAAAGCTGGCATTGCTGTTCCAGAGTCCAGCTGTGTGCCTGGTATTAATCATGGATATAATATAGTCACACCTTGATACTTTCTGTAGGGCGAGCATTGCCATTTGCCTCTTATTATGAATTATTATTATCAATTAAATATTTGCTGAATTTTTCAAATTAATCTTCAGCAAATATATTCAGTATATAACTGAGGACTTTTTCCAAAGCCCATTACCATCAGTGGAAGGATTCCTGCTGGATTTGGCAGGTTCTGAATAATACTGTGAAAAAGAATTAATGAAAAAGGTTTCCCTCTCAGAGACCTGACCTTCTGCAATAATTACTTCATGAAACAGAATTCAGTGTAGAGTGTAAGTTTTTGTTAGACCTGCACTAAAAACTTCACTCATTACCCGCTGTATTTGCACTGTGTGATGCAGAGTGACTACATCTCTAAACTTGGAAAGCAAAAAAAAGAGTCTGAAATATGGCTGTAGGCATTGCAGAAACAGCTTCAAAATATCTCATGACATAACAGTGATGTTACATCTTTTGGACCCATGCAGCCTGGTGAAAACTGGGCCAAGGTCTCTTGCATTCCTTGGTGAATCACCAGCTTCAGGATGTGATGTTTCCAATCTACATTTGACCTAGACTAGAGCGAGGAAAACACTTTCCACTTATCCAGCTGGGCTGAAGTTGGGAGTCAAAATGTCAGTGTGAGAAATGGTAAACATGAATGAGGCATGAGGGCAAGGCAGACACCAGCGTGAGGCCATGGCTGTGAGCACAGGAGGGTGGTTTCCCCAGCTTTTGGCTAAGCTTAATGCAGAAGGCTTTTTGTTCGTTTGTTTTTTGGTATAGAAATGTCTAGGCTATTAAAAGGCAAGTTTAGTATATTGACTGAGCAAAATCATCCCAAAAGCTGTTAGGGTGAAGGCTCATTTTGTGCCAAACTGTTCCTGCTTGGAGCTCTTTCCTGTTCTGTGGATGCTGGTGTCACACTACATCAATAAGCACTTCTGTAGCTGCTCAGGAAACAAACATGTGGTGAGAGGCAAAGTTATGCTGTGGATTAGAAACTGGGATCAATACTAGGGTCAGTGGGGGATTTTAGTGGTGAGATTTTTAAACTATTTACCAACAGTTTGGAAAGGGACCAAGGGATGAAGTGACAACATCTGCAGAGTGTATAAAGAAACACTGCAAACTAAATCAGCTTTCCATCAGGGCAGCCAGAGCTACCCCAGACTAGCTGAGCTACATGAACCAGCCAGCTCCAGGCTGGAAAGTGTTCATAGCTGCCCTGATGATGAGATGCTGCAGGACCAGGCAGAAAATAGGAATAACTTAAATGGAATCAGGACTTTAAGAGGAAAAAAGGTGAGGAGGCAGGAGGGAGACAGAGAGAGGCAAGAGTTTGAAGGAAGCTGTCCTGGCTTAAGCTAAATCCACTTAGGGTTTTGTTTTGTTTGTCATAACATCATGAAATACATCTTGGGGATCTCTAGGTAAGAAAACAATTTGCTGCAAATCCACTTACAGGCCACTGTGGCTTTTTCCCCCTCCATCCGCTGTTCCATATGGCTGTGATTAATAATGGTCACAAATTATTATACTGATTATCACAGGAATGGAGTAAGGACCTTTAATCAGCGAATCAGCTTTTAATTGAGACTTGCTAAGATGAGGCAATACAGTTTATACAGATATGATCTGTAGCAAATGATTCCACAGACATTTGGTGAGAATTAATTTTGTAACAGATGCAAAGGCCAAAACTGTGGATGTAAACTGGAGACAAGTTGGCTCAGAGCATCTGGTACAGTTTTGCTTCCTGCTCTAGGCTGAATCTCACCTTTGCCTAACCTGCTCCTGTCTCCCCACCAGCAGCTGTCCACAGGCATATTTGCACAAGTGCAGCCTCTTGCCAGTACATGTCATGGAGTTTTGACATCTGCCTGAAATCTGGAGCTGGCTGCTTGGGGTGTTAGCATCTGAGTTAATTTCATGCTTGTGCTCAAGGATGAAATAACCAAATTTCTGCTAAAGCTTTAAAACCACAGTGTGACGGGCCAGTCTCCTGCAGATCCTGTTTTTCCCCCCTGTGCCTGTATCTGGAACGTGGTCAATATGTTGTGGTGTCCTGTGTCTCACTCAGATGGTTGGTTTTGCTTCCTGCTGGAAACAGCCCCATGCTGCTGCTGGGACTGGCACAGATGGGTACAGAGCCACTGGGGAGCTCCTGCTCACCCAGCCCCACTCGTGCCTGCTGCTGAAGCATCCTCAGCTCCTACCAGCTCAGCAAGCAGGACTCTAATGAATTTCAGCAGTGGAAAACATATTTAACACAGGCTCATTCCCACTCCCTTACTTGCAGTGGAATGCAGTCTGTGTGCCGTCAAAAACAAAAGCTGTCAAAGACTTAAGGTTTGTATAAATAGTGAAAACTTTCTTCACTACCTGATCAACTTGTGGAAAGTCTGACTCTTCTGGACAAGGCTTTCATTTTGCAAGCAATAATATAGTGAGATTTGTACTATTTTTCAGGCACATTAGGAAGCCCCTTCCAGATCAGAGCTATCAGATTTCCACAGTATCTTTAATGTCATTTTCACAATGCTTCTTGCAAGTGTGTTGCTATTAACTTCTTTTCACACATGAACTGAGGTAAATGGAGCGAAGACTGGAGAATTCTTCCTGTCCAGAGGTTTAACATCCCTTTCCCTCACCCCTGAAGAGCTGTTCCAGTATGAAATTAGTCCTCTATGTAGGAGTTATATTGAGATGCAAGTATCCTCATATAAAGCATTGCCTTCTTTTTTGGAGTGAAAGGGAACAGATAATTTTACACCTAGAAAGATTTCCATTTGGGATTGAGTTTTGGTTAAATTTGGATTTGACAGTGGGGGGAATAAGCACCTCATCCAATACTAATTTTTAGCAGTACTCTCGTGCCCTTGCTCCATCCCTTGAGATCCTGAGCACATTCAAGTCCTTGTGCACAGCTGAATGTAGAGAGCCCCAACCTGATGGTGTTGGTTACAATGTTGAGTAGTCTTTGTGATCCAGTTTTGGTTTCTTAAGCTTGCTGTTAAATCCAGCAGGACATCTCAAGAGGAGTTGGATTTATGGATTGCTGTCAAGGAGATCCAGGCCATGCAATGAGGCTGAGATTTTGTTACAGTCACAGTATCACCTGCTGCAGAATTGTTTCTGAATTCCAGGTTTCCTTTAAGGAAAAGCAGCAACACATTTCTTTGACTGTGAATGTTAAAGGGCTGTTAAAGTAAATATGTTAAAGTAAATGTGAATAGAGTGCAGAGATTAACATAGCATCATTTATTTATGTCAGAATAAATAGCACCAAGAGGTAAGACCTTTTATTTAATACAAAGCAATGTTGGTAAGTGCATCTAAACATTAAATCTGTTGCTTGATTGACAACAAATGTGCTGTTCACTGCACATCTTGCAGACTTGCTGCTGTGGGTATCGGGAGTTCTGTCCTTCTACTGTCAAAATAGAACTTCCCCCAAACAACTGAGAATAAATGTGTACCATTGAAGTGCTTTGTTCTTGCAGAGAGCCATTGCCTAAGAAAAGAATTTATCTTTAGACCAGTGATTATAGCCCTATAAGACGTACAAGGTTTTGGCTCAACAAGCCACTTCATTTGTTCTGGTGCAGATAAAAATAAATTGAGTTGAGAAAAATGGTGGTAGGTATGACCCAATTATACTAATCAATTAGAACCATGGAGTGGGAAGGGCAGTCAGTGCTCCTGGAGAATCATGGATACAGGTCTTGTATGTTTGAAAGCCAGTCTGTTTCTTCCACCATATCACTTGGTTTATTAAAAGGTATCACTGCACCCCAGCAATTTTACCTCCCTCGTCCTTAGGCTGTAATAACAGCATACTTTAAACGTTTATATTACTAAAGAGGATTCAGCATGCAGAGAGCAGAAAATAAGATATCACAGAATAAATTGAATCAACTATCAGAAATAAGGCTGGGCTATTGATGGATTTTTAAGTATGTTCCATTTATTAAATGTTCCTATTTTTTAAATTTGTGTGAGAGACTACTACAGATTTTCCCATCTGCTGTAACTGTCACAGAACACAGAGCTGGGAGCAGTTCAGTGAATTTTGGTGTTTTGCTTCTCGTAATGGCATCTACCTGACACACTTGCTCTCAGCCCATTTCGGTTTAGGGGAGTTTATTGCCATCAGCTGTTTCAAATGCAGGACAAAATGGTATCTGTCTCTATGAATAAAAGAATTTTGTGCTTCACACTGCAGAAGTGATATTTATATTAGCTGCATTTAATATATGTTGATGGGATTAAAATGTATCTTTATTCATAAAGTTCCCTGCTCAGGCAGAGAAATGCTGTCTGTGTAGGTGACAACATCACTAAGTGCAGAAGGCAAGGGATTGGGTTTGCTTGGTATGCATTTGGTTTAGCAGGAGAAACGCACTGATTTCAGCTCTTTTCATAAGGAAGAAGATGCATTGTTTTTGTTTAGGTATTCCAGTTGTAGTGGCAGTTTCTACAGCAGCACATCTGTCTGTGCAAGTGTATATACTGGGTTTATTATTTGGATATCTAACAACATTTTCTGTATATAAAGGCAGAAAAGAGTGCCTTCTTTCATACTCAAAGATCTTTTCCATATTCCTGAATTCATATTAAAGAAAGCAATTTTCTGGCGTGTAGTAAGTCATGGGGCTTACTATGTCAAGGTGCGGATTTTTTTGAACAAATCTGCTAGGGAGAGTATTTAGATGTCAGATGCAATGACAATTTCTTATAATCAAGGCTGTCTGGGACCTCAGTGCTGAGGTCTGAGTTATGCATAAGTCAGAGGAGGAGCAAAGTTGTATAATTTTGTTCTTTGTGGTATTTCCCACATCTTGTAAGTAATATGATGTTGAAAGGGAGGTCATGCTGCCTGACGGGCTGGTGATTTATGCAAAGAGATTAAACATGGTGATCGTGTCAGGAGCGCAATGCCATCGCTGCAACAACGACTTTTGCAATATGCTCTAATTCCCTACCCATCATTACCTTTCTACACCTGCAGCACACAGTGCACCTGTAAACATATCTGTTGTACCTGTACCACAGAGCTGTGAAAACAGGCTTAGCACTGAGATTTCACACTTCTGTTTTGACCACTGCAAGCATATTCAAACAAGCTTACCTTTTAAAACAAACAAACGAAGAACAAACCCCGAAGATTTTGAATAAGAGTTAGTTGAAAAAAAAAACAACAAACCCACCAAAGTCACAGGCATTATTTGGATCAGCTTGGATAAGAATTTCAATAGGAGCTAAGTGCTTATGGTGCTTTTCAAATGTGTAAAGGCTTAGTCAGCAACATGGTAAAAAGTAAGCTCTGTGATGTTTTTTTTCCACTCCATCTGAAAAATACCTTTATTAAACAGCACAGAAAAGAAATTTTTTTGCAAACATAAGTGACTCTGCTTTGATTTTTAAAGTATTTTTCAATAATATAGCTGTGCCAGGTGAGCTTGGATCTGCTGCTTTAGCACCTTTCCTCGAGTAATTTATCGCCCCGTTCCCATCCAGGTTATGACAACTCAGACCCAGTTTGTCACTGTTTCTTTCACACGAAGCATGTTGGCCCCCTCTGCCTGTCTCAGCCTGGTTAGACAAGGCACGAGCCGTTTAAGGCCGCTGCAGGCTTGTGGAAGCAGATTAGAGTTGGATGTTTGAAGTGGTTCCCACCCTGCCCCACCTGCACCGTTCCCCTCCAGACGCTGCTGCCCCAGTGATGTGCGAGCACCTCATGAATCGGCTCCAGAACTGCTGCACTTCTCGGGCTGGGGCTTTGAAATAAAAGCAGAAAAGGCAGTTTTAACCTCACCCACCACAGTGTGACAACGTTGACCCTGACTGCAGGGTTTCAAGCCAGTGTTTTACAAAACTTCCAAATTCAATCGCAAACCAAAATTTTCAGGGTTATTTAAAAAACCCCAAACGAACCACAAAAATTTTTTATTCAGATTCATGACACATCACTCTCTGCTCTCTTTTTAAAAACAGTGCATAAATATCTGTTATTCTGTGAGTTCCCTTTCCCTGCTGTTCCAGACAGACTCTGAGCACTGATGCTGTGTTTATTCAGGACAACAAAATATGTTCTCTAGTGAATAACAAACTGACTTTTTTCCTTGTTCTTTTAGAGCACTATGAATTTTTTTGAAAGGAGAACAGTTTTCTCTTCAGTGTTCCTGCTGCAGCAATTTGCTGTCACTTCGTGGGACTGAAGGGTAGTGAAAATGTCTTTTTAACAGACAGTACAATAATTAACACCACCAAAAGAAAATTAACTAGCACAGCAAGGCAGCACAAAGTGAGCTGATGGGGGGAATTTTTTGAAGTTATCTAAAGAGCTGTAGTGCATCCATCCTCCTGTCAGATGTGACACAAGAGCAGCCTTTAACAAATGTTTTCAGTCAGCTGTTACCCTTCAAAAAAACCCTGACTAAGTGCTTATCAAAGCACTTAAGCTTTATGCAGCTCTCCAGATGCTTCCTTTGCAGGATTTGTGATGGGAGAATGAGCTGTGAGTAGAGAAGTCCACCTCTCCTAACAGGAGAAACTACCTCTTAATTCTGTGTCCTGAAAAGCAAAAATTCCCCAAACCCGGTCATATTTTGAGGCTCCAGCCTCTGTGTAAGCCAGCAGCTCAGAGACTGCCAGTCAGATCTGTCATCCCTTCTGGTTATTAATGTGCCTCCACAGCCTGGGCCAGCTGCTTCCCAGGCAGTGACAAGAAACTTGCTTTTTAATTAATGTCTTCAGTTACTAAACCACCTCAAACTTCCTACAGATGGATCAGCCAGAGGCAGCTTAAGTGTTCTTTAAAGCTCCTATTTTTGTTTAACGACTGGAGTCCCCTGGAATGAAGGGAATACTATGGGATTGCTTTTATTGCTTAATAAGGCTTCTCCTTTTAGCTCCAAACTCTCCCAAATCTGCCCCAGAGATGCACTAACCTGCCTGCCAGCTTGCTTTGTAGCAAAAGTGCTGCCTGTGCCAGATGTTCAGAGCTCCTGAGTCAGAATTCCAGAGACAGTGAGACTGCTTTAAACACACATTAATGACACCTAATCTTTGGACTTCTGAGCTCTAAAGTTCAACAGAGCCATGTCTTTTTGATGCCCCTCCCCAATTTTAGCACTTAAAAACACAATTTTGTTTTTATGAGCAGATGCTGAGATTTCATTTGAGGTTCTGTGTGAACTTTTAAGATGGAACACGAAGGAAAAGCTCAGCTATCATGAAGGTGGTGATGAGATTTAGATTTGGTGTGTACAGAAGGGCAAACTGGAACAGGGCAAGGGAGATCAGTGTCCAGGGTTTGGTAAATTAAAGCCTGTAACAAGCACAGTGCGGGGAAATGGGCTTAAGAGTCAGACATATGCAACACTTGTGCCTGACATTAGGGATTACACAGAAATAGGACAAGTATCAGCTCTCCAACTCTCAGCCTAGTCCAACTGAATATCTGAGTCTTCAGGCTTCTCTTTGCTCAGACAGAAAAGCAGGACAGTTGCTGAAATGATCCCAGGCCACTAATCCTGCCAAGATGCTTTCTGATCTGTAGATGAACATTTCATATGTTTAAAACAACAAAAAAAAAAAACCCAAAAACAAATTAGTGATTGCAGTCCTGCTTCTCCCCAGAGATTTGCAAGCTAAAAAGAAAGTATTATGAAAAGATGCAAGGACATAGGTGAGGAAAGCACCTCCTGTAAGGTAAAGCAGCACAGCCTCTCCTGCTTCCCATAACATTCTGCCATGAAAGAGCAGCTTCACAACCACACTCTGCATTCCCTGGAAAAGAGTCTGTCTGCTTCCTAGTCAAGTTATGCTGTTGGAGGTTGCCAGTGTTCCCTCAAGGAGGATGGTGATGGCCTTCAGGGAGCCTTGCATCCTTTGGAACAGGTCCTGGAAAGTGCTACAGTGAAGGATAGCTTTTGCTCGTGTTCCCCAGCATCATATTTTTCCCAGCAGGAGGAATGTGCAGTCATTTATAGAAAGCCACGCTTCTCTCTTTGCTGCTGCCTTTCAAAGCGCTGGGTGAGAGTATCCAAAAAGAGGGGAAAGATATTCTGAGCAGGCTCCCTCCACATCACACCTGCCTGAACGCTGCTGGTGCTGCTGTTACCACAAATGTGGATTGTTTTCAGCGTGCGGTCTGTTCTGTTCTCAGTGCCTCAGTGATGTATATAAATTTAGCTCCTGTGTCATGTCTGAAGTCAGAAGAATAAAACCTCACCATCAATTATGGTTTAATTCTGAGGAGGGATAGGCATTTTGCCTTTAGCAGTGTTAGCACCAGTTTCCCCAGGCTGGAAGCAGAGATGCACCAGGGTACGACGGATGCGGCCTGGGAGAACTTATTCCAGGTTAGCAAAAAAGGGGAGTGAGTGTTCCATAGGTGAGTTATTTTGACAAGTCTTGTTTGTACTGATTTGGACAGGCACAGATGGAAAAGGCTCTGGCTGGGCCTGCCAGGTTCATTCCAGTCCAAAGGAGGAAGAGAGGAGCTAGGTCATTCCTGTTAGGAGATGCTGTAGAGGAACATCTTGGAGGCTGTGGAGGCACAGTTTGCTTGTCCTAGCAGGGCATTAAAAGAAGGGAAGGGACCAAGGTGTGCTGGGTGTGATTTGAAGCCAGCAGAGGGTATGGGAACAACTTGCTTACCATTCCTCATGTGAGTATGGGAGATCAGAGTAGAGATTTTACTCCCCGCTTCCAGCTCCCATTGCAGAATTAGCTGCCCCGGAAAAATGGGACTGTTCAGAGAACATCTTCCCCATGGCAAGGGAGCAATGAGGACAGACAAGCAGTGGCTCAGGCATTGTCCTGCTCTGAAGCCAGGCCCAAACCTGCAGTGGGTTTCCTGCTCCTGGCATAAAGCATATTTTCTCAACAGTTCATGTACATTTTTAGCCTCTCCTTGTGTAACTGCACAGGCCAGTATTTAATGGCGTGGTCCCCCACTGCATCTGTTTAGACAAAGATTTCCCTTCCACGGGGAAGGAGTGGGGAGGATACCCTGCACTGAGTGGAATAAATCTGTAGATTTGTGAATGGGGCACACGAACAAGAAATTCTCAAAATTAAGTGTTTCTGCAGTCATGCTGGGAGCATAAGGCAAGAAGCTTAGACCATAAGGAGTACACAGAGTAATTTACTGGTTTGGAAATCACTCTTGTACTGCAGAGAAGCAGCTCTGAAAATGCTTTTTATATGAACAAATTTCCTTTGTGCAATGAAAAGATCCCCAAAGGACCAGGGCTGGAGGTGGAGAGTAACAGGGCCAGACTCTTGTCCTGTTTAGATCCACATGGGGGAGTAGGGAAGGTGCAAAGAGGCTGTTGGTCCCTGGAAGAGGCAGCTGCTGTGGCAGCTCAGGCACAGTGATGTCTGTGGGGCAGGGGTTCTGCCTGTCTGTGCCATACCCAGCCACTCTCCTCACGTGTCTCCCAGCCCAGTGAAACCAGCTCTCAAAGACAGTGATGTGGGCTGGGGATGGAGCGTGTAAGCAGATGTGGAGTTGGGCAGCTGAGGGTCACTCTGAGTCAATCCCTGTCCTGTTTCCCAGCCTCCTCAAGTGCTTCTCCTGTGCCCTGTGTTCTGAGTACCCTGTCTCTCACACTGTCTCTAATATTTTGCTTCGTCTGTGGGTAGCAAGAGAAGTTCTCTGCAGATCCCTTTTCTGTATTTGAAGACTATTTCCCGTTAATCCTAACTGTTGATTAAGCAGCCTCAGATCCTTGAAGTTTCCTGCTCAGCTGTGTTTGCCAGGCTGTGTGATAGGCAGCCAGCTGTCAGATGAGCCCTGTGTGTGTGTAAGAGCTCAGCTGTGGGAGCTGCTGTGTAAGCATCACACCCCTGTGCCAACAAAGCAGTTTTGGGACACAAGTGAAGCTGCTGCATAGCAGAGATATTTGGGCAGGTATTGAGGCGATTCAGCACTGCCACTTCTGCGAGCTCTGTGCTTGGTACTGGTGACAGAGTTGGAGTTCTCATGCTCATGGCTAAAAAATTCAAGGTAGAAAGGGGATTTTGAATGTTTCACTGAAATGATGTGAATTGCCTGGGAGAGCTGGCGATAAAATATTTGAAATGGAGAAGGGAACAGAGCTGATGAAGAGAGTCTAGCCAAAGCTGGGTATAATGCTGCCCTTCACTTTGTCTCTTGCTGGAGAATAAGCTCAGAGCCCTAAGTGGAGATCATGGTAATGGACAATATGGTAATATCCAAGTGGAAGTATCAGAATGGGAATAAATCACCTAGAACAGATGACTGAGCCCTTAATGTCCTTCTCTGATTTCGATTGGTTCTAACTGCAAACATAATTCAGTTGATTGTATTCAGTCTTATTTATGATCAATTCTGATTACCAAATTTTGACAAATATGAATGAGGTTGTAACTAGCCCAGCAATAAGCTCCATGTTTCTAGGTAACAGGACAATATTATTTCAAACAACCCCATCCAGGCAAAGCAACTGAGCTATTGTTGCTTTCTGTTCTTGTTCCTTGTTCTTTAGATTTGCTGTTAAGAGCCTTTTAAATGTCTTCTCCTTAGTATTTGGTTTTCTGGGAGGAAGAATAGAGGTTTTGTTGAATTTTAAGCAGGCACCTTTTGCATTCTGTGCCACTTGACAAAGGTTTTTGGAGCAGTGGCTGTGGGAGCAGCTGTCTCAGTGCTGTGAAGTGATGCACTCCTGGATGCTCTGAGATTGCTGCAGAGCTGCCCTGAACCAGCCAGCTCTGGTGTCATCTAATTCTCTGCTCACACCCTGTAGCTCTGCTCTGCCCTCACTGCTGCCCTTGTGCTACTGGAATGAAAATGGTGGGGCTTTGTCTGACCCAGTTTGGGTGGCTTTGTGTGGACCCCAGGGGCTGCTGCTTATCCTGGACAGCACCACCCCGTGCTGGGGAAGCTGGCCGAGATCAGGTGCAACTCAAAACCAGCTGCCACTTCTGTAAAGCTTTAGCAGAAACCAGCTTGGCACGAGGCTCCTGCTCGGTACCGAGCCGTATCTTGCATGCGAGGGCAAGATAAAAGTGATGGAGGCCAGAGTGAGTAGATTGGCAGGACAAATGGTAAGATGAGTTTAGCACAGGGTTTCCCTGCCTGGCAACTCAATGAAAAGATAAAAGCTCCAGGCTTGCTTGGTGTCCTGGAGGTGACAAAGCCAACAGGCAAACCCCACGTAGCCTGTTCCCTTCTGAGTTCTGGCGAAGGTAGACTTTAATCAACCTGAAAATAACCTGAACAGTGCACTGAAGCATCTTTACTTTGGAGATATGTCAGGAACACTTTCAATCTTTTATCTTCTCTGGAACAGCAGGAGAAATGCCACTGAAATAAGCCCTGTAATTTCTCCCCTGTAATTATACCTGTCACCACTTCCGATGGAGCTGATATAAATAGCCAGTTCTGCCTTCTGTTTGCATTGTGTTTTTTAATACAAAACAAAAAGGAGAGATGCAAACTGTCTGCCCCTATTCCTGATGGTAAGACCAGCCTAAGATGTATAAAATAAATGAAGTGTTCAAACACTGCTAATTTGCTCTGCGTTTCTAAGCTTGGCACTATGAAACACTTTATTTACTGTTGCAAGTAATCTTGTTTGCTAAGAGCAGTTGTCTGTAGGATTTCTGTCACGTGATAAGGTCAGATGATGATACCAAAAGGCAAGGCATGTATTTTAATGTATGGTTTTGCATGCCTTGTGTCTACTCTTAAATGCACATTTGTCTGGAAACAAAAGGCAGGCCTGTGCCAATGTGAGATGCAAATCTCCATGCTTTAGTCAGCGTTCCTCTGAAATCCTCCTGTAAGCCGAGAGGAATTCACAGCCCTTCCCTGGAGTTGTAGGAGTTGATGCATTCTAGCAGAGAAAAGAAATTCAGTATATTTTAACTTGTTCCAGTTTAAATATGTTGGGCCAAATTTGCCAGCAGTGTAAACTAACCACGCTTAGGTGATGTCAGTGGAGTAGCACCAATTGTGTCAGGGGAAGATCTTAAAAGTTGATTCAGTGATCAACCACTTATGACTTAGCCTGGGATGGGAGAGCCCAGTGGACCTCTAACATGATGAAATTAAGAATCACTCCACAGTGGGATCCACAAACTACCTCCAGCCTTACCAGCTTCAGCGGCAGACACAGCATGTCGTTCTCTGACTTTGCTGTTAATAAGCAGTCATAAAATAGACAAATAAAGACTTTAAAATACCTCATGTAATTTCAGTATTCTCTCTCTTCCCAAGGCAGAACAAATATGGTGAAAAAATTAATTATGGAGGGTGTTCATGTACTGCAATATTGAGTTATCACAACCAGAAATTTCTAGGAAGAAGAAACAAATGAGAAGGGGGAAAAGGTTTGTTTATTCTAATGGCAGAAGTCTAACAGTTCCCAAAATCAAAGGGTTTTTTAAATTTCCTAGTTGGTAAAGAGAGCTTTACCTACCTCAGCTCCCTACCTAAGGAGGGGACAAAGTCAGCACAGCAGTCAGATCTGTGCAGAATGTGGTCCAGGACTCAGACCACAGGTTTTACTGGGGTTCGATTTGTATCGATAAACACAGGGTTTTTTTTTTCTTTTCAGAGATCACTAAATTAACTTTAAAAGCTGTGATAATCACTAAACTGTCAAACAGCAGAGACATTACACAATGCACCGTGAGGAAGTTCAAAATCCCCCATCTCTTCACAACACCCACTTCTGTGCTCGAGTGAGTGGTGCTGTCTCACCCAGAGGTTTTCTGCTCTTGGAAGCAAAGACATCATCCTTCCGTCTGTGACTGGGCTGCAGGTTGCCAGAACCCAGCTAAGGGCTGTAGTTAGGTGGATGTTCCTTGGTGTGTACTGGACTATTCAGAGCTCCATCATCAGTGACCCCAGTGGGTGCCCACAAACTGGAACTCTCCCACCTCGGGATCCATCACTTACGCAGGTCCCAGGTTTGATGCAGTGGGCACAACAAACCTCTCAGCGCTGCTCCCCAGTTCGGATTTTCCCAGGAAAACCAGCCCTAGGGTTCAGAGCTTGAATTGTCTGCACAGCTCGGTAGCCATAGACTCATGGCAAGAATCAAGGCAGCATTTGTTAGAGTAAGTACAGCAAGAGGCAAAGCAACCAGGGGCCTTGTGCCAAGAGTCAATTAAGCCTCTTAGTGAGCCATAGAAGTAAAACTCCTCCAAACAAAATTGCGTTTACAATGCGGTGAATCAGGAAAATGCTGCTGGACTGGGTGTCAGGGGAAAAAGGTAAGAGAGGACATTTATTGTGTGCTTTGTGCTGAAGCAGTTGAGCGTTGTCACTTTGGAGTAATTGAACAGTCCCAGTGACCCTTCTGCAGTCTTGTCTGGCAAAACCATGCGTCCCAGGAGAAAGTCGCTCTGCTGGTGATGTAATCTAAGGTGATAAACGTGTGCTAATAAGCTCGAACTCGATTTAAATTTGGAGAGTCTGCTCCAAGAATCCTGCTGGATTTATGGGAGTGTGCGAGTGCAGCTGAACCCCCTGGCCAGGAAGGGAAATTCCTTGATGCTGTGAAGTGTTAAAATGCCTATTACTTCACAGACAACTCATTACAGCCACTAAGATGTTGCATAACAAGCCATGTGTCAAAGCTGTTGTGGTTCAGAGATTCCTTGTAACTTTTTTCATTCTTGCAAGACCCTTTAGGAATGTTTCTAACTGCCCCTGGCTTGTCTACATCTCAACACTTCTTTTTCTGAGATTCTCCCTCAAGATTTTTCCTTCTGCCTGAGAACAGAGGGAACTCGTTTGGGAGGGGGACTAATTTCTTTCTTCTACAGCTTATTTCCCCCAGTACGTGTCCTGGGAGCTCAGGGAATCCAACTCTCTTACTTCAGTGCTCAAAGCTTGAGGGGTATCTTCCAGGGCTCTGGCTTTCTCCAATACAGGATTAACACTGACACATCCCAGCTCTGAATTTTAATTAAAATAAAGGCATCCGCACTGGCAAGATCTGTTCCTTCTGACACCTTGTTTGTGCAAATGTCCTCACCATCTTTTCCTACTTGCTCCCAGCACTGGGCATGTCCCTTCAGCCTCTCCTCACTCCTAGGATATGATTTAAATCTCATGTTTTTGAGTCCTTAGCCTGCTTGACGAGCCCATATCGCCCAATCAGAGATGCAGGGATCAGAAAGCTCCCTCTTCACCTCAGCAGTGAGCCATACCCTCCTTCACCCACCCTTGGTATTTCCCTCCCACTCCTCGGGATGGAATTCCTTTAGCTCTTGGCGATGAGCTCAGCAGGGCCCCAGGCACCAAGGAGGCAGGAAATCCGAGACATTTAAATGCCACCGGCTGTGAGGGAGGTATCTCCTGTTGATGCATCACCCCCTTCTCTGTGGGACCCTCCTTCCTTCCTTGGAGAGCAGGTGCCCTTCCAACACTGCTTCCCATGCAGCCCTGCTTGGTGCTGCCTCCAGAGCTTTCTGCTTTTTTCTTCTGGAGACCAAAATACCCCAGTTCATGGATATTTTTTTTTTTCATCCCACAAACGCTACAAACATATTTTCTTGAACTTTCAAGGAATTGACCTTGCACAGGTTACTAAGCTTTGGAAGAAAACCCTGAAGAAGCCCTGGTGGGTTGGTAGAGCAGAGGAGTCATTGTAAGTGATGAACAATTAACGTGTGTGAATGTTAGCTCTTTTCTGCGAGAGTTAATTGATACAAATGCGCCGAGAGTGAATGTTCCTGCTGCTTCACCGCGTCCGAGAGCTCTCGGACCACGAGGTGCAAGGCAAAAAGCTCCCTGGCACTGCAGCCTTTACCGAACTGACTGAGAAATGTAATATAATCCACTTACAGGAAAAACTCATGAAATTTGCAGGTTTGGGGAATGTTTTGCAAAAAGCTAACAGCCACTTAAATATGCATGAAAAAGGAGCACAGTGTGACCCTCATGAATAGCAGCAAATCAAATCTAAGCTGTGTTTCTCCAAGAACAGAGCTGAGAAAACTCTTTTTCATTTATATACCGGTTATGATGTTTAGTGGGTCTGAAAAGAAGTCTGGGCAAGTCTTTTGTACAATATTGACTTGAAATGCAGGGCCATGTTTATTTTATTTATTGCATAGTAGGATTATGGCAAAGGCCTAAGTAGTTCTATAAAATTTTCTAGTTGCTATAAATTTCCTGAACACCCTCTATAAGCACCGTGAGCAATTATGTCCACAGAGCAGCTCGTTCCACCCTTGTGAGGAAGGTGATATGTTTCCTTAAAACTCCAATTGCAGATGGTTAACTAACATAGTTTAGATATATGGGAAAAATCTTCTATGTCACTTGTCTGCCGTACGCAGTGGTGTTGTATGGGTTGTGCAAACAGGCTCTCAAAGCCCCAAAGTGTGCCAGGTTTTCAAGCTATGAGTAATAATCAGTGTCTTTTAACCCCTGATTTGCAGCTGTTGTCAAAAAAAAGGATACTGTGGTCACATGGAAGCCAGCAGTGTTCAACATTTATACCAACGACTTACAGTGGGAGAAAGCATCCTTGAAAAACTTGTGAACAAAAAAAAATGGGATTAGCAGGTTGCCAAGCGGCATCAGTTTAGAGGGAACGGGGGAAGCTTGAGGAGTGAACCAAGAGAAACTGGAAACTCAACAAAACAAGGGAACTCTTTGCCAGGAGCAAAGGGTCAGCGTGGATTGCAGCTGAGGAGGGCATCAGGAAAAACTGATTTGCCAGATGTTGTTGCAGCACCAGAACATTCTACTGAGAAGTTGTGAGTTCTTACTTGTAGTTTCTAAGGCCTCAGGCAGACACAGTCACAGCCAATCTAGTGCTGGTGATGGCCTTGCTTTAGAAGGCTGGGTCACCTCCAGAGCTGCCTTCCTGCAGCACTTCCCTGATTCTCTGAGCAGTCAGGGGCAGTCTGTGGGATGTTACACAGGAGATCAGACTCAAGGCTTCTAACAGTTCTGTCCAACCACAAGATTGACAAATCTATTAATTCAGAGAATGACAATTCTCAGTGATGGACACAGGAACTCCCAACAGGAGCACAGATTCTTGATGGAGATGCTGTTAAAGCAATACCCTTACCAGTAAGGCATGGGAAAATTGATGTGAAATCATTCTGTATAAGGTGAAGAAATTTTCCCTAAATAAGGCGAGTTTCAGATATTTCTGTTGGGATTAAGCTGTCTGTCAGTTTGTCGTTAATAACTACTTGGCACAATTAAAATTTCAGACTTTATGCTACAGTCAAGTGGCCAGACCCTCACATTTCTACGATGGAGAAAACTGGGTTTTTGTCTCTGAGAATGTTGTCTAGCCAAGGACTCAGCCGTGTCTATCGAGAGCTCTGAAGCCAAGGCAAAAAAACCCTGTGCAATAATTAAGATATCAAGATTGCTAATGACAAATCTCCTGGGGGCTTGGCAGAAAAAAACCCTTGCATATAAAAAAATGTACTTTGTTAGCAGCATTTATGAATAACAAACTAGTGAGGTACCTTTTGCCCCTTGGATGCCATGGAGACAGCTTTTACTCTCCATTATTCATCCCTTGTGTAATAACTGTGTTTTGAAGAGCTGTGCTCTTACAGCTTCCCTGGACCCTCACAAACACACCTAAATTGTGGGCGTAGAAGCTCTGGAAAGGACAAAACATCTCCTGAAAAGGGCTTGTTCTTCATTACAAATGACAGTTCTTAATAGGAATATTGAAGAAAATAAAGGGAATTGAATACATCTGAAGAAAAATAATACTAAATAGGAAAGGATCTAAAGGTGTATATGGAACAAGAGTAATTTATTTTGTGTTTTGAGTCTTTTTTGGCTTAATATCCATTTCGTTTGACCTGGCACAGAAACATAACAAAACTGAGCATCTTCTGGGCTGGAAAGTTGTAAAATTAATTGACTTGTATAAGCCTCTCTCTCTATACTCTGAGATTCCAGTCTTCCTGAATCTATTTTCCTTTATATATCCTTTGGTTATTTCACTTTTTTTCCACAAATGAGCCATACGTTGCAAATCAATTATTTTTAAAATACGTATATTTGCACGTGATTTTTGGGAGTTATTTACCCCATCCCATGATTCAGCCTTCTATCAAAACTTTGCAGCAGTGACCTAGGAGTTAATTAGCAGAGGCAATATTCTGGGTGACATGACAATTCTGTAGTTATTAACTGAATTTTTATGTTTTGTTAAGATTACTGTTCCTCATGGTGTGGTTGTTAGCCGAGTAAGGCCATGTTTGTTCCTGTTGTGGAAAGAGGCAATGAAGGAGATAAATAAGTTTCTATAAAGGTGCTGCAGATGTTAGGGGAGGGGAAAAAAAAAAAAGGAAAATTGCGGAGAAAGGATGATCCATTGTTCTGGCATATTTTTAGCACTTCTAACCTTCCTCACAGTTTGCTTCTTGCTTTTCTTGCCAGCAGAAATGCATTCTGTTCATTTCTTCATTTCTTTATTTCATCCTGATGACCTTCTTTAACTGAAACTCAATATATTAATAAAGGTTGGCAGTAAGAAAACAAATTGCTTTGTCTTCATGGAGTGTTGGGAAGGATTTGTAAAGCACTTGTCTTCCATTAATGCAGCATTTGAGGAGTCCAGATGCCTTGCCATAAGTCTTCTCTCTGAATCTATTAAAGACCTTAAAAACCAGAAAATAACATGATGAGAGGGAGTTTTTTTGTCCAGAACACTGGGTGTTTCATTTCTGAGAGATTTATGTGTCAACGTTCTTTGAAGCCATCTTTCAAAACACATCCACGTTTGATCATCCGGAGCAGGAGGTGTGACTAATGGCACAATCAGTGTTATAAATGGTGGGCACTCCGAGGAGCACATCCACTTTGCACAAAATCTCATCTGTTTTATTTACAGTTTTCCTTTCTGTAATCAGGGAGCGATTCTGTTGTGGCCTTTTGAGATCCTTCCTGGCACCTCTCCTTTCATGCATCAAGCTTTCTGTGCACTTCTGGACTAAGTTTCTCTTTCATTACTGTCTTTAAACCCATATTTTATAGTTTCTACATTCACCTCAGTAGAAAGAACTGTCTCTGTAAGGATCTGGCTTGCCAGCTGTTTACGGTCCTAAAACTTCACCAGATTCCCCCACAGTACCCTGGCAAGGTGGTGAGGAATAAAAGAAACTCAGTTGATTATCAGAGATGCTGGTTTTTTCCTCTGTGATTGAAAAATTAGGAAAACATCCAGGAGCCAACCCAAAAAACCTACAGTGAGTCCATTGCCATTCACAGGGAAAAGGCTCTTCTAGCTGGAGTGAATCCACTGGAGGTGCCACTCTCTGAAGTACACACCTGTATCTCTTGTTATATTAAAAACTTTATAGTCCAAGCAGGTCACAGGACTGCCTAAAAATAGCTGTGATGACACGGGGTATTCATGGTTGTGCCAGGAAGGGTTTCATAGGCACAGTTAAAGCCAGAGATGAAGTGGCCATTTGCTCCTCGTTTCTCTGGTGTGTCTTCAGATCTGCTCTTGCAGGCTCCAGCTATTCTTGGTGCAATGCAAGACAGCTCCCAAGAAGGTTTTGAAGGAGGATATTTAGTGTACCCTTTGTAGTTTTCTTCTGGGGGACAGAAAAAAAAAATCTTATTTTTTAAAAACTAGCTCCAGTTCCTTCCACAGTTTTTCACAGAAGTGAACTCCTGTTTCTTCCAGTCCTGCAGGAGAGCTGCTTTGGTGCTGCTTGCATCCCTCAAGCCTTTGTGAGACAGTGGTCTCCTCCCCCAGCAGCACTGCAGCAGCTTGTTCACACTGAGCATCCTCATCCCCTGTTCCTTTGCCTGTGATGGCAGGACTGGATCAGTCTCAGGGGCACCTTCCAGCCCAAATAATCCATTACACTGCCACTTTGCTTGTTTGCTGCTTGGTGTAAATAAGGTAAAATTTCAGCCCTGAGATGTTCTCAAGCTCCACAAGAACAATAGCAGCTAACGGCAGTGGTGCTGCAGCTTCCAGCTCCGCAGAATATAACACAGTCCTTTTGCTAGCCAGCATGATCTGGGGACCCAGACTGGACGAACATGGCAGATCTTTTCCCTGCTTGGTTGGCCTTTGCTGAACTTCTGAATTTGTGTGTCTTGAGAACTTATCTTTCTGGAGCAGCAGGTGAGGAACTCTTGGTTGATCATATATAATCTGGAGATGCCAGTGATATATTAAGGCACAGTTTCCCAAAAGGGGAAAAAAAAATCCTGAAATCCTGAGATATTTAGCCTTTCACCTTCAGAGGTGTTATTGCAGTGACAGAACAGCTCTGTTGAACTGGTAGTGCTGCTGCCTCTGGGCTGGGAGGTCAGGAGCTGGTCCTGCATCACGGCTGAGGCACAGATCGAGGGTGACACTGCAGTGCAGCAGCTGGGGAGGCTGCTCCTCTAATAAAGGTGACTTTCCATAGATGAGATGTTAAATACAGATCCCTTCAGCTCATCCCTCTTGACTGGGCAGGAAGAAGTTAAAAATCTCATGACGCTCTTGCTACAAGACAATCCCAGTGTCTTTGCCAATCCTCTCATAGCAGGCACTGGTTGTGATGCACAAGACAAAGCTGCACCATCCTGGGCTTGTGCTGGCTGCCAAAATTGCCTCTGCAGCCTTTGCAGTACAGGTGTTCTGTCCTTGGATTCTTTGGTCTTGAGTACAGCAGGGGATCCCTAAGCATAAGGAGTGCTAGAAAAAGCCAAATTCTATGATGCTTTATCCTGCAAAGGACAAAATTAACTCTACCACTCACTGACTTTTGCAATATTTTTGACTATTTATACTGCTTGGAAAGAGCAGTCTTTAGAGTCTGTCTCAGACTGCCATCGATATTTCAGGCACCTCTGTCTACTGTGGACATTAGTTCCTAGAGTGTAAAATGAAGATAATATTTTTCTGTCACTTAGGGATGCTGGGGGAATAAACTCTACTAATGCTTATGACGTAGAAGGAGACAGTAAATATAAGGCTCTAAAAGCCTGTTTGTACTATGATAGAAGTGCAGCATAGCAGAAGACAATATTTTTGCTTTCTTAGCACGTTGACAGACCAAATAACACTTTCTGAAAAACCCCACGTACACTGAGCATACCAGGCAGATATTACTTGTCCTACTGATATTAAAAAGTAAAAAAACCACGCAAACAAAACTAAAGCAAGCAGCAACTCCTTGGGATGTGGATTGCTTTTGGAGTGGGTGGTGTTAGCTTTATTCAAACTCCTTGTGAGTATGCTTCAAAAAGAACTTTTAAAAAAAAAATCTTTCTCTTTTTCTTTCGGTTTTAACAATCTAGTTAATTCAACACAGACAAGTGAATTGCTTCAGTTAGTCCAAGTGTGTCTTTTTACTGTTAAGTGATTTTACTGATTGTTTTGTCATAATCATAACATTATTCTTCCATTTTGAAATAAGAAGTGACTCAGGGAGTTAAGGGTGTTTTTCTTTTAAAACGTGAACTTTTTTTTTCTTTTTATTTGGAATGCTATATTTTTGTGGAGGTTCTATTGTATCTTTCCAAGAAAAAGTCAGTTTAAAGAGCTATTTGGAATTTTCAGGAATAAAGATCACATCCTGCCACAGAGAGCTGCTGAAAGGGAGCAGGAGACATCCTGGTGCTCCATCACGTTTCAGCAGAAGGGTTCAAGCAGAGGACTCGGTGGTGAGCGCATAAAAAAGAAAAACCCACGTAGGTGGATGATTAGGTGCACAGGAACAAAAAGTGCCATGTGTTGCTCTTCAGAGCAATCATTTTATCACTCTGGATGCAGCACTCGCTGTGTTCTTCCTTCCCATTTTCATTCAGGATGAGGCACTGTGTGAAGCGTGCATAGGTTCACGTGCAGGTTTCCAGATAGTTGCACCCTGAAGAGAGAATGCTGGATTGAGATTTTTCATTCTGTACTATCACTCCCTTCCAGTATTTGTTTTTCTTGACTAACAAACAGTGTTTGTGCCACTCTGAGCTTCAGATCCCATCCAACATTCAGGCATGTGGAGGGAAGCGTGTGCTGAAGTGCACCGAGGGTGTGTGCAGGTTTTCGGAAACAGCATCCAGGGAACTGCCAGGCTTTGCATATTTTCAAAATTCGAGCCCATTCGTGGGTGCTAAGCACTGGAATGTCTGGCCAGGAATTCCATTGAAAATCTAGGCCAGATTTCTCTGCTTAGGAGGAGAGAGAGAGTGCTGCATCTGTGGTTCCCAGCTGGGGGGGCAGAGGCCACGCCGGGGAGGAGAAGGAGAAGGTCAAGGAACACGAGGTGTGATGGCCTCGAGTCCTGCAGGCACCAGCAGCCAGCCCATGTGAGGATGTGCTCCCAAAGCCCAGGGGCTGAGCATTTTGGAGCAGAGACAGATGAGTGGATGGGGCTGTGTGTGCCCACACCTGGCTGTGTAGACTCCCAGTCAAGACAGGACTTTTCTTGGATGTCTTTTTCTCTCCTTGAACAAGGAGAGCGTACACAGCACAGTCCCTGTTGTGGGAATGAAAGTGCTGGCTGATAAAAAGAAGAGAGTGGTCTTTACATGAGGGTTATGCAAGGGTTAGGTGTGAGATTTGGGGCATTTTTCTTGTTCCTTATGATGCAAGTATTGGCAAAAGCTGCTGATCCCCCCCAAAGCACTGTCACGGAACAACCTGCCCTCTGCAAACTGGCAGTGGCAGCACTGGACACCTAAATGATGTGAGTGAAATTGAGTCATTGCACAGATGGGATTGTGCATTTTCACCACGGAAGTTCCAGGCTTTGGTGCCGCCCTCTAATGAATGAGAAGGGGAATTTTTTCTTTCTCAGTAAATCTGTCAGAAAAGCCCCGTGGGGGCTTTTCCTGTGTAACCCTACATATGATTGCTGGAAGGACAAGTTGGAGTGTTGAGGGATCAGGAATGGTGAGTAAGCAGGACAGCTTCCACGGTGTTTTCATTGCCCTTATGCTACACACAGAACACACTGAGTGACACTAATGCACCCGGTCACATCCGATGTGGGTCCCCTTAGCCCAGGAAGGAACAGAACAGGCACAGAGGTGACAGAGGAGTTTGTTTCCCATCAAGACCAACCAACGATTACCCCATTATTGCTGTATTGGATTTTTCTCATTTAAATGTGTGATGGCAGCAGTTTACACTAGAAAGCAAAGGGGATTATTATTTCTGTAGAATTGTCAAGCAGGGCATAAAGTCTCCTACTATTGTACTGACGAATGTATTTGTTACCCTCAAAATCACCAGTAAAATTAAGAAACATATTTTCTTTCTGTAAACAGGAATAGCTTAACAAAAAGTAAAAGGCTTTTGGATCGTTGTAGTGTTTAGGTGATGTCTCACGGGATAATATTGTTGCAGGGATTCAATTTGCCATTCAAGGTAGGTGCTATTTTGTGTCTGTACGTGTACATTATGGTTATGCACATGTGACAGCCACATACCCCTGACCCTACTGGTTTATTGGTGGCTGTGAGTGAAAAAAGTAAGAACCTGATGGAAATATCCTGTTTTGTCACGATAAAATCTAGGATAAAGGCTGCATCCATTACATATGATGCCATGAAAAAACCCCACACTGGGACAGCTCCTAGGTGCTTCATTTTATCTAATTGGTCTGCTAATTTCCAGACTGTGAGGAAAGGCTGGGCTGGAGGTGAGCCTAGGGGTTGGACTGGAACAGGACTGGGAAATCCACAGCCCCTCAGCCAGAGTCAGGCTGCAGTTTCAGATCATACAGCCAGCAGCAATGTGGGTGTTGGATTCTTCCTGCAGGGTTTATTCCTCAATAGTTTTGGAGTACATGTTAATAGAGGGGCCACCAGAGGTGAAATGAAGGCTTCTCCAGCCCCCTACAAGAAAAAACTCTGCTCCCATCCAGGGCTGAGATGGGGAAGAAATCTTACCAGGGTCCTTGCACGAAAGTTCAGCCTGGAGGGGGACAGTAGGAAAAGAGCAGCTGCTCATCCAGCCTGGTGGTGCAGCTGCAGGGTGCTCAGCCTCGCTGAGGTGAATGGATTTCAGTTCTGCAATGCAGCCATGTGTCCCCTCTCCAGAAACCTGCCTGACTACACAGGCAAAGAGGATTTTACTCCAAACCTCAGAGGAAGGATAGAAGCCCATGAAAAAAAATATTTGAAAGAAAAAGAACAAACTTTTGGGGCTGCACACTTCGTGCCTGGATGATCCATACACGTGTCCATTCAGCAGATCTGTAGAAGAGTAGCACTTTGCATCACTCCAGATTTGCCCTAAGCAGGAACATGATTCCAAGGACTTGAATTCATTGACATCCGATTTAAACATTAAACCAAAACATCAGGGATGGGAGTTGTACTCTTGAACTTTATTGGCGACAGTGATAAACCTTGCTTTTTGAAGGTGGTTCTTATATTCAGAGGGGTTAATTACCTTCTGGAGATGTTTGTTTGGAGGTTTTTTGTGATGGAGAATGTAAAACTGTCTCTTTGTGCTCAAAGGCACGAGGACTGGTGCCAAGCCTAGTAAATCAGACAAGGGGCAGCAGAACTATGCACTCACCTAGGATGCTGCAAGTACACTTGCCAAATACTGCTCAGTGCAAGGAGAAAGCACTCTCAGGAGCGAGCAAGTCTTTGAGGTCCTGCGTAACTCCCAGAGCTACTTACCTGTCTCAGTGGCCTATAGATTAATCTGGGATAAGCAGGTGCCTAACACCTGGAGCAGGGCAGTTCCCACCCCTTCACGTAGCAATTGCCCTGTCTCTGCAGCATGCAAGGTCTCAGGGAGGATTTTCTGCCTTGCAAATGAAGGTTTTTAAGGGCAGGAAAAAAGAAGAAATTAATTACAATCCTGCCCCAACATGTCCTTACTCATGGTTACTAAAGTCTGCCAGTCCCTGTCCCACCATCTGCACTCTGCAGTTAACATTGGTGCTTTTTTAACAATTTGCTGGCAGCCATGAGGAACTAAAAACTTCATGAATAAAGCCAATTTATGGTTTTATTTTTGATATTGCACAGGAAACAATACAGCTATGCCAAAGGCTTGGGCAGTGTTTGTGTCAGCTGCACTCACCTCTTCAGTTAGGCCGGGGGGTTTTTACCTCAGGCACTCAACCAGTCCATTAGAACTCGGGGTGGACAAGGACACTTCATTTGCTTAGTGCTGCAGTGAAGACTCTGGCGTTGGTGATGAATGTTTCATGACCTGATCTCTGGAGAATGGGATACTGACCACGTAGCAAGTGGCTGAAAAGAAAATTGTCCAGCTTTTCCTCGTTTGCCCTGAGCCATATGTTGCAGAGCACTGACAAGTGCAGCTGTGAGTTACAGGACTTCTCTCTGTTTAAAAAAAGTGGCTTCTCTGACAAGGCTGTTCTTTCTACCAGAAATGTGTATGGTACAGTCAAATTCCTCTCTGCAGCCCAATAATCATAGCGCAAGTCCATGTAAAAAAAGTGCTAATAGGGACTCCTGCTTCTACAGATTGCTGAGCATTTGAAGAGGTGGCACAGGAGCTTGCGTTTCAGATTATCCCCAAATGCCAGCAGAGATGGAGCTCCTTTAGTGAGCCTGGAAGCTCCCAGGGTGCTCTCAGTGTAGGGGTGGAGAGAGCTGGCTGAAAGTACATCTCAGTTTCTTCACACAGGAACACTGATGCAAACGGTAAAGGTGGAGTTTCTTGCCAGGAAGGGTGGAAACAAAACCAGTGTAGGCCCCACGATCCAGAGGAGGTATTTTCTGTCAGCAAAATCATGAAGAAACTCTATCCACATAGCTCAGAGCAGTTGCAGGGGAAACCCAAGCTGGCTCTGAACCCCCAGAAATGACATCGCAGTGTCAGTGGTGGCACCGCTGAGGCTCCCAGTCCTTTTTTAAGCCAGGGCAGTGAGCCCATACACAGAAACCTTTGACAGATCAGGAGCAAGTGTTTCAGCACCTAGCAGGGGTTCTTCTCCCTGATACTTTATTGTGCCACATAAGCAGAACTCAAATTCTAGCTTTTCTCCCATCTCTGTGTGTTTTTGCCTTCTCAGAGAGACTTTGCCGTCTCCCACTCCAACTCTATGAGTAGTGTGAAGCACTCAAAAACCTCGGGAGAGATGTCTGTGACAGGAATTGCTGTGGAGCTCAGGGTGCAGTATGGGGTGAATGTGTCATCAACTCCATTTTTCGGAGGGAAATTTGGGGGTTCAGTCAGAGCAGTTATTTATTAAGGTCAGGCTGGGACCCAGCGTCCTCATTTCTTGGGCTGTCCTACCTTCTGCTAAGCAGCTGGTGGCGAGACAAGCTGTGGGGGACCCAGCAGATGGTACTGAGGAATGGTGTGTAAGGAAGTGTGGGAAGGAAGTGCAGTGGAGAACGTGGCCAGATACCACTGTGCTACTCTCCCAAGCACTCGTATCCAACACGTAGCCAAACAACTCCACGCGTTTCTCCTCTGCCTTGGATCCTCTGCTCTTCAGGAGACCCTCAGTTCCCTTCTCCAGTCTATTCTTTTGCAGCTTACGTTGGAAGGATTTAATTGATTTTAATTAGCCCTAATGCAGGGCACGTCTGCTGCTTGCCTGAGACATCATAATCAAGGAAAGGTCCGCGCTGAGGAGTATCAGAGCTGCGCCTGTCCTCACTAAAACAGGAGAAATAACAACCAAACCTCAGGGGAGAATTCGGCATCTACCACACCGCTGAGCACAGCTGTACCAGGTCTCTCCTGTCACTGCCTGCATGATTAGTGACATATCATTTGTTTGCTGCAAAAGGCACATAAGTTGAGGGAACAAAGCTGGTAATTAGAGCAACACAGCTCAGATGTGACACGTTCTGCCTGAGCTTCCAAATCAAACACTTGGCTCTGCTTCGTTGGATGGCATTTCTCTTACGCCCACCTCAGAACTGCAACCAAGCTGATTTCAGGCCAAGGGAGGAGAGTAAAAGGGCTGTCAAAGGGACATCCTTCTGCTTCACACTGCCACTCAGTGCTTTGTATCTACACCCAGACAATAAGCTTGCAGGTATTTTGTGAAATGGAAATGTGCAGCTACTTCAGCTCTGTAACTTCAGCACCCAGTGTGTACCAAGAGTTAAAAGCTCCTCATGAAGGCATTCCTAACCCAAGAATACCGTGTACACACAGAGTTTTGAAATTACTGTAAGCCCTGCAGCGTGCTCTGAGAAATATCAGCTCTGGCCTTGCTTGAGCCAGTGGAGAAATGAACTGTAAAGCTCAAGAGGACTAGTGCAAAATTTCTGGCATCAGCCTTCTCCTCTTCAAACCAGATACCCTTTATTCTGATTTTCTCAGACAGCGCCAAAGTGCCCTGCTACCAGAGTAAGAGCCTCTGCTCCATTTATGCAGATATTTATCAGTAATAGTCAAGATCTGAACTTTTTTCAGAAGTCATATGGCCGCCAGCACTGTGATCTCTAAGCAGCAGCTACTGCTTTTCACTGGCTTTAAGCATTAATTGCATCTTCCTTGCTGGTCTATCTGGCATCTCTGTGCATTAGACAACTATTTGGAAAAGATATTTTAGCTTCTATGGCCTATCCCTGAAAAAATGTTCTGTCTGTTGCTGCTTTTAAGCGAGTCTCCTGCTCATGGATCAGAGAATGTTTAAATTTAGATGAAAACAAAAATATCAGCTGTATTTAAAGACATGGATGAGAAAATCAGAAAGTACCAGGCAGTACGTGTTCCTTAAGCAATCAGCTGCCTCTGATCCTCTCAAAACTCTTAAGGAACATGGTGGATGTAGCTCTTTAATGTATAATTGCCATTTAATGTCACTGAAAGGTTCACCAGGGGACCTGAATGACAATATGAGAGCCAGCATGGACTCACAGAAGTTTCCTCATAGCCCCCTGAAGTGTTGCCATAGCAAGGCCTGCACTGATCTCTGCTGATTCACAGGAGCTGCGTGGTGCTGGCTGTGCTGGGGCAGGGCAGGCTGAAATAGGTACTTTTTTTGCATGACTCTGAGAAGCAATTTGTGTTGCAGAAATACAGGGATATATAGGTGGAAGTACAAACAAAGCAACCAAAAATCTCTCAGACGTGGCTGTGTTGCAAGCTGGGAGTATCTGCAGCATTTGCAGGGGGAAAGACAGGAAAATAAAATCAGATTCGGAGAATGACTAATGACTAGGGAATACAGATTATTGGCAAAAGTAAGGGTAATTTAAATGGAGTTTGGGCTAAAATCTTAGTTAGCAAAGTTAGCTCTAATTGTAGTTGTGCCTGCATTTGTTTTGCAGCTGACAGCACAGAGGTGTGCTGGAATCTAAATCCACAGGATTTTTGTTCTGCTGCTTTGTAGCACCGTGGTGAATGCAAGGTCTCACCTTAGCCAGAGACTGGACATTTGCAGGAATGTAACTGGAAGATTACTTGAGTCTATTTTAGTCTATCCAAACATGCTTTGCTTTAGGCTGATATCTGTACTTCTCTTTCTTCTGTCCGGCATCCAGAAGAAAAATAAATGAAATCAGAAAAAATGTCTAAAAATCTCCCGATAACAGCATATCTAAATGAGATTCCCAGAAACACGCCTTGACCTTCAGCCACTCTCAGTGATTGAAAGCGTTGGGTTCCAGCACTTCTTGTTTGCACTGAGTGAACGGGAACATTCGGTCTCAAAGTTCTTGGTCTTCACTGAACTTTTCAGCTGAGTCATCCCGGACCCATTCTCGGCCAAAGTGCTGCCTTTTGCCACCTAAGAAATGACAGGCAGCTGAAGGAGAGCACTTTGCTGACTGTGAGCCAGCTCTTTCAGAGGCAGGGACAGTAACGTGGGAAATGGAAGACGAATCCGTTTTATTTCCTTGTGCAGCTTTAAGCACGGGAGTTGGCACTGCTGTAATTATCATCATTTTCTCCACTGGCCACCGTGAGCTGTATCAAAACCTGTTGTAACTCTCTGGGGTGCTTCATCGTTTCATATTTACTGTTCTGCTCTGGGGTTTGGCTGATCTGGAGTAAAAGAGCAGCCTCCAGAGTTACAGCCCTGCTTGCTCCCTCCTAAATCCAATCATAAAGGATCTTCTGAACTCTGATTGACCGATTACACAGGTTTTCAATAATTTTTGTCATGTGAAAAGCTGGTGCAAAGAGCTGAGGACCTTTTCTATGCCCTGAATGAGGTATCAGATCAGCTCCACAGGCAGTGATGCAGCTCCATAAACTGAGAAAAAACATCAAACGTGGCGTTGCTCTGTGGCTCTGATGCAAAGGAACGGAGCAAAATATGATTTTATCCTCAGAGAAGATACACAGCCCTTCTGACTGTGCTGGAGCTGGCCCCAGGAGATCAGTGAGGTTAGCCAGAAAATGTCTAGGTAGCTAATTGGTTCTAATTTTTTCCAAGTAGAAAAGAATCTAGAAAGTAACTGCAATGATTACTTTTCAATCTATTCTTTTTTTTTTAATGAATTAGCTGGATTATTAGTTATACCATCCATCTCAGGCTGGCGTCTTGACCTCAGCAATTTCAATTTTCCTTACAGGCTGGAGAGACCAAGGTTTTACACAAAGATTTCTTAAAATGCCCGAGGAGCTGGCAGTGTTTGCTGCTGGTTGTGAGACTCCTCTCTGAGCCTACTGGGTCTCCATCAAACATGATTCATTTGACTAGTGACAAATAGGATCTGAACTCAACAAAATTTAATCAAAATGGGATAATGTCTGCAATTTCGGTTCAGGCTCTTGCATGGATTTAGGGGTGAGCTTTTGCTTTCATAAGCTCTCAAGTGTCGCTTTCCTTCTGTTTTTTTCTTTCTGAAATTCCTTCTGGGCCTGCATTATTGCTGCAATTTGTTTCACCTTTCACATAGGGTTTTTTAATCTATAAGAGCCCACTGTGAGTGACTGTAGCTGAGATGCTTTGTAAAGCAACTGTTGAAGAAGAATAGGTATTTAATTACCTTTCCCTTCCCATCTCATTTCTTCTGTAATTAGAAAAATAATCCCCAAATCATAATAACTTTGAGATGATGTTTTCTTTCTAAATTCAAATCTATGAAAAAAAAGAGGGGGGTTTTCAGGTAATGATTTCTTTGACATTTCCTTTCCTGTGTCTCCCATCTCCCTTCCTGCTTTTTTTACCTTGTTCCAAAGATGAGGAGGAAGTTGCCTGCATGGATCACACTCGAGGTTTTGTGTAGCTGCATTTCAACAAACCCTTAACCTTCACTTCTGAAAATCCTCAGTTTCCCATCCCTGAAGAGAAGTGACAGACGCCTCAAGTTCTAGAACTGGTTATTGAGAGGGAGATGCTGGACCAGGGATCCTGTGAGCCAATGACAGAACTGTGCTGGGGCCTGCATCACCCAGAGCTGATCCCGTGTGCTCCCCTTCCTGCTTGGAAGCCTGTGGATGTCCTGTCCTCCTGGTTGGTTGTCTTTTAGTTTGGTTTGAGCTTAGGCTGGAGAGCTTCTCACAGGACTCTTTGTTTCCTGGCAAATCTATTTTCTTGGGGTTAAAAAAGGAAAGGAAAATAGAAAAGAACATGTCTCTGCCAGGCCTCTATGCTCCCATGTCCACACTGTCTGTCAGGAACAGACAAGCCAATAGCAAATTCTTAGCTGATGTTGTGTTTTCCCAACCTCTTCCCACTCCATTTCTCTTCTTCAGTCCTCTAATTTTCTACTCTTTTGTTGAGAACATTGGACAGGCTTCTATAGCCCATTTTAAAAATGAGATGTTAGGTTACATAGCCCTTCAATGAGACAATCCATTATGTGTTTGAAAGTAAAGTGGCAACTTGCGTTCACCAGCCTCATGTAAAGCTACTCAGCATCATTAAATGGCTGCTGTGTGAAGAACTAGTGACCATTAGTTCTGCTTTAAATAATCACGTTTCTCTAGTGCACACATTATTTTGTAGAAAGTCTTAGCCTATTTTAGATGAACGATAGTGTGAATGTATCCTCGTGAACAGTGCAATAACAGGTTAGAGGATAATCTGGGATTTCAGATCAGAGCCCCTGCGGGCTGCACGTTATAGCTCCTCTCCAGGAATTTACACCATGGCTGCTATGTGATCATGCAAATAGCTGTAGGCTAAGTTCAGACGGATGGTATTCAGCATTTAATCTTCCTCTAGAAGCTCTGGGATATGGTAAAGCTCAGATATGGTAAAACTTCATTTCTCAGCTTACAAGGCAAAGTAGGGTTTTACTAAGAGATCAGAGAAGTGCAGTAACCACAAAGGAAGGAGGAAGGTCCATTTGGATTAGAGACCAAATTTGACTTTATCTTGGGTTTGCCATTGTTGTGGTCACTGTGGCTGGCACCAAGTTCATGAGCACCCTCTGCTAGTACCCGAGAAATAATTTCCATCAGCACCCAGCACTAATTGTCACTGAACCAAAGACAAGCCAATTTTGAGATGAGGTTCCTTGTGTGGTGCTCAGTGCAGCCATCCCAATATGTGCTATGCAATAACCAGTGCAGACGTTGTTGTTAATAGATGTTGGCTGGAAAAAGCTGATGCCCTTTTGCCATGTATTGTATGTAAACACTGCCCTGCTCAGTGTCAGGCCCTGACATGAGCATTTGCTGCATTTTTTCATGTAACTAATTGGTCCAAAATTCTCTGAGCACAAAGAAGGTGCAGTGGGGCAGAGCCTGTGAATCCCTGTGTACATGCTGGCCTGCTGCTGGAATCAGATGGTTGTTGCAATTCCCACCCATTTCTCCTAAAATTTTACTGCCAGCAGGTTGTTAAAATGAAGTTTTGTGTGGGGCAAGGCCTTTTTATAAACGTGAGGCAAATCAGAACCAGCCACTGCTGGAAGATCAAAGATCTTGGTGAGGATGTGCCCATCTGGTCGCCTGTCCCCCCTGCAGTGGGAGAGGGACTGTTGTCAGCCAGGCGGGCAAAGGGCTCCTGAGGGGTGGACAGAAGGTCCAGCCCAGCTGTGCTATATACCACCATGCAAAGCCAATCCAAGGAAAACACCAGGAAAAGCAATAAACCCAAAAACCCTCACAGAAAAGCAGGATGGTGGAAGTGGCTAATCCAGTAAAAGTAACGGGTTTTGGTTTACTGGTTGACAAAGTCTAAGAAATGTATCAAAGGCCTGTCTGAATAAATCCCTGATAAAGAAAGCACTGACCTGTTCAAGAAGAAAGTCTGATAAATGAATACATTTCAAATGCATGGATCCAAAACCTATTGCCCAGTAGCAGAGCACCTTCTCTCCTCCCCGTATTTTCAGGTTTATCTGTTATAGATATGTGTGCAGTGAAAATCAGTATTAGACAGGTTTCTGCTGTACAGCAGGCAGCTTTGCATTCTGGAAGCATTAAAAGAAAAATCTTAAACCCTGTGGTTATCCGACTTCATTTTAACTTCTCAAAGTCCAAAGAAGTTGTAAGTCAGCCTTTTTCTTCTCTCCAGAGCTGAAATTGGTTTTGGGGAAATGGTGAAATGTGTCAGGTTAGGTTGGTGTGATATATCCACATATCAACCCATTTTCTAAATAAGCCTGTGACTGTAAGAACAATTTCCTTTGGAGTTTGTTTTGGAACCTGGAATGTTACTGAGATTACGGTAACAGGCCTGTTGGTGGCAAAACATGTTTTCATCCTTTGTTTCTGTATAGGCAAGATATGGAAGCAAATTCCCTTGATAGGCTTCTTGGATGCCCGTGCTCCAAGGCCTGTGACTTTACAAAACAGTTGTATCACTCTTCTGGCGTAAGAGGTTCTCATCTACTGCTCTCAGAGACATTTTCTTGCATCTTAAGTCGAGTTCAAGGCCTTGTCTCCACATTCAGCTTTTCTTACTCACCATGAGACTATTTCGATTCACACTTTGTGTTATCTTTGCTTAAATCTCATTCTTTTCATGCAATGTCCTTGACTTGTCTGTTTTTGTCCCCTGTTTTCTCCCCTGTCAGGGAAATTTCTACTCTTTGGTTTCCCCTGTGTGACAGATCTCAGCCTTGCCGTGTCAGTTCTGACCTTGGCTCTACGCAGCAGGGCACAGCTGGCTTTTTGCTGCTGCTCTTCAGCAGAACCAGCCCCATTTACCCTCTTAACTCCCTTTTAGCCAAATATTGTGGTGGAAGAGTTTGCCTCTCATTCAGCTCTCTCCCTCTCTGGCTGTAGAGGAGGCAAAAGTGAATTGAAGGGACTTGAGAGCCTGAGTAGCAACAGGGGGGTGGGATTGTTAATGATTTCTATCCAGGACCTGACAAGAGCATCTGCAATCAGCAGCCTTCCCACTGCAGTGGGCTTTCTCTGAAAATTTTTGTGAGTCATAACATGGGAGAACATGCAGTTCCTAATCAACCTCTACAGCAACCTATTCCCTCACCAAAACAACAAACCAGCAAAATCCTGCAACACAGTGCAAAGGATTCATGCTTACAATAACAAGTTTTCCATGGGTTAAATAACAGCACTCTGAATTAACACTTCTGGAGTTGTTGTATTCAGGTATTAACATCTGAAAAGTAGTAATTGATTATTCAAAAATATTTGTGACATAGCAGCTGTGTAACAATTTTTCATTAATTACATTGTTGTTTATCTGCTCATAAGTCCTCATTTAATATGCTTTTTAAATCAAGTACTATTTAATCAGCAATAGCTGCCTTATGAAGTCCAAGGGAATCCTCATGAAGCATTATTGCAAAGCACTGGTACATGCAGTGTTACTGTCTCTAATCTAGGAATTCAAGCCTTCCTACTTCCCAGTACCTAGCTATACAAAATTGTGGTCTTAAAAATAAAGAACATTTAGTCGGTGGTTTAAAAAAATAATAAAATTCCTTTCCTTCTGACAAACAAGTAGTAAATTTCCAGTGTCTTTGGGATGCCACTGACTAATATCACCTGGGTCATAGAAAAAGCTGCTTTCTCCTTGGAGAATCCCTGTAAAACCACTTAGACTCGATCAATGCAGCTTTTTGGCTGGTTGGTGCCCTGACGTGCAGCCTACGAAGCAGACCTGGCTGCCAGACAGAGACCAGGAGCTCCAGTGCCAGGCTGGGTGGTGTGAACGCCGCGGGCAGCACACGCTGCTGCCTGGTGCTGAGTGCCCCAGAAACGGTGCAGAGTGCCCAGACTCCTCCTCAGTGCTGAAACACGAAAGATGAGGCTGCTTTACTCCTCAAAAGACTTGGCAGTACCACGCAAGTCCTTGCAAAATTTCCAGCTTCAGCAAAGTGCACTCTAATCCTCTACAATTTCCTGAATGGAAGTAGGATAATTTGAAGATCAACATGAGATTTCAAAGCAAACATCTGGTTTGAAAGCTTTTCTCTTCCTTTCTTTGTCCTTTCTGTTTCAGCTAGGTCTTTCAGAGCTCAGTTTGAAGATGATGCCTAATGCAGTCCTTTCCTATGACAGTGACTCCATTCTTAAGTCACTATATCCTTTTTTTCATTAACAGTAGGTAACTTATAGAGAAAATACGTAGAAAGGCTTTGGGTATTTTTAGGTTATTCCTTTAGAGCTTATGAGAAAAAAATATATTAAATGACATTGTAAACTGCATTTCCAAGTATTCATAAGTCTCCTGGAAGAGTTGTAGGGTTTTTTTAATCTCTTTAGCATTATACTCTTAAAATTGGCATAGTCATAGAAGCCCACCTTCCATCACTCCATATTTTCTATTTGAAAAATCTGAATTTTCTCATTTTTGAGGGTCTTTTGCTTGTAAGGCACATGGATTAAGAGTGCTCCACTTGTTTTAGTCCTGTGGATTTAAACCAGTGTCACAAATGTGCTTGGACTCAGCAGGAGTGTTGAGAGTCCTGAAATATTGCTTGTGTTCAATAGTGATACAGATGGGGCTGTATGAGAAGGGATGGAAAGAGGTTGTATAATACTGGGAGTGCAAACAAAAATAAACTAAAAAAAAAATAGTCTGTTTTAATTTCAAGTCCTGGAAGTGTTCTCTGGGCCAAAGTAGGCACAATGTTGTAGTAGCAACTCTCAACTCAGAAGATTTTAGGTGGTACCACGTCCCCTCCCCTCTGAGGGAATGAAGCTTCCTATACAGGGCAAGAGATGCACTTCAGAAACCTGTCAGGAACCTTCCTCCCAGAAACCTCTGGATCATCCACTTCCACCATGGCTCATCCATAGCATGAAGAGAGGGGAAAAAAACAAGATGCTGAGATGGGAATTGATGTTTCCGGGTGATATTTGTACCAGCTGCAAGATTTTCTTGGAATCTAATGGGTAACAAGTTGGCATAAATGATTGTTAGCTAGTGCAGCATTATACCAAACGGACCCATTATGCTGCAAGGAGTGCAAAATAAATTCTGGATGATGGGACATATTCTTAGGCAAAGAGGGAATTTCAGGGAAGAAAAAGCCTTTGTTGGCTGTCTGTGTTTGTTTAACAGGAGATTATAAAAAAATTATGATCCCAGGCTAAGTTATGTCATCACACACCCTAAAAATACACAATTAACAAATTTATTAGTCAAAGTCAACATTATATCCAGTAGTTATAGTTCATCTGAATACACTTCTGAGCCTCACAGTGGGTTTCCCAAAGGCAAACATAGCAGTAAGAGGGAGAGAATCAGATGATGGGCCAAGACGATTTTACTCCACGTGGACCAAGTTTGTGAGTTTTGACCCGGTGCCCCAATTAACGCAATGGCTGATGGCAGACAAGGAACCCTGGCAGAGCAATCTGCCTCCTACAAAAACACCTGATGATGAGGTTGGCTTTGTGTCAAGAACACCTGCAGGAAAGGGCAGGACCAAGTGCAGCTCAGCAGGGAGGGCCAGGCTGTGAGATGTCTCTGTTCCTGTGTCTCACTGTGCACTGGACAGGGCAGGAAACAACCACTAAATCCAGCACAGAGCGCAGGCAGCAGCAACCTGGAACTGCAGCACAGTCTCTGCTCTCAGTTCCCTTAAGAAATCCATAGATTTCAAAATCAACCTTTTTAATCTTTAATAGCAACAGACTCATGAGAGATTATAATTGTTGATTCCAGTGGCAGACAGAGGGCCTGGAGCCCAGAGCCAAGTTTTTAAAACATGCCTGACCAAAAGCATTAGGAAAGCAGTGTGTCAAAGTCTTTTTCAGTCATTTGTGCTCTGGCTTTCTGAAAACAAGCTTCTGTGTGCCAATATTCCCATGTCCCTTGCAGCTGGGCTGAGGTGGAAGAGCCTGTCATTTAATTCTTGTCTTCACTGCCAGAGTTGGCTGTTGAAGCTCATGTGGCTGAATATTGGTATCCATATGTCTGGTGTAAGCACAGACGTACAGCGAGTCAGTTTGCATCACCAGTAATCTCATGGTAAATACTGGGTGCCTTTCCAAAGATCAGTTCTAGTGCCAGGCACTGGGGTGTAGTGCAGGAGTTGCTGGGTGAGAATGTGTTCCTTGCTGGCGCCTGGGATGTGGTTTGGTCTGCAGGGCACAGCATCCAAGGCTCGGAGGTGCTGTGGAAGGCAAAACTGCCCCCAGGACCTCCCCTCTCAGTCAGAAAGAGAAAGGCCAAGTCCTAGAGGCAGCTCGAGATGGAGTCATGGCTTGGAGATCTTTCCTTATGGTTTCCTTTAGAAATAATAGGTCAGATCCTCCAGTTCTTTAGGTTCTGCTGCTTGTCCCCAGCATCAACTGTTTGTCCCATGGCACCTGAGCCTCTTCTGAGCCCATCAAAGGTGACAAGACACAAGCAGGAACAAGCAGACACTGCCATTTCTAAATGAGATTCCCGATGCTCACTGTGTCTCTGGGCAGGGGACATTAATCCCTCCCACTCACCAGGTGCCACATCAGCTGAAGGAGGCCCTGGAGAGCACAGCCTGTCAGGGGCACACTGCTCCTGAGTGGGCACAGTGCTGTGGCTTAGGGTTGGCAACTCTTTTCACTATTATTTTTTTAAGCAATTCTGCTTTCTGTTTCATGTGCAAACTATACCTGCCAGGAAGGAAATAGACTAACCTGTTGAGAGGAGCAGAAAATGAAAGGCAATTTAAAATCATATTTTAAAATGTGATTTTGATAAATTTTTCTTAGCCCTTGAGTAACTACAGAAGCCTGAAAATAGGCTAAGACTGTTAATAATAAAATAATTTTTTACGCTTTTCTTCCCATTTCATTCTGCACAAAATGGGTATCTAGAGGTTATTTTATCGGGGAAGTAACCCCTGACTCAAAATAGCACTTGGTGGTAGCAGGTCCTCCCTTCTGTGGCCTATGGTTGTCCCAGCAGGAGTGTGCTTGAGGCTGCTCCATCTCCAAGCTGCTCTGCATTCCTCACCACCCTTGGACACTGCAGGGGCACAGGGGGGAGAATTTTTTATTACCCTCTTGTTCCTCTTGGATGCAGAAAGGAGCCAGGGCTGCTGCCTGCAGCCAAAGCCCTGCCTTTAGAAATATTCAAGGGACTGGGTCTGCCTCTAATTTTCTCTTCTGCAGGGAAAGACATATTTGCATTTCCTGATATTGTGCATCACACTTCAGCTATGGCAGTCTGGACCACTGCTTTGATTTGCTCTTTGCTTTTTCTGGGCAGCGGAAAGGGATTGATTCCCTGATTTAGCCACCTTAGTGGTCTGCCTAAGGTGGTACAGAAGCCTCTCCTCCTGCCTGGGTACAAATGGGGGAGATGTAGGAGGAACCACAAGTTCAGGCAGTGCTTGAGCTCAGGAATTTCCTATTCAGGAGCCAAATCTCAGGTTTGCTGCTCTGCTCCTGTGTTCAGTGTCACCCACACTCAGCACCCTCTCTCTGGGGTTCACCAAGGCAAGAACCAGCAGTTCAAAGGTCCAGCACAAATCCCACTCCACAATGACCTGCACAGCTTCAGCGAGTGTGTGTAGGAAGACTGAAGAGGCCAAAGGTTCCTGTCAGACCTGAGCTGCAGCTTGAAGGCTTCACAATTCCTACAGATTCTGTCGCATCTCAACAAGAATCGAACATCCCAAAGATCCAGTCACAGCAGGGCTGGCTAGAACAATAAGCCCTCAAGGATATTCAGTAACAGGCATAGCTTGGGACATTGGATTTTTGATCATTAATCTTGATGCTTGCCGCTTGCAGCAGCACACATCTTGCTGCTCACTCATGGGTGGCAGAGCTCTTGCCTGCCTGGCTTCTCCCTCTGCCTGGAGTGCACTGGAAAACTGCTGGAGATAGAGGAGAGAGCCACACTTCAAGCAATATGTTTCTGTAATGGGGGAAATTAGGTTGAACTCACTGTTTCAAGCTTGTGTGGCACCAAGAAACTCAGGTCCTTTATTTATTATTTGTATTACAGTAGCACCTAGAGGCCCCAAGTTGCTAGAGTTCGTGGAGCACTTTGTAGGAGATGGCTACTACTCCTATCTCATTGTAAAATGATGAAAAGAGTGGGAAAAGAAGGAAGGAAAGTGACCTGACTGAGGTGCTATGGAGCAGCATAAGTAAAGAAAAAGTAAAGTTCCAGCTCTCTGAGCAGATGCTTGTGCTGCCAAGCACTGAGGTCACAGCACTTCAAAAAGCTGCAATGCCTTCAGCTCAGCTATAAAAAAAAACTGTCTGCTCACTCCCTTCTTCAGCAGTGGTGTGAGTGAATCCATTTTATTCCACATTGCAACATGTTAAGTCTATGGTCGTGATCTGGCTGGGGCCCGGTGGCACCGTCAGATGTGTTTGCTCGACTGGCTGTGAACAACTGGATCCTCTCACGCCTGAGCCCAATTCAGTGGCTGCACCGCAAATTTTATTTGTAATTTTAGTTTGGAAACGAGCTCGGTAATTTCTGCCTAAACTATGGAATAGCCATCTCTCTTCACTCCAGTTTTAGCATGCTGGAACTCTCTCATGGTAGCTTCTCTCTTTGGTTAGAAGAGATGAATTTATTGAACACAATATAGAAGAAGCACTTCAGACACAGCAACTCTGTGTGAAGAGTGCATGTCTGCACATCCCTGTAGCACGGACCAAAACAGCTTGCTGCTTCTCCCATCAGGTGCAAACCTGGCATGCACCCTATTGCAAGGTAGAATGGGACTTAAATGTATATTTTGATGCATTTGCCACCACTCCTCTGAAACTCTGCTGGCATTTATAGCAATAATAGCTCTGCTTGTGAAGAAAGAGGTTCTGTTATAAAACAGCAATCTCTGCCTTTCAAAAGAAACACTTAAAAACTATGCATTTTCTTCTTCTTGCCTAAAGTTTCAGTACGTTTAAAGGAAACATGAGCTGTAATTTCACTGTTTTCTTTCTTTAATATATGTTTTAAAAGGAAATCAGACCTCAGCACATTCTGTAGTTTTTCAAAAGAGCAATGCAGAACTGGCAGTACTACAATTTGAATCTTGTCTAAAAGCCTGACAAGAATAGGAGTAATAGGTGCAAAGTCTCTATTTATTTAGCTCCAGCCACCATCAGTTCTGAATTTGTCTTTTGCAGCATCCTTATGCAATGCTGACAAAAACTCTCTAACGTTTTGTGACTTGGCAACGTGAGCACCAGGTCCTGCCCTGGTCCTGCCTTGGTCCTGCACAAGGCTGGAGGCACAGTGCTTGGCAAAGCCCAGCAGAAGGACCAGACCTGCAGAGACCTGCAGAACATATTGGCTGGTCAAACATTTTTTCTCAATCTTTTCACTTTGCGTCAGCCTCGTTCAGGACAAGTTCGTTAAAGGCATCTTTAGAGTGATTAGCTCTCTGTTCTCTACCCATTTCACCCTTGTCTGCTCTCCTGATCCTGACTAATGCAGAGCCAGCAATGATGATGAGAGACCCTGATAACTCTGCCACCTCCTTGAGTGTGATGTGATGCTCCTGCTGTTGTTAGACAGAGCAGGAGCACTCGACAAGACCCTCTAACAAAGCTCTTTGAAAGCCCCTCCCAAGCCCTCCTGGGCTGACAGGCATTTGAATGAAGTCCTGTGCTTTTTTTCCCCCCTCTTACAAGTACTTTCTCTGTGGAGTTGCTCAGTGAGGAACCTTTTCACTGTTATGAGAATGGGTAGCAGGAGAAAAAGGATGTTTTTATTCCGGAGCGATTTGTAGACCTTTCAGATGAAGCTGATGCTGGGCATCCTGGAGCTATTGGCTGTGCTGTGGCTCTGCTCAGATAACTGAGCTGGAATCTCCTCCCAGGCTGCAGAGCTCTCTTCTGGCACTCTTGCACGGTTCTCCAAACCAGAGTCCATGCAAGCACATTTGGTGTAAATGCTCAAAGATTCAGGTCCTATTTTGCAAGGAGCAGCAGCTGACCCTTCTCTTTCATATTTTCCCTTAAAGAAGGAAGTTCAGAGTCCTTTAACCCTTTAACCATCTCGTTGCAGCCTAGACTAGGGGAATTTGAAAGGATCAACCCCAACATTAGCCCATTTCCAATTAGCCTCGTTGCCATAGCGACTTGGAGGGGTTTATTAGCATCAGCATGGCAAACCGATGGAACTGCACAACTTCTTTTGCAGCTGGGGAATGTAAAAAGTGAATCCCCGCATGGAATCATGCTTGCAGGGCTGACATTCAAATCACAGGCATTGTGTGCTCAGGAAAATGACTGTCACTCCTCACACAGAGTGTTTCACTTTAGCAGGAAGCAGGGGGTGCAAAGAAAGGTTGTTTTTTCCACTTTCCTTTTTTCATCTGAGGCTTTAAGATGAACATTAAAAAGCAAAGGAGCTAAAGAAATTCAAATACCTTATTTAAACTAGAAAAAAGCAGTAGAGGAATAACCAACCCTGAAACAGTCAGTACTGCATGTGGACTCTGCCTTCTTTATTTTCATATACCAAAGAGCCAGGATATTCCCAGAGACTTTCTTGTGAGGAACACAGAAATGTGCAGAAAGTGGCCTCCATCCTTTATTGGTATTTCCTTTTTACTACAAGGAGTTGAAATGTATGTATTTTTGATCCTGAATGTTGTCATGGTTACAGGACTACTTGGATGCTGCTTCTTGCACCCCACGAAGGCTGCTGTGCTCTGTGTGCGGTGGGGATGGTGGGGAGCAGCCTGACCTCCCAGCTCACCACAGAGTGGGAATTCCTTGGGATGGATTTCAGTCATGGGAGGAGGGATTGAATTGTGTGATCACACTCCTACCACTCTTATAAATGCCTACAAGGTAATGCTCACTCCCTAAGTGTATCTAGCCTTGCAGATTTCTGCCTAAACCACTCTTTCCCTTTGTGATTTGATTAAAAGCCTTGTTCCTGTGGATTTTGGGACTGGGATTTTTTTTCCCCAGCACAGACTTCATTTTAAGCTGTAATCCACAACACTGTACAAAGCAAAGCCTCGTGAAGGAGAAAGCACCGGTGCTGATCTCCATAATGTCAGTTCTGTTTGTGCATCTCATGGAGAACCTCAAATCTGCCTGCAAGATCATGTGGCAGACGTGCTGTAGAAGCTGTTGGCTTTTCACTCAAAAATGGCAAATGAAATATTTTTGTCTGAGCCCCTCCCCACCGATCTTTTTTCAAGATTTTCAGCCAGAGGGTTTTCAGATTTCCAGACCTATAGAAAGGAAACACTAGGAATAAAATTATTTTCTGTGAAATGCAGACAGGCAGAAAACACCAGTTTTCTGAGAGGATTTTTCAGTGAAAGGTTGCAATTTGCTGCCAAAGGCATCTTTGTTCTTTTACCAACTACATCAAATGCCGTGTCTTAGGTCTTGCAGCACTTTACCCCCACTCACAGTGCAGACAGAAGCTCATAAGATATTATAGTTTATGTTTGTTTATTGTACCCTGAAGTGGTTTTAAAGGACCCTTGTGAGCAAAAGATAGCGCTGGAGGTTGGAGACAAGCAGGTTTGTGCCTTTTCACACTAAGCTGGTACATGGCCTTGTGCAAAAGCCTGTCTGAAGTGCTTTCTCTCCTTTTACTGGGGACTGTCAAGTAGTTTGGATGCGGATGTCTGTACCAAACCCAGGACTCCGTGTGCTCTGCGGACGTGTTCCTGTCCGTGATAATCTGAGGGGGAAAGTAACGTACAAAATAGTATTTTCTGGAAGTTGAAGTCTGAAACAGTGAGGCTAGCCAGTGAATACACGCTAATACCATATCTTGACTCACCTCTTGAAGCAGGAAAACCGTGGGTGGAAGTGGGGGGCCCTGTTTTGATGGACAGGCTTAGGTGAGTGTAAAATAAGGAGATGGCAGCAGTGCCGTAGCTGAGCCTCCCACTCCTAACTCACCTTGCCTAAGGTTACGGGCTTGTCTGAATGCCTCATAATTAACTGGTGCCCAGGGGTGAATGGGCCAGTTCCCTCATCACCTACACTGTTTTGATAGTGAATGAGAATGATCTAGAAACGGGGGACAGCGATTTGTCACAGTTAAAGAAAAAGCCTGAATCTAATCAGGGTTAAAATAGCGGATGTCCTGAATTCCTCTCCAAAAGGGGCACTGGACATGTGAAAAACGTTTTGTGGGGAAATGTTTTTGCCCTATTGGGTGACTTTTCAGGGACTCTGTAGCAGCAGGTGAGAGGGTGAGCACTGCTCACTGCCAGGAACCTTTGCACTCTGGCTCTTCCCATCGCAGCTACAGCCCCAGGCTCAGGAGAGCCAAGAGGAAGGACACGAGTGGTTTTGGCCACCTGCACAAGCTGGGGTGCCCCTGTGGTGGCAGAAGGTTGGCATTTGGCCTTGGATGTCAGGGCTTCATTCACATCCCTGTTGCTGTCAAGGCTTTGAGCACAGCTGGATCTTGGGCCAGCTGCTCCTCTCCTGGAGCTTCCTGCGCGCAGCTCCCCGTGTGGAAGGTGTTCTGCTGCAGAGGGCTGGTATCAGCGCAGAGGAGGGCCAGGGCATGTGAGGGATCCGGTTACTTTCGCAGGTAATTGAAAGCGCGTCAGAAATAGAAGCAGTATTTAAATCGAGAGTCTGTGTGATTCTTCCCCACCTGGCGAGCCCGGGAGTTACGGGAGGCTGTCACACAGTGGAGAATTAACAATTCTGATGAGAGACGCCGCCAATTTGAATTGCTGATTTGGAGACCAGGGTAGGAGGGCTGTCCATTAGCTCATCTCAGGGATTTCCTTTGCCTGCTCCTGGATCGTCATTAAAGGAACAAAGCAGCTGAAGAAATGTGTGCAGATTGCAGATACAGGTATAGACCACCCAAAAGACCTAATTTATTTTTTTGTCCTTGAGCTAACCTTATGGTGAAGTGCTGTCAGAGCAGCTTGCATTGCTCTGTGCATGGGGCTGCTGGTCAGACAGTGCTGGGGACAACAGTGACTGCAAGGCACTTCATGGGAAGGCTGTGGCTTGCACGAGGACCAGGAAACACCTGCTTTGTGATCACAGGGTGCATCCCCATCTCCGCGCTGCTGCCAAATCAGCTGCCATAGCGGGGGAAACAGAAGCTGTGCGTTGTACTGACAAGCATCGGCGTCAGAGAACGCTTGGGACTCCCACTGCCAACAGGAATCTTTTACAGTTACCTGTAGGGCCCTGAAGGAGGTAACGAGGTCATAAACTCCAGCTGGTCAAGCCAGCAAGGCACATCTCTTGCCTTCCTTCAGGGCTAGCCAAGCCAGCAGTGAGGGGAGCTGCTGCCCGGCTTCCCATCTCTCCCAAGCCAGGAGCCACTTTTTGTGTCCCCTTCCTCCCCCGATGGTATCACCTGGCTGCCAGTGCAAGCACGGCTGTGAAGCTCCTGGGGAAACAATGTGTGCATGAACATCACAGTGGAAGCTCAAAGCTTCTCCTGAATTAGAAAAATTATTGATTTCCCCCCACTGTCTTGTTGTGAATGTGCACCTGACTGTGGAGAGTATCTTTGGACCATTTCTAGTGACTGGTGCATGGGAAAGGGTCCCTCCAAGTGAGTCCATCTCTGCAGTCCTCAAAGCCCTGTTGCCTGAAATTATCAAAACTGCCTGGGGGATTTTTATGTGCAATTCCCATTAATTAAAATTAACAAATACCAGTGGGTATTTAAATAAAAATTAACAAATATCAATGGGTATCTAAATCCCTGATGTGATTTTTGAGAACCAAACCAGCATTCTCTGCCAGAGAGAGAGGTCTGTTCAGTACCACTCTCTTGAGTTCATATTTTCCCTTGGGGTTGCTTGCACATTCCTTACAAGAGACTGAAGATTTCTCTGGAACAGCCCCCGCTCTTTTATGGTGCTGCAGTCACACAAAATAAATATGAAGTGAGCTGATTATATTCCAGGAGCTACGAGATACCACGTGTCAGATCCAAAGTGAACTGACCTTTCCTCTCCCAGGTGGACAGCTCTGACCTTTTGTGATGCTGATGAGAATCGTGGAAGAAATCATGATTAGGGGGAAATCGTGCTTTATTAACATAGGCAGAGCACAAAGGACTCATCATCTAAAGACCTGCCTCTAGGTGGTGGGACACAAGAAAGAAAACCAAGATGTGTGTCCGTGTTGTACGCTCATTATAGCACTAATGGGAACAGGACAGCGGAGCAGAGGGGACAGCAGAGGTGTGTGATGGGGAATTGTGCTTTGCTGTAGAGCCTGGCTTGCAGCGACAGTTATAGCAACAGCAGACCAGGATCCTACTGGCTCAAAGCCTCTTTATAATGCCATTTTACAGAAGTTATTATTTGACAAAGGAAGGTAGGAAGTCCTGATAGCTGCAGTAACAGCCAGTTGAGTTTGGTAGGCTTTGCCTTGCTACAAGGTACCAAGGAGCTGCTAATGAATGGGGGCATTTTTGGGGGTGACTGCAAGGTGCACACACTCCCCTTTGCAGGTTTGAGGGGGGGAGGAGGGGAGCAAGAAAGGTTTTTCTTGCACAGCAAACATAACTTCAGAGAGTGAGGAGGTTGGTGGGAGGGGAGGGAGGGTGGGGGAAAGCAAGCAAGCACATATTATATTCCGACTGTTTCCACGGTGACATTTCATAATCACAACTCTGGGGGGAAAATGCTCCATTGCAAAAGCTGGAGGAGGCAGGATGGCTTTGTGGATGCAGCCAGCGAGGGATGGCTCTCCCAGCACCTGTGGCTCACCATCTGAAGGACTTGGAAGCAAGGGCCAGTTAAACTCCTGAGGCTGCAGCACAAACCCCGGGCCAGGATTTCAAATGCGTAGCACTCACCATCATCCCCGTCCTTTTATTTCAAGGATGAACATTTATAAATAAATATGATATCATCACACTAGATAGGAAGTCTAAATAGCTTCTCTTTCTTGGCAGGAAGGAGGAAAAGAGAGATGTACGTAGGAAAGAGCCCATGAGATGCACATAGCAAAGCAGAATCAAATAGCTGAAAGCAGCCTGTAATTAACGAATTAGGTCACCAGGTCTTTGCATTCCACATTGTCTCTCTTTTTACCCTCAGCCCTGGAGTTAAAGCAGATCTCTAAGCAGATTGAAACCTGCCTTTCCACCACAAGGGCAGTTTGGACAGTGCCCAGAAGAAGCCAGAGCCTTGCTAGCAGCGAGCCTCACAAATCCATCGCCGGCATATTATTCACTTTACAAAGCAGCACCACGTTCACCTGAATCACTTCCAAATGTCTGTGGTTCCCTGTGTCGTTTTCGGCAGTGCACCACTTGTCATCACGCCGCTACAGATGGCAATAGCTCTTGGGGGCTTTCCTAAGAGACGTGGGCAGGGGACAAGTACACGAGGTTTTCGTGCTTGGGGACTTTCCTGTAGTTCCTGTGGCAGAGACACACAGCGTGCCTCAGTCCCAGCGCTCTGGTGGGTTCTGTGAGCTCTGGCAAATTGATTCCACTGCCGATCTCTCAGATGGGATAAATGTTCTTTTTCTTCCATCACTGGCCATTAGTAGCCGATTAGGATGATCGAAGCTTTCTGTGGGCAAGGTGGCAGGATGCTGTAGGTTGATTGTGCTGCTTCTGCAGAGCTTAACGGGAGCTCAGGTTTCTCGAGTAACATGACTCAGTGCAGTTGCCCAGTGGTCCTAGACTGCATCCAAAGCAAATGCACATAAATGTATAAGATTTCTAAAGCAATTACTGTATCTTTATGTTCCTGAAAAGAAAATATGATTTGCTCTTTTATTTTTTTTTTTTGTGACCAAAGCTCCTCAGCTCTGTTCTTTTCCTTTCTCGCTAATGATCTGCTCTCTTCTGATTCCCACTCGCTCTAATTGCAGGCGTTGCTACAATGGGTTGCAAACTTTGTGGTGTTCCGGGTGACAGGGTGTTTGTGTACTGTTCTTTCTGTCTTGATCAGTTGTTGGGAGTACAAAGGGAGTCTGGCCTTTTGTTTGTGACACAGAACTGATCTGTGCTTGTGATGTACAGAGAGGCTCAGGGCTCTCAGGCCTTGATGAGTACAAAAAGTCCCTAACACGGGCCACCTCCAGAAACACTTGGTGTAACAGGGCCTGTATCCTTTATCTCTCCCTTCCAGCCTGGAAAACAGGATGATTCTTTAAAAATTACATTCATTTCAGATTACATCCTTAGCTCCCTGCCATTTCTTTGGTGTCTAAAGGATGAAGAGCATAAATTATAGATAACCTACAGATCCTCATGCACTCACTAAGCTTTAAAGCTCTTTGTCCAAACAGAGCATCCTAAGAGTGATGGCCAAGCTGGAGACCTTGCTGGTGAGTGTGGGTAGCAGGCAGTGCCCCGGCACCAGCCCAGTGCAGAGGGGAGACCAAGAGCTGCTGCCGAGTGCATCCCCTTCGCCCTGCAGTGCCCCACCCTGGAGCTGGCAGCGGTGTCCCCTGTCATGGTGACAGTCTGGCCGTGCCATGGAGGGCTCAGGTGCTCTGACAGAGAGTGAGAGGCTGGGGCGTCCCACTGCTGTGGACCTCTGCGACACGTTTGTAGAACATTACTTGGTGGAACTTAAAAACTGGTTTTGGAGCTATGGAAGAGGATCAAAGACACATCTGATGGAGGGTGTCTGGGCCAGGCAGCGCTTTGGCTACCTGGATCTTTTCATTCCCCATTCAACTCCTCTCAGCTGAGTGGTGCCAGTTTGCATTATCCTCTCTCCAGCTCTAATGATTTTCTGTGTCCCAGCCTGAAGCCTTTTTGTTTCTCCCCTGTAGTTTCTCCAAGAATTGATGTCCTGTTTTTTCAGAAAATCTGTAAATCTCTATTCCTTTTCTTAACTGAAACCAAAAACATTTTGCTTTCACATCCTTCAAGAATTTAAACAACTTTTCATATAAAGTTACATCATGGTGTTTTGTATTGCAATGAGGTTTTCTTCTTGCAGTATTTTGAGGGAGTTCAGATTATTTGTGCAGGGCCCACATGTGCAAGGCTCTCTGTAGACTTTTCAGAGGTATCTATCTCCAATCAGTCCTTGTGGAATCCCATTGAACACACAAAGACTGCAAATGTGCTGCAGACCACGCTGTGTGCAAGGCTGAGACACTCAGGGTGGGATTTCGTGTGATTTGATCCAACACTGAAATTCTCATTTCCCTGTGAGATGGAGCGCGGGTAGAAATTAAGGAATGAAGAGAAATGACATGAATATCTGTATTGATTGCAGAAATTCATGACAGAATGACACTGATAATTCTGGTGATTTTTTAAGTTTTCTCCTTTGTGCACAGACTTCCCCCTTCCCAGCTGGTAGCTGGCAGCTTGCTCCGGTAGGATGTGATGCAAGGACTGGAAATTGATGCTTCTTTTCTTGCCTCAGACACTCCAGTTCAAAACTTTGAGTCCTTTGACTATTGGAAAGGCCAAGATCAGCCACCCTAAAGCTCAGCCCACATGTTTGTTTATCTTGTGTGTTAGCAAAGCAGCCTGAGAGCCATGGAGCCAGATGGCAATGATGGAATCTTTGTAAGGCTGTTTGAATTGTGGCAATTGCTGCTGCTGCTGCTTTTTGGTTTGTTGGGCTTTTTTTTTTTAATTTCCTAAATCAGCATCCTTTTATCCTCCTCATTTCACGTTTGTTTTCTGCACATCTTGGGTTTGATGCCAGGGATTAAAAATGAGGGTTGATTCGTATATCAGTATTAAACTGCATAATCACCTCTATCGTTATTTGACTTCATCTGGAGCATTCACAGTGTTTTGGGAATTTTGAGTGAAAGAAAACTTTATCATGTGTACGAACATTTGACTGAATTATTGATAATCAGAATCCCTGATTGAGGTTGCATCCCCTGTGTCTGCCTTTTCACAGTAAATAATCTCCTAGCATATATTTTCATCAATTTTTTTAACACTTATAGTTTATTTGGTTTTTCCATTCCATGAGAAAATAACATGACAACCAATCTGTGGCAATAATCTGGGGGGATTTTATATTCTCCAACAACCTACTGTAACTTTAATGTATTACCAGTAATTTCTGCTTCCTCTGGCGAGGATTAGAGAAACATAAGGTGCTTTAATAACAAACAGGGTTCCACCCACATCTCTGATTTATGTTTGTGACTCAGCAAAGAGCGTAAACTGAGACTAGGGCACAGAGTGATTCTATAAGTAGTTATAAATCAACCATTCACCAGGAGGAAAAAAAAAGTGTGCTAGCAGCCTTCCATGTTTGAGGAAGAGAGTGGGTTTGGGGTTGCAGATGGTAAAGTTTTCTTTCTGGGGAGTCAGTAAAGGGGTCAGCTGGGATTCGTCACAGAGAGATTTGCGGTGTTTTCATGAGTGCTCATGGAGATATTTACCCGTGCAGGACTGGTTGCATCACTGTCTGTCAGAATGATCCCTGGCTGAGCACTGCAAGTCCATTTGATGGACACAAACCCACCCTCAGCAGGTCAGCTGGATGGTGGGACAAACAACTTTAGAAAACAAAGTTGCAGATCTGAATTTGTAGCGTATTCAGCTTGGTCTGAGTGCACGGGTTACTCCCTTCCCTGACTCCAAGAAAGCCCCTGGCCCTGTTGTGTCAAAGAGCCCCTCATCCAACAGTGCTGGGTGGCACAGGAGCCCCCAGCCCACCCCAGACTGATCATAGCCCGGGGCCGCTCCCAGCCAAGGCTCAGCTCCCTTTGCCAGCTGCTGCTCACGGATTTCCAGCTGAAGGGTGCACAGTGTTTGCAGTGACACTCTGATTGACGGGTTTATCTTCCAGTCCATTTACTTACTTAATTACCCCAGAGTGAGCAAGAATTTCTTATAAATATGGTAATAGGCCGATCATTATGACAACAGAAGCACGTTCTTGTACAGTTTGTGGAAAAAGCCGACTTTCCCCAGTTTCTGTTCACATCAGGCTTTCCCCATCAGGAGTCAGTAAATTAATAAACAATATCTGGTGACCTTGAAACATCATCCCTCAGATGTGTGGCATCAATCAGGACCTGCTTGGACCTGTCATCATCTCAGGAGTTGTTCCTGTCCCACATCTTCCCATTTTAGTACGCACTGGAAAACTCATATTTCCCTTAACCTCTCTGAGTTGCTTCTGTGGTGTCAAAATTGTTCATTTGACAGCTCCAGCTGCTGTGTAAAAGAGAGAGGGTCCATGGACACCTCAGCCTAACTCATTGAAGATGAGGGAAGATTTTTCTGCCTGATACCAAACATTGCTGAGGCTGTTTTTGTCAAGGAGATTCCACCAAAAATTATTGGGTGAATAGAGTTTGTAAATGCTGGTTTTCAGTGTAAATAATACCTTCCAGATTTAAGGATCTAAGCAAATGCCTGATGTTCAAATTCTTGAGTCTCTCAGAGTCTGTGCTACAATCATTCCTTGAGCAGTACATTATCCAAAATAGCAAAATTGGGGTGACCAAGGCAGGCAGAGAAACATGGTATCACTCCATCAGCATTCATTTATGCCAAGGCTCTGTGAAAACCATACGAGATTCTGCATTGTTTGGGGTTTATTTAAATTAATCACTATAATTACATTTTTGCTCTTTATAAAAAGCCTCCTATAGAGATTGTCCAGCTAGAAAATAAAAGGAATTTCGGAAATAGTTATTTCAATAGCCTCTTTAAAGACATTCAGGAGCATCATGTAAAACACAGTGGGCACAGGGGGAAATAATTCTGCTGGGAGGTCGGACGGATGCCGAGTTCTGTTGATTTCCTCATTTTTCAAGGCTGGAGGCTTCTGCATGTGAATGAGTCCTTTGTTTTTTCAAGGCTTCTGGTACAGAAATATATCTGCTGCAACAAGCGCTGATTTCCCATGCTGGAAACAAAAGCTCTGATAGCGAGGGCAGACCACACTGCTCAGGTGGACAACTGCGGGCCATGCAAAGCAGAGCAAAGAGGAAGGCAGCAGACATCCTTCTCAGAGCCAAAATTCTCTGGCTCCAAGCAAAACCTTGGAGCAGAAATGGGTGAGAACAAAGGTGCTTGCCCAGTGCAGCAAGGTCAGCTGCAGACAGAACACAGGGGCAACAGTAGCTCTGGCATAGCCATTTTCTTATTCTCATGTCTGGCAAAGATCTGAAGTGAACCAGCTACACTCTTTCAAAACGCCTTTTTAACATTTCTTCAGCTTGACACACTTTTTTCTTTTTTTTTCAGATGCGTATTTACCAAATTCTTTATGCTTTACATGAATTAATCCCACAAAATCGTGTTGGATGTTCCTTGTTGACCACCAGATACCCAACTGTCCCACCTGTGTCTTAAGAGACCTTGGAGACCAAATACAGGTCTTCAAAAAACCCCATCCCTGGTATTTTCAGCTGCTCCCGATTAAGATGGCGCTGTGCAATACGCTTGTATTCTGTATTGCAGCGTTTTCATTGTTTCCTGAAATCTGAAAGGAGAAATAAGATCCTTCAATTGTTTTCAGGAATCAGGGTAATTCAGCTATGTTCTTTCAGAAGACTGGAGGATTGATCTGTCTTTCCGTTGTGACTACTCTTGTGAAGTTGAAGAGTTTCATCTATTTCCCAAGACTCAGTTTGTTTTTTAGCCAGAGGTTCAGAAGTTATATTGCTTTCATGTTGACTTAAAGAACCTTCAGAGCACCTAGAGTTAATTCTGAACATCCTTATGCTAACAAACCCCGAATAAAATGTTGTTATCTGTGGGGAAAACGGAAATGAATACCTTCTTAAAATAATGATCTTATTACTACTTATCTTGTTACACTGTGGTGAGGTTCCCCTTGTTAAGCCACCTGCATTTTGAGAGGTTTATAGACAAAAGCTGCATTATTAATTAATGCAACAGTGAAAGCTTTCTGCAAGCTATTATAATATTTTATTGTTATGGCTACTATTACTGTTATCAGATAGGCTGTTTGGGAGTTTGGAAAACGTGCTGGCATCTTTCTCTTGCACTGGTTATCTCTCAGTGCCTTTCTTCAGATTACAAATGCAGCTGTTTCTAATAAATTCTTGATGGAAAGCAAGATCCCATAAAACCTATCAGCAGGTTATTTTAGCCTCAAATAAGTATTGCTTAAATTATACAGGGAGCGAAATGGAAGTCTGGTGAAGGTGTTCCTATCAACAGCAGATGGGAGTTTTTTGTGCTTGGATGTGACTTTGGGCTGAAGGTCGCCCAGGCAGTGAAACAGGGTCAGGGCATCCTTTGGCTGCCTTTATCTGGTTCCTGAGTGCCTGAAGGATTTCTCTAATGAACCTGGCACCGAGAGTCATTGCCTGGTCACCTGGGAAGGGGTGGTTTGGGGGAAAAAGGAACCCATCCTCGAAGGATGTTTGACTGCTTGCCATGAGGAAGATGCAAATCTTCTGGGCTCTGTTTTCTGCAGTAACTCTATGGACTGTCCTGTAAGAGGCCACTGAGTTCCAGGCATCAGTGCAACTCCTCTCTGATGCAAAGCTGTGAGAGTACAGTTCTGAGACCCCACACCAACTCTGGAATTGGTGTGGGTGTTTATGCATTTTGTCATCCCAGAAGTCACAGTGAAATCCATAAAACTGTCTAGGAAGATATTAAAGATCCCAAACTCTTTATTTGCAGAGATTAAACAAAGGCCTGAGGATATAAAGAGTAGTGTTATCCTTGCGCCGTAAAGTTATGTCACACCTGTGTCCTGTGGCCAACTGGGAACATTTCTGTGCTGCTGCAGATTTTGCAGGCTTGGCTACATCCCATTTCAGTTATCCCACTCTGCAGTGTGCTCATCTGTCCAGCTGTTCCTTATGCAGGAGCAGCTCTTGGCCTTTAAACATTGGTCGCCGCTCTTTGGTGTTCTTCCAGTCTAACCACACGTTTGGAGGTGGGGAGAGGGGACCAGGGCAAGGGACCCAACACCAAACCAGGACAACAGGGCATCTATATCTTTTCTAATTCTGCCCCAAACATCCTTTTTTTCTTTCTGTTTCCTCTCTGCTATGGACCCCTGGTGTGTACCAAGGCTGGAAACAGCCAAGGGTGGAATCTCTGGGCCTGGACATGGGATTTCAGCTTCTGGCATGAATGGCCTCAAGTTTGGTTTGGGACTTCAGGGGGAAATGGGTGAATTTCTCTCCTTTCTGAGGTGGCTATGGCTCTGTGTTCACCACAGCTCTTTCTCAAAAATTTCCAAATCCCAAGTTGTGCGTAGGAGCTGGGTTTTTTTGGTTCTACCTTTATTTTTCTCATCCTTTTGTTTTTGAGCAAAGCTGCTTATGGTCAAATAAGCTCCAACCCCACTAGAACTGCCATGAAACAGCTTCTGAAATGATCCAGGCTAAGATAGCCCCCTAATTTCAGAAGAATCCCCTGTCTGATAGTGCTGGTGAGCATAGATTCTTCCACATCAAGTGCAGTGGTGAAAATCCTCACACATTAACAGTGGGCAGGAAAAATCAATGAGAAAGGTGATGAGGGGTTCCCTTGTTTTAATCCTTCAGGATCTCTTGTTTGTTGCTCTGAAATCCTTCCTTCCAAAGCACATTTGCAGGACCCTCTTTGTTATCCTAATGAGCCAGACTCCGGAGAGCTCCCGCACCCAGGGGTGAGAGCCCAGGTTGGGAAGCGATAGATCACAGGCAGATGAGTTTCAGCCCTTTCTCTAGAGGAGTTTGCCACCTACTGATTCACAGGTTCCTTTGAGCTCCTGCCAAGGAGAAGTTGAGGGGGAAAGCTGGGAATTTAGGGGTAGGTGGGAATTGCCCTCAGAGCCCCGAGGCAGGACCCCCGGGGGAAGAGCCGGGGTCGGGGGAGATGCGGTACCCAGCTGTTGAGCTCCGGCTGGGAGCAGGGGAAGGAGCTGGGTGGAAGCGCCTGGCGTGTGCGTGCGCGTGTGTGTTGTGTGTGGCGGGGGAGGGATGTGGATGAGGAGCGGGCTCTCTTTCTTTCTCTCGGGGCTCAGTTAATCCTGCTGCCAGGCGCTGCTCAGCGGCAGTCTCAGCGCTGGATTCGGAGCGAGGGAGACGCGCATCCCGGAGGCGCAGCGGAGGGGAGGCGAGAGAGGCAGCTAAAGAGAGCAGAGCGGGGGAAAAATCAAATCTATGCTTGGAACTGGGCTTCTTTTTCGCCAATGCAAAAGGGAATATGCAGCACATTTTTGCCTTCTTCTGCACCAGTTTCCTAGGGGCGGTGTTAGGGGCCAATTTCCCCAACAATATCCAGATAGGTGAGTGCGGGGCTGGGGATGATGGTCCTGGTGAGTGGGTAGGGGTGGAGAGGGGGTGGTGGGGGAAAACCGACCCGTTCGTGTGCTTGCAAAGGCAAAACGTGTGTGTATGTGTGCGAGGGAGAGCGAGGGGCTGAACTGCGAGGGCTGGATGTGTGCGTTGGTACCAGGTTTGCCGGAGCAGAGATGGATCAGTTTGGCTTTGGGGGAGGGGAAGATTGGAAATAAATGCCTGCACACATACACACACCAACACAGAGGGAGAAAAGTGCCTCTGAAATGGAGGAAGTATGAAAAAAATATCTGTTTCTTGCCCTGAGAAATGCCTGGGCTGCCATTGTGTGTTGCTGCATTTGCAAAATCGGCGGTTGCATGATACATTTCTGTGAAGATGCTCTCATCTGTAGGTAACTGGGACGGGAGGGTAACAAACAGACCCTTTCTGTTGTTATTGCTAAAGCATACGGGCAGAGCTATTGAAGAAGATCTTGCATTGAAGTCTCTTTCCATTTCATGCCACTTGCTTCCCCTGCACACCAGCAGTGCCTGTTTGATTCCTTCCTCCCTTCCTGTAACTTCTCAGTGCTCCTCTCCCTCCTTGCCCGGGTTTATTATTACTCTCCCACTCATCTTTATTGGTGATCGTTTGTAACTTAGCCCCAAATTCCCTTCCCTCGCACGCCGGTTTTCTTTCCCGCCTCCCTTCTCTTTACAATGCCAATCAATTGTTAATCTACCAAGTTCAGGCAACTCCTGCCTGAGTCCAGCTGCACAATCAGTGCTTTTATTGCTGTTGATGCTGCATCCTTGTCTCCCTCCCTTCCTGTCTCCCCTTTACCCCAAATTTGTGCAAAATTCCAGATTTTTTCCTTTTCAACAAACACAGCTTGGCTACGAGCATCTGATTCCTCCGATATCCATGATTAGGCTGTGGGGTGGGAGGAACGGGGGAGGTGGGGGGATACTGGTGCACAAATAGCCCTTTTCACACAAGGAGATGCCCCCTCTACTAAAGATGTGCAAAGTGACGTTGATGGCATTGAATTGCCTATTTGTTTCTTCCTCAAGTCGTCTTGGGCATTGATACTTTCTGCAGCTTTATTTTAATTCTCCCTTGTTGCTAAGTGCTTTGTTTCCCTCCTCCTAAATGCCAATAGCAGCGCTCTCTTTAAATGCATATAGATTACAAGACAGGCTGAATTTAATAGCATCTTTCTGGAGGCTGTGAAGGGATCTGCTGCAAGCCAAGGTTCCTGCTGGGGGAGCAGCAGGAAACTTTTCCTAGGGCTGGGTTATCGCTGCACTTTGTTCCAGATCCGTGGGGGAAGTGAGGCTCTGACCTTTGGTCCAGCCCAGTCCCAGTTCCCATCCTGTTGGTATCATTCTGTGGTTCTGGGCTTGTCTGTGCTTCTGTTTAGATTGATTCCTTTGAGGGTCAAGCTTTAAGTTTCCTGCCCAGTTTGAGTTTGGCCACTGTCACCTGTTAAATTCAGGGGTTTTCTGTGCAACCACCCTCCAGTGGCAGCAGTTGTTCGGTCACAGTCCCGTGTCTCTCTGGCTCTCACAGCCCTGTCCCCATCCACCCAGCGCTGTGCCCGCTGGGCCAGGCTCAGCCAGGCTGCACCGGACCTCAGAGTCCCACGTGTGGGGGAACCCCAGCAACCCTCCTGTAGCAAACCTCTCCTCCCAGTCAGCAGGGCTTAAACTGAGCCTCAGGACAAGCAAGGGGAGGAAGGAAGACTCTCATTCTTCCTTTACTGAGGTAGTATTGAAGTTAAGGTGGGTGAGGAGGCCGAGCTGCACCCCACAGATTATCCCTATCCTGCAGGCTGCTTGGCCTGGGGATGCATCAGGGCTCCTATATGTGATCCAGGGTTACATAACACACGTACTGGAAAGGTTTTCTGCTCCCAACCTGTCTGCAGCGGGCACGAAACCCTTGGGTCTTGCGTGCTGGACGATTTCTGAGTTTAGAGGCACTCCCCGGGCTGCGGAGCTGTAGGCTCTGCTCGCAGGAATGTTTTGGACTGATGATGTTTCTAATATTAATGTTCTTAAGACCTTTCTTCTTATTGCTCTGTTTTTCTCCCCAGGGGGGTTATTTCCTAATCAACAGTCCCAGGAACATGCGGCTTTTAGGTTTGCGTTGTCTCAGCTCACAGAACCCCCTAAACTCCTTCCCCAGATCGACATTGTGAACATCAGTGACAGCTTTGAAATGACATACACCTGTAAGTACCAGCGTCCACCGTGCTCTGCCTTACTTTGGAGGCTTTATTCCTGACTTGGGTTTGTTTCCTGTCTGAAATACGGGACCTCTTGCTCCAAATGTGCAGCTCGCCTTTAGGGTCCAGGCAAGAGAACCCCAAACATGCAGACAAAGGGTTTCTGAGTCGTTTTGGTTTGTGCTAAGGAATAGGGGTGAGGTAGTGCTGCAGTTATCCAGCATGTCTTGTGTTTTCCCTTCCGTTGCATCCAAAGTGGTATAAACCCCCCAACATTTCATTTCCTCTTGTTTCTCTAACCTCTGCCCAACTCAGTATGTTGAGGTTTCATCCCCGTATTTCCCATAGCTGTGATATACAACAAAGACACCCCTTTCCACCCACAGAGAGCAGAGAAATCTCTGTTTTAGTGTGAACAACTTCTTCCTCAGCCCCAGTTTAACCATCTGTCTTTGTAATTTAAGAAAAACCTAGAAGAAACCAGCAGCTTGGTGCAAGTGGAGTCCAAATCCACAATAAGGGCATGCCTAATAATGCCAGAGAGGTAAGAGAGTTCTAGTTTCAAGAAATTAATTCATTGGCTCTAAAAACAGGTATTAAACAATGAGTTTGCACCACAGAATTGATCTTAGGGTGTGTCTGCTGAAGCACAGCACACTGGCTGTACTGTTCTCATGACATAATATAATTGGGAAAAAGAACCTGGCCTGATAGGTAAAGCCAAGGTTAGCAGCAAAAAACAAGACCAGGAGGAAACCCAGTGAAAACCAAACCCATACCACAGCCCTGTGGTTGCTGTGGCAGCCCTTGCTTCCCTCGGAGCACAGGCTGCAGTGCTGTGGGCGAGGGGCTCGCGCCGGCGGGGTGTGATGCACGAAGAATTCCTTGGTTTGACCTGGTGTCAGACACTGCTGCTGACACTCTCTGAGCCTGTGTGTGTGTATTTGGGGGCTGGAGGAAGAGGAGAGGCTGGAGGAAGCCTTCCCTTTGTAGAGCCTGTTGAATTGTTGTTGGCTCGGGTCCGTAGTGTCCTCTCGAGTCCCTGAAACATCCCCCCTGCAGTTTAGTTGTGTGGGATAGAGGTGAACACAAACTGTTCTCTCTGCTCAGAAATGCACAGAAGGGATCTCCTGGAAGAAAGAGCCAGGAATGCGCCAGAGGAGAATTAATGAGGCTTTTTGAAGAAAAAAAAAAGAAGTTGTGATATTTTCTGTTGGAGGGTTTGCAAATACAAGATTTCAGGAATTTCCTGCCCAGTATGATATAAGAGAGAGAAGTAAAAATTCGGCCACGCTTTCTTTGCAGTATCTAATGACATACCTAAAGATTTTCTATTTTCCTTAATATCACTCTATTTGCCAACTACAAGGTTACCATCAAAGAAGAGCAACTATTTCAGCTCAATCCAATGGCGCTTTCTTGGCAGGAAAACCAGACAAATAGAAGGAAAAAGCCAGACCTTGCATCTATCAAGGGAAAACGTCAACCACCTGGTGACTGGGGTAGAGTTGCTGACTGTGGCTGGGGATGAGCTATTTCAGAGCTGATAGCAGGAAGAAAGCAGAAACTGCAAGAATATCACTCGAATAAATTCTCCATCTGCACATGGCTTTCCCTCCCTCTCCATGCCTGCCACTAATGGTTTTGTTTACAGCTTTGATGGCAAAACCATGACACCAGTTATGCTTCAGAAATCTGTCATTAGTACTGCGGGGGCAGGGGTGGTCTCACAAAAGCTGAATGGAAGCAAGGCAGCCTCCCAAAGGATGTTATATTTGAGCTCTATGTAGGGCACATTGTCCTAGATCAGACCAGCAGAGCACTCTGCACAGTCCAACTTCACTTGTCCTCGTTTTGCTTTTCTTGTTATTAAAAACTTCCTAAGTTCCTCCAGACTATGGAAGGCAACATTTGTTTTGTAAGCACAAAAGAAGGTGTTATTCTGTGTACCCTAGGGGTGAAAAAACCCCCCAACCTAAAGAAAACAGGCCATTAGGAGACCTGATTGTAGTACTCTACAGCTGAAGTGAAACTTTTGTCAGGAATTAGCTCATTCTTCATCTTCCAGCTAATTCCTTGCCTGGTTGCCAAGACTAGATATCAGCAGAAAGATCTGTTTATTTAGAGAGAATAAAAACCCTGCCCACACAGTGGTCCTTATCTTCTGAGAAAAGACTGGCCGTGCTACCAGTTAAAAGTACCAGGTTTGTTCCCATGGAGATGGAGAACACAGCATTTCCTTGCCATTGGCATTACCTGTTTCTATGACAGTTAAGTGCATGGGTGTTTGGACCCTGTGAACCTGATGCTTCACCTACCTGGGTCTCCAACAGGACACCCGAGCAAGGCTGGTAGGTCCCAGCTCCACTGCAAATCCTGCTTCGTGCTGGGACCCAGCCTCGTGTGCTAAATGTAGTCCTTACAGCAAGTGCCTGAAGCAGCATCATTCAAAATACAGAACAGATATCGAGAATCAGTGGTGACAGCAGAAGCGAAACCCTTGTTGGGCAGCTCGTGGGGTGGGGATGAAGTGGCGGGATGAAGTGCAGCACAAGCACAGCAGCCTGGCCGAGGAAATGGTGTGCAAAATGTATCTCAGCATCAGCTGTGACCCTGTGTACCTGTGCCTGGCACGGAGCTGCTCGCTGGTGAGGGTGAGTGAGCTGTGGCGTGGCAGTGGGGGAAGTGACACCAAGAGCTCCGTGCCCAGGTGACAGCGCCGTTAATGGCGGCCGTGGATTGGTAACGTTGGTCACAGTGACACCCATCCGAGGGAGAAGCCTGGAGAACAGCCGGAGGCTGCTGTAGTTGCTGGGCTGTCACTGTGACAGCCCAGCAATAACTTCCACATTTCTGGCATTTTCAGATGCGGACTTTTTATCGTTACGCAGTGATTGTGAAAATTTCTGTGTGGGTCCTGTGGTCCCTGTGCACAACACGTCAGGAGATGATGATTTTAAGCAAACCATCATCATTAAGAAAGCAAGAAGAGGTTGTAGATACAGCGTGTGGTGACTTCCTGTTTCATGTGCGGGGTTGATGCTAATGTTGTTGCATCACTGAGGCACGGGCACATTTCAATAACTGAAATATCTTCCTGAATTCATTCCATCCCACAGAATAGCTGGTAATGAACACACTCCGTGGTTGCAGCTGGGTGCCTGATGGGGCTTACCCGTATGAAAGTACACACCTGCCACTCTGAGGGTTCTTAACTAAAGGTTAGGAGGCTTTATAATCTTGTGCTGTTTCTTCAAAGGCCAAGGAAATTGTTTAGGGGAGGAGGGTGAATTGAGAGTCTTTCCTTCAGCAGAATTACACAGCAGTGCCAAGTGGCTATAAAGGGTAAAATGAAGGTGTGATACAGCTGAAATATTTACCTGGTGACTTAGCAGAGCAAAACCCTTCTGATCAGCTTTAAAGACATGTTCAGAGGTTTTGTCTCCAGCCATGTTTTGTGGCCTCCACACAGTCTGTAGCAAACTCTGCCACACTGGGTTTTGCCATGTCTGACTGCACTCAGGGCAGACCCAGCACAGCACGGTTGATGCTGCAGGTCACGGTGGAGAGGGGTGGGAAGAGGGGTGCTCTGTGCCAGATGTGAGGGCACACAAGCTTTGCAGTTTAAGAGAGATCTGCAAATTCCTGTCTCTGGAAGGTCCACAGTGGATGGGAGCACTGTGTACTGTTGACAGCAGAGGGATGAGAGGTTTCTTGCTTGAGACAACCTGTGCTGGGAGTAGTTTTCTCCAATTCTTCATCTCAGCCTCCAGTTGTGCACAGTGTAATGCGCATCCCCGTCCTGTGCAGAGCCCAGCTCCTCAGGGAATATGAGTTGTTTCAGCCACAGCTCCATAGCTTTATTTAATTTGTGGTACAGAGACTCCTGCTTTCAGCCTTTGGCTGAGGTCCCCAGGTGAGCCTGGCAGCATCAGGCAGACGTGGAGGCTGCTCTGGCTGTCCTGGGAAGAGGATGGCTCAGCAAGAGCCTGCCCTGGGGGCTGTGCCCTGTGAGCGGGGCTCACACAAGGTGAGTCACCAGCTTGGTAAATCTGTCCCTGCAAAACTCAGGCCGCTTTGCAGGGATGACCAGTGACTAAAATAACCCCAGCTCGTCACTGAGCCCTGCGGCTTTGCTGAGGCAGCCACCAGATTTTGTGTGCTTGGGTGGTGGGCTGCTGACAAGGGGCATTCAGGAGCTGCACACCTGAAACACAGGGGTCTGCACAGGGTAGCAACAAGATTTTGCAGCGGCAAGAAAACTTGTAAAGAGACTGGAAAACAATGGATTGTTTATCCCTCTCCTTCCCTGTATGCACAGGTACAGGTACTGTGGCGTCCTCATACCGACTGTGTGCTGTGGGTGCTGCTAGAATATCAACAGTTGAATCTGTTCTGCGAATTAGAAAACGAACACGTAGTTTGGATTCTGTTCATATTTTATGAAGGCCTCCAAGCAGCAATTAGAGAGGGATTTGGAGTGATCACTCACTCTGTGCTTATGTTCTTATCAATAGCAGCAAGCTTACATCCAGATCAGCTCTGGAATGAAGTCTTTCTTTTTCTTCTTTTCCTTGGATACTTACATATATAGATAGAGTATTTATAGAAATTGCTTTTTATCTCAAATTACCTCTCAGAGATAGGAAGGAATAGGGAAGCAGTTGAATGTTCTCAAATGAGGATCTAAATTTGGTTTAATTAAAAAATTATTGTGTGTTGAATTTAAAGGAAGCTTCTTTGTTGACAAACATATGATGGTCGCCATTTCTTGTAAAGGTGTTCCTGTAATTATTCCAGCAGTAATCAATTAGAATGCAATTTTTATAATTAAACTTCCACAGTCTAAATAAGCCCAGGCCTGTAATAGTTGTGGTGTTGCTAGACTTGTTTTTGTTTTCACAGTGTCAGAAATCTCATGTGCGTGCTTTGGGATTTTATTTTTTCCCTGCAGAGCTCAGGATGCTTGCTATGACTATTTAACGTGAGTTAAGCCAACAGAAACACAGATTTAATGATCAGATGCGGTCTGATTAATACAACACAGGTACCACAAGGAGATACATCTCCTTAGGTTATGTCATAGGAACAGATGTGATGCAGACAGAGGAATCACGGAGCATCAGCTCACGTTAGATCAACCCGAGGTTGAGGTTGCTCAGTTTGGGCAGGGATGGGCTGTAGCTTTCTAGTAAGTGTGTGTTTGTTTAGTGAGATGCCAGCAGCTTGGAGTGTGCTGATGGGTGAAATCCTGCCAAGTAGGAGGGAGCAGGTCTTGGAGGTGACACCAGCCCCCTGTGTCCCAGCATCTCTGCAGGGGCCCCGGGGTGGGTGCTGGGTGCTCAGCGGTCACAGCCACCGCTGAAGAAGGCAGGAGCTTGTCCCGTATGGTTTCTCCAAGAAGGAAAAGCATTTAAAACATGAGTGCTGAGCCATTTCCCCAGCTGTGGCTGCCAGGACAGGGCAGGTTGTCTGTCTGCCTCCAGGGATCTGGGCACGGAGGGTTTTGGGTAAATGTGGGCCGATACCATCAGCAGGGACACTGATGGGGCTCCCCCATCTCCTGACAAAGGCAGCCCTGCAGGTGGCTGACACCACACATCAGGAACTGTGTCCCCCAGTGTGGTGTGTCCATCTCTTCAAAGGCCATGGGGGCACTTATTCTTTGCATGACTATTTTTGTGTATTTATTTTTTTTTATCCTGGGTGGTGGGAGAGTTGCCTGGGGAGAAAAGCAGATATGACGCCACGAGGAAAAATCAGAGGGAGGAATAAGGGGAATTTCACACCTGCAAACATATCTGCTCATCTGGAAAGGATCCCAGCACTGGTGACAAGCAGAAAAGAGAGTGAAGAAGTAAAATTTGGGCTCTGCAGCAGGCAGAGGAGGGATTTGAGAAACAGTGAGCAGCACAGGCCAGACCTGTCCATTGTGTGACAGTCACAGCTTCCACTCACAGCTTATCTTTTCTTCTCTAAAAATAAAGCCTTTCCATGTGATAGGGATTCTACTAGGCCAGAAACAGACAGGCTTTACTTTTTGGCATTATTAGCAAGGTGAGAGTGGAAACCTTCATGTGACTGCAAGGAAGGCAGCGTGGGGAAGTGTGCTGTTCATTTCCAAAACTGGTGGGAATTTTAGATACATTCATTTACATTTCCCTTAATAGGGTTAGGGCCCCAAAGGCAGCAGCTCTCTGCCACCAGAAATGGAAAAGGTCCCAGTTAGCTTCAATAACACGTGGAGCTCAGAGCAAACACAAAACCAACATGCTCCTTAAAGAGGCAATAAGTCAGGGAGACTTGAATATTCTGAAGATCCAAATTCTCTGGGGTGCGGTATTAACACAAGTCTGAAGACAAAGATTTATTTATTCCAACTGTATTCCTCTAAAGAGAGCAGGTTTTATTTCTCATACTTTAGTTGTGTAGAAATGAAACAGGCACCGTTTTTCCCAGTGAAAAGTTCCACGTGAAGTCCTTTTGGTAACACCTGAGGAAGTCGGGGGTTAGGCAAGGTGCAGCAGAGGGGCCAAACCAAGCCCCGAACCAAACCATTTGCAATCCACCATCATTACAGCAAAAAATATTTCAAAATAGTACTGAATTATTAGGGCAATAACAGTGTGGTATCCAGCAGAAACTTCTCCCTGCTCACCTGCTGAACTGATCGCTCATTAGCTCAAACAGTAATGAGTCTCCAGTTGATTTTGTCACTCTGCCCTTTTAGCAGCCAGACCCACTTACCCTCTCTGGGGCACTCTTAAAAAAAAACCAAAACAGCACAAAAAGACAAAAAACCTCTTGAAAGGTTTTTTCTTTTTATTCATGTAGATCAACCTTCTTGAAAGGTTGATTCTTTTTATTCATGTAGATCAGTTATTTTCCCTGTTGTCTGCAAAGCAGACCCTGCCAATCCTCACCCCGGGTTGCAGTTCAGATGTGCTTAAGCTTCGCTGGACTGAGTGACCCCTTGAGGAAGCAGCAGTGAGAGGCAATGAAGAGGTGAGTGACAGCAAAAAATTGCCAAATCTTGGCTTCTTCAAGAGGGTCTTTTCGTTCTTTGATTTTATTTGTTTTTGACAGAGTGGAGGAGTGCAAAAGGAAACAACTGATGTCTAAGAATGAGTTGTACTGATGGCAGGATTCTCGTGTGGATGTGGCATATGTGTCTGCATTTCCCTATATGCTATAGGAGTCTTGGCTTTGATTTTGTAAGTGGGATCCTGCCACTATGCTAATGGAGATGGAGTGGGAGGGAGATGAAAGGTTGAGGGCCAGAGGGTCAGAGGATCGATACAGAAACCTCTGTAAGTAATCTGGATGCAGTGTGGAAGAATCTCACATGAAATCAAGGGCTATTTCTCACCTCCCCGCCCTCCCAAACGCTTGGCTTTGATCTTTGCTAGCAGTGAGCTTCAACAAGCAAAAGGCATCAGTGATTATACAGATTCAGATGGGTTTTTCTCCTGCTGGCCTGCCAACATCCCCTGAACGCCCCGAGCCTTGTTGGCTTTCCTTCCACGCAGCACCCACCTCCCGTTCAATGCCATCCGTGAGAAGGAGAACAGCACTGCTATTCTGGCAGGTTAACAGCAGAAAAAATTACCAGCAGGCCTGGTGGCTTGTGGGGAAAGCACAGGCGAGCAGAGACCAACACAGAGCACACAAGGACAGAGGATGAAGAAACCTTGGAGTAGGAGACACGGTGTGGGAAAGGGGCAAGGCAGCAGCTCTGGAGGGGCTGTGGATGTGCAATAGGTGGAGTTTTCCCTTCTCTCTTTTCATCCCTTAGCTAAGCAAGGGAAGGTTTTTCTTTCAAGGGCTCTGCCTCCTTCTGCGCAAATCTGAGCTGGAGCTGCTGGTGTCTCCTATTTGGACAGCTCGGGTCACTCCTGTCCTCCACGTTCACACAGGTGATGCACGATGGTCGTGTGTTGGTCCTGAGATGGGACTGTTTGGCCAGGGGAAAAAGGAGACAACAAATGCTGAGATGTAGGCCACCGTGGGGTGAAGGTGAGCTGGAAAGGAGGCTCTTGTTAGAGCCTGCATGGCGGGGAAGGCTCGGGGGTGACCACCCCGTTGGTGTCTAGCAGAGACCCAGATCAGCAGGGAAATGGGGGCAGGTCTGAGCCACCAGGACTGTGCCTGCAGGGGCTGAAGCAGCCAGCAGAACTGCAGTGGAGAAAGAGGCCTGGCCTGCAGGGAGTTCAGGAGAAATGTCTTTGTGCAGAAGGTGATTAATGTCTTTAATGAACTACCAAAGGAAGTAATAGAAAGCCAAAGCACAGACGGCCGCAGTGGGGGAAGGGGTGAGGAGATGATGCTGTTGCGGACGAGGAGGAGGCAGAGAGAGGTGCAGCGCATGCAGCAATGCTGTTCCCAGCTCACTGTCCCAGAAAAACAGGCAGGCACAGCAGCTGTCCCCAGTCTGTCCCAAGCGAAGGCAGATCTGAGTGCACTTCACAGATTTAATCAGCATTATTTCAGTCTTCCAGCCTGTCTTCATTCTGGGGTCGTTTCTGCTCAGTTTATTATGGCTGTGCCAAAACCCACTGCCTGCAGCTTCAAGGTGTGGGGATGGCAGTCTGGGAGTGCCTGTGCTCCTGTCCTGTGGGGACAGCAAAGGGAGAGGCTGTGGGGAGAGGGGAGCCTCTGTGAGGAGAGTGGAGCCTCTCCACTGTCAGGGAACAGACCTCCTCAGGTCCCAGGAGTCTGGGACCTGGATCAGCCTTGGCTGACAAGCGTTAAGAGTCATCATTTGTTTGGGAACCTGCAAAAAATGTGTGGATGAAGTCAGGCAGATTTCTAACATTGAGTCATCTATACCATAACATCCTCCACCTTAGCAGCCTCGTGTGCCAGACTCACAGAGACCTCGGGGGGAGCAGATACCAGCACCTCTCCTGAACCCGCAGAGCCCTGAGCAGTCCCAGGGCTTGCAGGAGGTCACCCATTCACAGCCACGCACGGACTGGAAAATCAGCTCTTCGTGTTCCCATGTCTGTGTGCTGATACCTTGAGGGCAGTGAATTCACTGTGCAGCCCTCAGGTGGGATGTGAGGTCACTCCTGAATTTCCATCCCTGCTTCCAGAGCAACCACACACCTTCAGAGATGAGCCCTTCCCCAAAAAGCCAATATCATTTCTTGTTCTGGAGAAAAAAGCGCTACTTTGGGGTTCAGGCTTGTTCCGTCGAAGAGGAAACTCTCATTCAAGCATCACCACAGTTTTAGTGAGGCTTAGCAGTCACACTGCATTGGGAATACCATTACTCAGCATCTCAGACAGCAGCTCTCAGTGACCATCCTCAACCTTCTCTTCTCTGTTTGAGAATATTTATCCCATCAAAGCTTATTCTCAAGTCCTCACATGTGCCCACATGCCCTCTAATTGGACTTTTCCTTCCTCTGTGAAGTACTAGGTAAAGCAACAGAATTGTGTTGGTCTTGGCTTAGTTTGCCATGAGACTTTGAGAGGCAGGTGAGAAGAATCCTATCCCAAAGTGTCTGCAGCTGCATTATGTTCTTCTGCTAATTCCTCAATGCTCGGCTGAAGGTGACATCTCAGCAACATCAAACATTTTGCTGCTCTCCCTGCGAGCAGCCTGTAAAGGCTTTGATAAAAGCAGGCACCACATCGCAAACAGGCTCTTCGCAGTTGTGCTATTCTGATGTATTGCTGAGAAGTGAAGAAAACATATGTTCATGGCACAGAAACGGCTCTGCTCAGGTTCTCCTTCTGTATTTTGGTACCGCACTGCAGTGGCCCCCCAAGGGCAGGGGCCTGGCATTGTCCTGTGATGTGCTTTTATCCTCTTGGCCTCTTCTATTTCTCACTTTTCATCGGCTTGCTGCTGGCAGGAGTGTTTGCAGTGCTCTAACAGCCATGCCTGGGTTTTCTTTTGCAGTCTTTAAGCAGATCTCTTTCTCCCTCTTCCTGTTGATACACTCCTGGCTGATAGTGCCTGTCCCTAGGACTAGGCTCTGGGGCAATCATAGTGTTGGTATCATCAGGGGAGGAATGCCTTCAGATACGGTGGCATTTCCAAAACAGCAGCTGGGGATTTGACTGAGCAACCCCCACCAGCTCAAATGGGAAGAGCACAGTTAAGCCTTGTGTGGCACTGGAACAAACAATCCTGTGGGGAAGGAAAAAAAACCCCATTGCTTGGCCAGTAAAAAAACAAAAGTAATTTCTACAGTAGCATCCTGTAGCAGCTGAGACAGATCGGGCCCAAAGCTCTACATCAAAACACACCTGAAAATCTTGGGACATTCTGAATCCCATCCCAATCTGTCATGAATTGTAATTGCCATTTGGCAGCAATCTCAGAGGAGTTGGAGAGCAATGTGTGTTCAGGTTTCCTGTTCCAAGCCTGTCTCAGGACAGAAAGTAAAAGTGTGAATCCAAACTAGCTAGTCGAGCAGAACAACTTTAAAAACAAACAGGAGGAAAAAAAAAAGTCATTCCCAGGGCTGTGGAGTGAAATCTGGAGCAGTGTCATGGAGGTTGTGGGTGGAGGGAATTGGGGCTGAGACATTCAGGTACAGCAGCATCCTGTGGTGGGACCACGGGAGCCTTTGGAGAAGGTGTGCTTGTCTCATCCAAGGTGTGCTTGTCTCATCCAAGGTGTGTTTCTCACCCAAGGTGTGTTGCCTCAGCTGTGCAGAGGAATGAGGTGTGTGGCCGTAGGACTGAGGGTGCTCACGCCATGGGATGATTCATGTCCAGAGCACACAAGGTGCTGCAGATGTGCAGCACGAAGGGGTGAGGTTTTTTCCCTAGATATCCTTGCCTGCAGGCAATACAGCGAATTCTTCACTTTCAACAACAGCAAATTTACATTAAAAAAAGGCTTCTTCAAAAGGAAGTTGCACTTGACAGTCTCCCTTTAGCCACTGGAGAGCAGCAAGCAGACAGGCGCAGGAGGCTCGTTCCCGTCCCTTGCTGTCTGGTGTTCTGTGGTTTTGGCATTGGGAAAATGGGAAGCATCTGTGAGCCCTTTGGATCACAAATGGATCTGGGAGCCAGCTACTTCTGCTAACAACTCATTTATTATCAGGGAGCAGAGAGTTTCTTCTAAGCCAGTGCAATCTATCATTTCTTAGAGACGCTGTGTGATATTGAAAGAATTTGCTTTAAGAGTTGGCACCTGGAACCCAGTAATGAGTCCATCTTTGGGAAGAACTCTCCTTCCTCACCTCCTCACTAAGATTTCTTTTTCCCAGCTTCAGGAAGAAGGGAGAAGGATGTTCAGCAGCAGAGCACTCTTTGCTCTGAGAAGTTCAAGAGCATCCCTGCTCTGAAAAATTCCCTGGGAGATGCTTCTCTCCTGCTTCTCCTTTGCTTCTCTCTCCATGAGAATAGAGTAATTTGCCCTGGTTAATGGTTGAATACTGGTGTGGGGAAGGTGAAGAGGCTATTCAAGCTCCCTTGAATGGAACCCATCTCTACAGCTCCAGGCAGGCTAAGTCTGCCATGCACAATATCCCACCCACAAGCAGCACCTGCTGCTGCCTGGCCTGGATTTCGTGCTGCTTCAGCACAGAGCTTCTTCCTCTGCCATGTCAGCCTATTTGCTTCCCCAAAGTGTGGGGTTGCACAGTGGGCTGTGGGGCCACCCTGTAGCCCCAAACAAGTCCCTGCACCCAGAGACCTGCAGTCAAAGCTCTGCCAAAGGGCATTTTCCCTGATGTACTGGGCAAGGGCGCCACGGTGCAGATGTTGAGTGTGCAGGTGTTGTCTGTGCAGATGTTGAGTGGCCTGATGTGGGCACCCTCCTTTCCTAGAGACGTCAGTGATGTGATGAAAGCTTGTTTAATTCTGTTCTGTGAAGCAGCTGTGAGGTCACAGTAGTGTTTTGGGCTGCTGTTATCTCCTGGCTGCTTAAAATCCTGGGCTCACAATGTTCTTCAAGGGAATTGACTGTCAGAGTCAGCAGGAGAGATGGCAAGATGTGCAGGATGTGCAGGGTGCCCAGGTGATGGGGCACTGTGACCCTTTGCAGATATTTTCCTCAGTTTTCATGTTCAGCTGGTTGATGTGGTTTAACCATTCTTCCTTTTACCTGCACTGAGGAATTATCCCAAGAAAACACAACGTTTGTCTGAATCTTGGTTTGGTATTTAAATATCTTTTCAGTGTGATGGGGAATCAGGGCTACACATAGGTGGTTCTACACTATCAATTCCCTGCATTTTGGATCAAGCCTTTTCTGAAGAAGGTTCACTTGATCCAAAGAAACTCAAGGGGATTTGTGACCTGTGATGCCATCACAGCTTGTCTTTACCTTTCCTGCAGATTTTTCCCAGCAATGTTATGCTCCACCCTGCTTTTAGCTCGTTCTTCCCTTTCTTGCAGCAGGATTTTCCTCTTGGCTGTTCTGCACCAGTCTGTGCCTCCAACCGTGCCAAGCCCCATGCTCAAGATGTCATGAGCCTCTCATGGCTGTCATGGTTTCTACTGTTCACCTGTTGCATCTCCCTCTTTGCAGGAGTTTATTAAGCTTTCATAGCAGTGTTTCAGCCTTATATTTGTTTATCAAATATTTGGGGTCTTGATTGTTAGCTTAGGCCTGTAGGTACCAAAAAAATCAGATTTTTAAAGGCATTTTAGTGTTTACTGATTCCTCCAGGAGCATCAGCACCTAACTGTGAAACAGTGTGTTCTGGGTGACACTAGTGTCCCTATGCATCTGTTTCAAGCGTAGCACAAATAGGATTATTATTTTATGCAAACCACTTTTTTTTTTTGGATGAAAGAACAAGCCAAAACCAGAATTATAGCTCAATGATTCTTTTTCATGGAAGGCATGTGTTTCTGCTCTCCTGTTCTGTGGTGGTGCTGCAAAACAGGCTCTAACAAGCAGCCAAACTCCCATGGTCCACTTTCCTCCTGCCCATGCATGGATGAACCCATCTCTGGTTGCTTCTGGCTCTGCTGCTCTTTGGGTGACAAGGGGAAGGGGCAGTGCTGGCTGGTCCCATCCTGGCTGTGCTGTTCTGGGGGGTGCACTCAGCTCCTCCTCTCTGCCTTGGTTTGTCACAGTGCTGTGGGACACTTTGTGTGGGAGCTGATCCCCTTCCCCAGATCCTCATCTCTCCCAGGGCGAGATTTTGCCTTGGGATTGTGCATCAGTCTTGCATCTTGTTTTCTGTTTTGTCAGAGATATGTCCTGCCAAGATCAGACAGCTGAGGAGCTCTAATGGCTTCATCGTGTAATTTCTTTCCTCAAGAAGTGAGAGGAAAATAAAATGTGCAAGGGGATATACCAAGATACCAATGGTTTAAAAAAAATTAAAATCTTGAAAAGGGTGTATTGAGTTTTAGGCAAGTGGTAGAATCAGGCACAGATGATAAATGAGAGCTGAAGGCTTGTGGCAAGTGCATTAGAGGCAGCCTCTAACACGTTCTTTAAATCAACATTTGTTGCAGTTCAGCCCTCCCCAGACTGAAGCAGCAGTGAGATGTCTCCTCTGATCCCGTGCCCCATCGCTCTCACCGTGGGGCTCTGCAACTCCTGCGGGCACCAGCACAGCACAGGGCAAAGTCTGAGGTCCCAAGGGAGCAGTGCCTGATGCTTTGGGTGGTGTCAGCTTTCCTGCAAAGAGTGAAAGGCTCATCACTTCTCAGACATGTCCTGAAGTTAAGGGAGACTTTGACTTCCAGCCTCAAGTGACCTGCCTGTGCCTTTGAGACCTCGGTCGTGCCAGTAGCCCTTTCTCTTGTGTATGAGACTGCATGTGAAGGGTGGCTTCAGGGAGAAGTTATATTTTAAGGGGGTTTAGGATACTGTCCCATCCTGTTATCCAGTTTTTTGGGTTGTTTGTTTTCGGGTTTTTTTCCCAGTGAGACTGGACAGGGGCATTAATGAGGCACACCAAAGCCAGCATGAGAACACCTGGATTCCCTCTGCTTCAGCTGGAAAAGGCTGGGTGCTCAGAAGGTGGGATGTGCTTTCTGTGGCTGCCAGTGTTGATAAATAAAGGGGGGAGACCTGAGTGAGCACTTGCCCATAGGAGAGGACATGGCTTTGAATTTCTGTTCAGACCCACACTGGCCTCATTTTCTTGCTTAGGCTCATATTTATAGTTCCTGCTCTTCCTAATGAACCTGATCCCTCTTTGTGTAGGCCCACAGATCCTTGGCAAGTGGGGATGGCTGTCTGGTGGATACCCAGAGCTCTCCCATGTCTGCTGGCACATGAGCAGCAGCCTGTGATGTCTGGGAAGTGATGGGGGAACTACTCCTCTTCTCCTGGGAGTGCCAGGCAGCAGCATATGGGTACAGGCCACGTAGGTGCTCCGAGTGGGTGAGCAGAGACTACCTCTGCTTGCAGGATCCTTGGGAACGATTTTCCCCAAGCAGATTCTGTCATGGAGCAGTGAAGTGGAAGTGCCAAGGGGCCACGCCGAGTGGCCGCAGTGCGTTTTTGTCACCATCTGCTCTCCCTTTGCTGTGATGACAGCAGGAAAATGTCCTCCACGTCAGCAGTGTGGGCTCATTCATCTCCACTCCCCAAGTGATAAGAGCCACAAGCATGAATCACCTGCTCGTCTCAGTCTTCGTCTTCCTCCCCAAACGTGGCTCTAGGCTCCAGCCCACCCGGCCGGGCAGCTTGGCTGGGGCAGGACAGTGCTGGGGATGGACAGTGACATGGAAAAGGCACTTGGGGAGAGGAGGGAGTGAACCAGCTCTGCTTCTCTCCCACTGCCCACAGGGAAGCGTTTAATCTCCCGATGGGAGGAAATTGAGAGAGACGCTTTTAACACCGACCCTTGCACAGGAGAGAACGGCTTCTCTCGAATTCACTTTTGTGTAGCACCAGGCAGCACTGCAGTGGGTGAAGCTTTTCCATTCAGCTCAGGCAATGTACCTTTAATTTCCCTTTTTGATCTTTAAGGCCAAAGAAAGATTATCAATAGCTTTCTATTGAGTAAAGCCTTTCTTTTGAAACTTCCTTTGGAAAAAAAAGGTTAAAGGCCACGGGTACCCTGTTTGTCTGACCCAAAACTCTCATCCCACTGGGATTAGGTCTTCATTAGATGAAATGTTAGTGGGCAAGTGGCTTGTTCTCTCTATGTGTCTTCCACACTTCCTCTTCCCTCCACGTAGGGAAGGCAGTCTGGGGGCGCTTCCCTCCCACCCAAAGTGTTTAACTGGTTGTCACTGGAAACTCATCAGGCCTTTAAGGAATCTGAGTGGACCACGAGCCATCCTTAACCTAGACAGAGCCCAGGAGATATCTTCATGCCCATGTTAAAGGAATAAAAAAAATCTCAATTCTTTTGGGCTTGCATCTTCCCACGCAGGACTTCCCACAGCCAAATGACTGGATGACGCCCAGATTTCAAACCCCACCCAAATTCAAATTTCCCAGCAGACCCAGTGTAGATATGATGGGAGGCGTTGCAAATAAGGAGAAATATATATATTCTGTTTTGTTTTTCCTGCTGTTGTTTAGTAGCTGCGACTGTGGCGAGACCTGGAGTTTTCCAGTCTGAGCTTGGCAGAGAAAAGCAGAATATGTCTAACTACCTCAGGAATTATAATTATTGTTAGGCATTTCTGTGGTTTTATCAAAGCAGGAAGTGAATTCTGGAAGGGCTGTAAATAAATTCTTTCTCCCAGGATGTCCCCTGGGTGGATGGACCCTGGCACATGCAGGTGCTTCCCAGAGGTACTCCATTCCGAGTTGCAACCAATAAAAATAACTGTTGGGGCAGCCAGATGCACTGAAATCAATACACTTGAGGCAGCGTCCTCATCATCCTTGTGTGGGAAAACAGCCACTTATTGCCTATAAAAATTTTCATTTTCTGAGGATATTAGAGGTTCCTATGTAGGTGGGGGCATTAGCTTTATTTAAATGCTCAAAATATTTATTGAGGACATGCTTCCTCTATATTCTCTCTTGATAGGATGCCCCAAATCCAGCAACATTAATTAGCTACTTAAACTTTTTTCCCCCCCAGCTATGGCCAAATCTCTCTGGATTTAGCAGCACAGCAAAGCTTTAACAGAAAGTTTAAATGGGAAAAGCATATGAGAGGAGAAATTTAGGATAAGATTCTGTGCCTGTTAACTGATGGCATTTATGAATTATAGCTGAGAGATGTCATATCAGTGGAAATGGAAAACAGCTTAGTGGATTATAAAAATACCCTCTATAAACCATTTTAATGCCTAATTTTTTTAAGTCTCTTATGGTAGGTGTCATAAAAATGAATTCTAGCAGAAAGGATAAAAATTTTCCCTCGGTAAACTGGCTAACTGGTGATTAGAGGCTGTCAGGGAGAACAAACTCTTGACAAGGCTGAGGTGGAGTTTGGCTGAGCACAGCAGTCTCCTCTTTCTGGGGAGGTGAGTTTGCTTGTGGGTGAAGCAGATCCAAACCTGCAGGTGAAATATCCCTGCAGCCAAATGTTCTCCCATCCCAAGGAGGCTGATTCTGATGGATAGCAGGAGAGGAACACTGAGGAGTGAGTGGTGGGGGCTCAGCTATGGGGCAGGAACTACGTAAAGGATTGTTTTGGGGCAGCCCATGAAGGGCAGTTGCAGACTGGAGGGCACAGCCAGGATTGCTGGTAGCTGCAGCTGTGGATATGAGAGAGCAGGGTGCAAAAAGTTCCCTGTGGGATGTCTTGGAAAGAGCCATGAGGTGATGCTGGACAGAAAGATCCATCCTGGTGTCTACCAGGCTGCAGTGACTTTGATTCCACCACTTTCTTGAGTACTGAGTATATTTAAAATCAAACCTGTAAGAAAGAGAGCTGCAGCTCTGCTCTGCCCTGTGACAGAGGTGTTTTAGTTGCCCAGTGACCAGCGTTGTCTGGTCATTTCACGGAGCTTCCTTACCCCTCCGTGGCCCCTGGGTGCCTTCCGTCCCCTCCTGTGCCTCACTTTGAAAAGCGCAGCCAAGGCTCGATTCTGGGTTAGGATATTTAGGGCTGCACTGTTGTGCAGCACATTTCCAAGCTGCTTGTGTAGGAAAGGGTAAATGACCTACCTCTCCCTGTCCTTTGAGAGTCTGCTTCCTGGGATCCATTCAAAGGCGCTTATTCTCTTGCTACCTTTGAAGGCTTTGTGTCAGTCTTCCCCATAGATCCTTGTACCTCAGGCCTCTTTTGTGGGTTTTCTTTTCAGAGAGGATCTGCATGTGGGATAGAAATGGCATTACCTTTCCCAACGTGAGCTCACAGCTCATAGCAGAACTTCGTTTGTGATGTGTCATTGGGACTGTCAGGCTGGTTCCACGGGGAGGCAGGATTTAGTGTATGGACTCCAGCTGAGCACCCCATGGCACCAGTGCAGGAAAGGCAATTTTCCAAATTAAATTGCACAACACAGGATGCTGAGCAGCTTACTTTTGGGTCCTGCTCTCTGCAAGGGACTTCATCGTGACGTGAGCTGAAGGGATGAGTAGCAGACTTCAAACTGAAAGCTTACCAAAAAAATCTCCTGCAGAATAATCCAAGGGCAACCTACAACCAAGTTCCCCAAGATCCGGTTGGGTTGGGAGTGTGTTTTCAGTCACAGAGAGATGAGCTGTCTTGCCTCTGGGCTTTTTCTGTTCTCTTGTATAAATCAGCCAAGGGCTGACTATAAAATGAATTGAGGGGAAAAAAAATGGGATTTCTCTGGCCCCTTTCCTTCTTTTCCCATTACTTTTTTCCTGTAGATGGCACAGGTGTGAGTCCTCATCTGTCTGCCTTGCACCAAAGGTACCCAGAGAGGAAGAGATCTTGGGGACACTTGAGTCGCATGTAAGTTTTCACAGGGAAAAGCAAAGGAAAGAAAGGGTGGGAAATGTCTTCTGATTACAAAGCTGTCTTATTTAAAATTGGGGGCATTATTCAGAGACAGTATTGGAGTAGTGACTTTTTACAGTTCTGTAGTATCAGAGTTTTGGGGGGTCGCTGGCTCTGCAGTCAGGTTGTGCTCTGGGAGACCATTTCCATTTCTACAGTGTGTTCCCAGCCCAGCTCTTTTGGAGGCTTGAGTAGACAGCGCCCTAAACCTTTACAAACCAGACAGCAAATAAGTACATTGTGCAACTTATCGGCACCGCTAAGCCCATCGGGTGTTTATTAAAAATCAGAGCTGCTGCTTTAGGCAGGTGGCTTTGCTGTGCCTGTGTCAGAGCCTGGCTCAGAGCAGAGGAGAAGCAGCTGCTGTTTAGGATTTCAGGGCACCTTTTGCCTTGTCATCACCTGGTGATCATGATAAACACCCACGTTCTCTTTGCTCCCAAACGAATACACACAAGATCCACTACTGCTCGTTCCCTGCTCTCTGCCACGTTTTTGTCAGAATCTGAGTGGGTTGCAAAGTCATTCTTTGTACGTACCCATAGTTACCTACCAAGCGAAATGGGAATCCCTCTAGTACTTTTTTTTTGAGGAAGGGCTCCAAAATGATCCTGTGGACTGTCCATTTTGGAAGACTGAAAAAAGAAAGCAAAACTCTATTGTCTGGAATTTCTGTAGGAGGTTTTCTGGTGGGGCTTTTTGGTGGTTTTTTTCCTGCTGGGTACCTGTAGTTCCTACCAGAGGCATGGCACATGCGTTTTACTACACATTCATACTGTGCTTTAGCATGCAGGGATATTACAGGAGGTTCTCCAGCGTGGTGAACAGGCGTAGGCAGAAAATTGATTCCTCAGGAGATTTCGGCAAAATGGCATCTTGGGAGCTGATCTCCCATCAGATGTAAAATTTCTTTGCATTGATGATTCTGATCCTCACTCCTTTGCCGTAATAACACACAAGGGTTATTGCTGTTATTTTCCAAGCTTGTCTTACCTGTTAGAAACTTCCAAAACAAAATTGGGGACAATTAAATGGGGAAACTACAAGGGTGGTAGTAGAGAAACTAATTCCCTTTGCTTTTCAGACATTTCATTTAACAGCTGTCTTAGAAAAGCTCTCCCACAGGACAGCTCCATCATGTGAAATTCCCAAGGGATATGACAAGTCAAATAAATAGTTCATCTCCTAATTAGGTGGCAGATGGATGATTGCCTTTCCTTCTGGGAGGAGAAACCTTTTGGGTGGAAGAATCTCACCCAGATGAGGGAGGGTATTTTTCAGGTGTGAGTGCAAATGTCCATCTTTGTCTCCCAGCCAAAGCAGAGCAGCACAAACCACCGATGGTTACTTTTGCTAAAGGTGTTTTAAAGGCATTATTGCACCCTTCTCTGTGGGGCGAGCTTGTTCCGAGTTCACCTCTGTGAGCAGGAGAGCTGAAAGCAAAGTTAGCAGCAGCAAGGGTGGTAATGGTACTGAGGTCCCAGCAGAGTTACACACAGTGGGGAGGAAAAGCCCTGAGGTGTTTGTATAATGTCAGTCAGTCATAAGTCCTGTCCTTCAGCCCACTTCAGCCCTGGGACAGACAGACCAGTGCATCATCTTTAGTTCGACCTACACCTTCATTGCTATAGTTTTTTAAAGCTGCTGTACTTTGAGTCCTTGTGTACATTATCTTTCTTTTTTTTTTTTTTTTCCCTCTGTGCATTATTCTACAGTGGAAATCAGCCATTTCTGCAGAAATCACTTTTTGGCTTGGGTTGGGCTCCCCTGCAGACACCTCTGCTGGGATGGCTGCAGGAGCACACAGTGAGCCCAGGCACTGGGGTGCAGCAGGATCAATGGCACATACCTGGATTTCAGTGGAAGGAGCACATCTGCTGCAGGGATGTCCAAGCTCTGTTAAAACACCTAAATCCTGACCAGCACCATGTGCTGCCAGTCCAGTCCTGAGCATCCTTTTGGAAATGCCAGTGCAGTTCAGTGTGATTTTGCGGTACTGACTCCAAAGGAAGCATGAAAGCAGATAATCAAAAAAGGATAACATTCTCCTTGTTGAGGTTTCCAGTGTAGTAGGGCTCCAGTCTGATTTATGCTTTAGTGGGGTTTTTTTTTGATAGGTCATGGACAGCCCTCTGTCTGTCTCCCACTCAGCAGTGTGTTCTCCATAAGTGCTCCAGCAGAAATGATGTTTGCTGGAGTCTGCAGACAGCCTGAAAAAGAAAAAAAAAAGCTCTCAGAAACATGATCCACATCCTATTCCTCCCTCTCCCCACACACTCATCACTGCATCTTCTCCCAGCGGAGCAGTGCTGAAGCCTAAGATACCACGTTAAATGTCAGTCATTTAACTACCAGTTATTTTAGCAAATAAGAGTGGGACTGTCTCCCTGGGGTTGACTGAAAATTGTTAAGGGAGGGAACAAAAGGCAAGGAAAGAGAAAAGAAAAGGAGAAGAAAGAGAGAAAGGAACAGAAAAGGACAAAGGGAAGCACCAGGCAGAAGGACTCGTGATGCCAGAATCTGAGAGAGAGGGAGTCAGAGGAAGGTGCCCCAGTGACATCAATGGGCTGGATCCCACCGAGCGCTTCAGGGAACCATAATGAGCCCTTTGTGATGTACCTAAATTACCCAGCCTCATACTCAAGGCTGTGTTCTCACTCGGGTCTCTGATTCTCCTCTTGGTATCAGCAGCAGCTCTGCCACTGTCTGCACTTTGCCAGTCATTGATTTGGAAGGAAACTTCTCCAAGGTGGGGGGATGCTCCTGTGCTTGGGAGATGGCAAAAGAGCTGCTGATTAATTCTATGAGAAGGACGGGAATCCTCCTTCCTTTTACCTTCCATCTTGCTCCACACTCCTTTCTCCTTGCATTCAGATCTGGAGTCCAGTTAACCCTTGGTGGAACAGAAGTGGAGCTGATATCTACGTCTTGCCTCTAATGACAGGGAGCTTTTCTCTTGGAGAATCACGTTAGCTCCCTGTGTCGGCAGTGCAAGTTTCCTCTACAAGCAGAAAACATTCAGGGTGTATTAATAAGCTGTCATCTGGTTGTTCTCATGAGTTGTGTTTGTTACATTCCCTGAGGCTCTGGTGGTTCTGGCATGGAGGGCTGTATGAGTTTGAAATCTGGAGTCTGTCCATGCACGACTTTCAAATTCACATTGGAGAACAGTTGAGGAAGGAAAAAGCAGTTCTCAAGTCAGAAGAGCACTCACTGTTGGTGTGGGCAGAGAAACCCACAGAGCAGAAAATCCCTCCCAGGAAGCTCTGTTCTCATCTGGAATAATCAAAAATAGTCTTTTGAAAGTGTGTGTACGGACTGTGATATCCTCAGTTACATCAGGTAATAGTCAGACACAGAGCTTTTAATGGCATTACTCCAAGTAAGCAAGAGCAGAATTGGCCCCTTGCCCTGGGATCCCAAACCTGACCACAGGTAATCATCAGGAAGAGCGTGTTTTTTCTGAGGATAAACATGGAAACCCCACTGGAAAAATCAAATCAAAAAAACCCAACAAGGCCAAACCAAATCCAGCCTTCCTCAAATCATTGGAAAGTAATAACTAGATTATTATCTTTAAGATATTTCTATTTAGTTATATTTTTAAAGGCACACCAAAATTTTAACTATGCAGAAGATAAAGCCAGTGTCTGCATTTCGTGTGAATAGTCCAATTACAATGATAAACTCTCTCCTGTTAACAACTCATCTGCTTGTCATTTTTAACATGGAGGAGGGAGGGCAGGAAAAGTGAATTTGTGCAAGGAGTTTGTGTAATATCCATCAGAAAAAACAATGCCTTATAAGCAGCACCTTGAGAGCTTAATCATCATGGAAGCTAAGTACAAAATGAGGAAATTAAACCTTTTGTGAAAACCAGGTGCTTATATAAAGAAATGAGCTAAAGCAGACTCATGCATTGGTTTGAGGCTTTTCTGTGTAGATGAGCCCAAACTACTGCATCAGACAAGTTATTTCACATCACTGTCCATCAGGGTTTGGACTTTCAGTATGCTGCTCTAATATCTCTTACAAACTACCTGTTTTTCCCCAGAAATAATGAAAGGCCTGCTCGCATGCTGCTGTAGAAGGTCAGAGTGAAAAGGAGGTGTAAGTTGGCTTTAAGGTTCACACCTTATTTTTAATACTGTTTGTATGGATTAAAAAATTGGTCAAATGCAGTTGGTACCGAATTAACCCTTATCCCTTCAGGGCTGAGCATGCAGAGCACGTTTGTAGAGCAATAGCTGAAAATCCCAGGCTGTGCAACACAAATACCAAGTGATAAAAGTCCTTATTTGCTGGTTTTACTTGTCATGAGCTGTAGAGGAGGCACCTCTTTTTGAACATCACATAGGAGCACCAAAGGTGTTACACTGAGCACAACCAAAGATGGAGCTGCCCAGTGCACTGTCTGATAACTGGGTATAGAAGCCATTTAAGGGAGAGTATAAAAAGATCCTGCCTCCTGCTTTGATGCTGTTTACTGTAAAGTTTCCTCTGCCAGAGTTTGCATCCAGAGCCCTGTGTTTAAAACAGCCAGCAGCAGAGCAACCCCTGGAATATTACAGATCTCAAAATTCATTTATACTGAGGCTCACCTGGCATGGAGTTCCAGGACTTAATGCTGCATCACTTGGAAAAATGCAGCTGTGCTTTTAAACCCACTGCCTGTTCATTCCTGGGTGTTCCCCTCAATCTTGGCTTTTGAGAAATAAAGAACATGTATTATTATTATTATTATTATTATTAACCTTTTTCTCCTCTCCAAACCATTCCTGATTTTATGCATTTCTAGCAACCCCCTGGCAGTCATCTCTTTTTTAGGCTGCACAGTCCTGGTGTCCTTAGTGTGCCTCAAGTCTTCCTTAACCCTGAAAATTGTTTTACCTTTTGATGCCTTTTCGCATTCCACAGTATCCATGGGACATGTGCAAGGGTTTTATCTGCTCTTCAGCCCTGTTATGGGTTGGAAACTCTCTGGCCTTACTCCTTGCAGGGCTTGTGTGTTCTACAGGTTCCTCGTGGTCCTAATTTTGAACGGCACACAGTTCATATCTCCAGGATCCGGTCAAATGGGCATGCAAATGGGGACAGATGTGGCACTTGTAATGGGCTGTTTCAGCCATTAGATCTGGAGGAATCATTTTTCGAGGCCTCCTTCTCTCCAGGGGGAGAACTGTTGCATTATTCATGGTCGCTATTTCCACTGTAAACTCTCGTCTCATGATTACAGAACTGCCACACTTTCCCCCCTCAGTTTCCTCCCCCATTCCCTCGCCCTTTCGTGCTTCTCGCTCTTTTGCAAAGGTAAAGGTGTGCCTCTTTGAAGTCCCCAGGGAGAATTGTCAGGACAAGAACACGGAGCTCCAAGAGCTCCAACAGCCTCTCCTGTGTCTGGTGAATGAGGCAGTGCCCCTCTTTTCTGCATGTGCATTTTGTCCCACCCGCAATGGAGCTGATTTTACTTTCATGTTTGGAAGAAAAGAAAAGTACATCCACTCATCTCCCCTCACTGGTAGCCAAAGGGAGTGATTTGGTAGCTGGTTTGAATATCTTGTATCACAATAGTCTATTGCTTCAAATTTTATGTCATATGGGAGTAATTCAGATATCCTGTAACTTCATCCTGGGTGTAACAAGAATAAGAACTTTATAAGTCTCTTTGGATTGCCTTAGCCTTTTGCATGATTTCTTACTAAGTAATTGATTTGGAAAGTAGCAGGAATGGCAAAATATGCCCCTAATGGGAGAGCACTGCATTTTCCATGTCGCTGTTATACATAACTTCCATGTGTATTTAAATGAGTAGCATCAGCATAGAGCCAGGAGATATTATGTAGAAAAATAAGCGTTCAGGGAGTATCTGATGAATAAAGATAAGAATCGTTTGAAGATCTGACCTTGCAAACGTTTAAGCACAAATCTGTTTTGATAACCTTGCTCAAGCCGTTTCCTCTGGCCTGTGGGGTGTTGGGTACCAGCCCATCTTTTCTCGGTGGCAGCAACCCAAGCCATCCTTCCAATCTTTCCTCAGCTCTGCTCCTGCTTTACTAATAAGACAAATCCAAGCATTAAAATAGAGAGAAAGCAGTATTATGGGAATGTGAGGGGATTGAGAAGTAATTTTCCATTTCTAAAATGATTTTTATTCTGACATTTCCAGAAACATATGGCCCCATGTTCTGCGAGCGGTTTCTTAGGATGTGCTGTCCCTCTGCCTTGCTTCCCAGAACTCACAGTCCCCCACACACATGCTCACACCAACGTGCAGTGATGCCCAGCGTTGCACTCCAGTCTGTCAGCAGCAGGAAGGCAGGATCTGTGCATCCCATCCTCTGGGTCCCTCTGGAGTTCAGTCCTTGTTGCTTCAGGAGCAGGAGCTTATTGAGAGACACCTCTGTGCGCCCCAATCTGCTTTAAAGGAGGCAGATTAGGGCTAGCAGCCCCAGTTTCATGGTTTTGAACGCCCTGAGTTCAAGACAGAGCTCAGGTGCCCCCCAGAAACTGCTCCTGTGGTGCTCTGGGCAGCTCTGCAGCCTGTGCAGGGCTATGAGATGCCACCTCTGCAGCTGCTTGCAGGCTGGAAATTGGAAGAGATTTCACTGAAAACCTTCCTTTTCCATCTTCCCTAATTTGCAGTATGTCTCATAGGGCTGAGTAACTGAAAGAATGGTAATGGCAGGGGTTCACAAGTGTTTTACTGGTCTGAGCAGGCAGAACTGCAGATTCTGTGTGCTGCTGGTGGCAGAGAGGGCAAAACCGGTGGCAGATCCTGCAAGAGGAGCTCTGTTGCTAAGGAGAACCCAAGGACCATTTCGTACTGCACCAACCACCCCGTTTTTGCACTCTTCTTCCTGTCCAGGCTGTTTTTTCAGGAAAAAGTGGTGTGGGTGTGGGAGTCAGAGCTGAAGGAGGATCTTGCAAAGCTGAAGGAGTTGGAGGGCAGGTGGTGAGGAAGGAAAAACATCACCTGCACATCAGGGCTGGGGGGTTTCCATGAGAGCAGAGAGCGCTCAGGGTGCAGGGCTGCCTGTGGGCACAGGGGCTGCATCCGAACCCAGGAAGTGTTTTCAGTCTGTGGTAGATGGAGCTGGGGCTGCCAAACACCATTCCTGGCGTCCCAGCAGGCGTCCCAGGAGAGAGCAGCACAGCAGCGACCTGCGCCTGCCTTCGCTGGGACACCGTTTCCTCCACATCCCCTTCCCCAGCCCCGGCAGAGGCACCTCCAGGCACAATCTCTCTACGTCCCACATGCACAACCACAAAACCCCTTTTGTTTGAGGATCCCTGGAATTGGATGGGAGCACCCGACCTGGCTACGCAGTTCTGCTAATGAAGCTGCTGAGAGTAATTAAACTCAGCAGTTTGGAGTTCTAGAGCAATATCAGTTATGATATTTGGAATAAGCCGTGCTGGGGGTAATTATGCCACTCAGCTCTCTCCCCGCCTCTCCCCCCACGCACACTGGCCTGTGCAGAGCAGCCCTGGCAGGGTAACAGCAGCTTTGTGGTTGTACCTCTCACGCCAAAGAGAGCCTGTGCCTACCCTTGGTCTCTGTGCACACTCAGGGACACTGAGATGAGCTGTGAAATTCAGTCTCAGCACCAGGGAGACCTGGGGGCAGCTGCCTCTGTTCCACCAGCACCAGGGCAGCAGTGATGGGCTTCAGAAGGTGCTTTCATGCCTGTAGGTCTGTGCTCTTGATTTTATCCATGATGGGTGTCCAGAAGTAAAGGGTCCAGGAGCAAACTGACCCAGCACATGAAGGGCAGTGGTAGTTCAGAGACATTTCATGGTGTGGATGTGGCTCTGCCCTGTTAAACTGGCACTCTGTAAAATGCCACAGCCAGGACACAGCACTGGGAACAAGCTGAAATAGCTCATCAGAGCCTCTGCTGTCTCCCAGCCATCCACTGCACCATCCCACTCCACACGGGCTGGAGTGACCTGTGTTGTGCCAGCTGTGTTGTGGGTTTTGCCTTTTCTTCCCAGCTCCAGGAAGGTTTATTTTGAGATTGGAAACCTCAAAGGCTTTCCTCTGCTGCCCTGCTGCCAACAGTGCTCCCTTGCTCATCATCTGGCATGCCCTGCCTGCTGTTATCTCCATTATAAAATCATGGAAGTGGTTATGCAACATAAAATCATTCTGGGTGAGTTTGGATCTCATTTACACCTCTGTGAATCAGAAGTGGGTTTTTGGTTGTGATTTTTGTTGCTAGTCTTGCAAAAGGGTGGATGATTCGGATCTCCCCTGAGTTTTCAGGAGAAAAGTTTGGAGTTTGTGTTAGAGTAGGAGAAAAAGGACTGAAAAAAGGAAAGAGAACTATATGAAAAGGGCACTTCTCTTCCCCACAAAGGCTTCTACTTGGAATCTCATCCTTTAGGCACGATCTCATTCCATGTTCTGGCTCAGGTCAGTAACAAGTGACACCAGATGCACTGAGTCACAGAAAGGAAGGTGCTGATTTCTCTTTTCTCCCTGAATTCTTTCAGAAACCATTTTTATTTCTTCAGAGTCTTGATAAAGGAACATGGTAAGGAATTTTTTTCATATTCTTTTTTTTATATCTATGTTTATCCAAATCAAATTGGATACTTTAGAAACTCAGAGAATCTCATTTGAGAACACAAGCCCACTAATTTAGGAAATCCTTCAGGTCAGTCCACCTTGTCAAGGTATTTAGCACGGTCCAGCAGCAGTGTTTTTGTGTCTGGCTCTGGGCTGTGCATTTCAACAAAGACAGGGACCTCATGGGGAAAGCCTGTGAGGGACCCAGGCGTGTCCCAAGCCCTAGAGCACGTGGCAGGGAAGAGAAAGGGAATGGACTGGGGTTTAGTCTGGAGCATGCAAATGTAGCTGTCATTTTCAAATCTCTCTGCCAGCGATGCTTTCAGCGAGCCAGGTCCATGGGTGGCTGGCATAACCTCCCAAGGCCCCTCCTGGCCCAAATCTCATTGTTTCTGTGAAAATGCAGGAGTGATGTTTCATGCCACACCAGCAGAAATCTTCCCGAATTTTTGCTCTGGGAGAAAAGGGACTTGACTTGACAGCTGTGGGGTTTGTTCAGGCCTGCATTACCAAGGCATCTTTCAGGCAAAGTGATTTTCTTTACAGGGCCATATTACTGCCCAGTAATTACATAAATAACCATGTTTTCTTTTCAAGACAGCAGGTAATGGCCCTGGAGCTGCTGTGCAGTTGTAGAACCACTACAAGCTCTCGTAGTCCTTCCGAGACCCTTGGTTTTTGCCCCTCAACTCACTTCTTTTTAATGATATTTATAGCATTTAGTAAGTAATTCCAAATAGCCTTGATAAAGCACTGTTCTCTGCATGTGGGCAAATTGAGGTTTTTTGTTAGTCTGTGTGGATTTTCTTCTTTCCAGAGCCAGTGGAAAAAGTGTGCTTCAATGCACAATATATCCCATGCTTTCAAATTCATCAAGGGATTATTCTTTACCTGCTGGGTTCCATTTCTTTAGGCTGGGTGCTGTCAAAACCTGAAATCTACTGGCCCTTACATCTTCTCTGTGAAAAAAAAAAACCCAAAACCAGAGAGAATTCACCCAGCAGGTGCAACACATGGATCACAACCTTTACACCTCACTGTGCATCCAGATGTGCTCGTGGTTGACTCTCAGCAGCCAAACGTGCTGACCTCACACCACAGGCAGGGTGAGATGCTGAGAGCCAGCAGCAGATTGCTGCTGAGCCGGGGCTCGGGCAATGGGATGAGTTCATAGGGATGGATATGGCTGAGGAGCCTTTTGTAGCTGCAGAAACTGTTCTCTCTCCTGCCTGGAACTGCTGTCTGAAAGCATCCAGCTAAAAGGTGTCAGGTTCCCAAAACTATAAGCTTGTTGTACAAGTCATGCATTTTTAATACAACATTGAATTTGAGGCTTCTTTTTATTAATCTCCCCCTTTTTAGCGCTGAAAATTAGTATTCCTAGATTTTTTTTCCCCTTCTGAAGTTGTAAGTCAGTATCTTGCTGAAAAAGAGATATATGATTCAATCCAGTCACTCCAGGAGTGCGGAATCTTTAGACCCTTGCAAGCTCTGTGCTGAGACTACAAGAGCCAGGAGGTCTGTCCACAACCCTTACTCAGAGATGAAACCCCATGTGTTGATTTTCACTGAGAAAAGCCCCCGAGTGCCACTGCAGGTGGTTTACGTAAAGCTCTGTCTCAGTCCCTGCTGCTGTGAATTTGAGCCAGCACTTATGGCAGAGATGGAGGGGCTGAATCACTGGAGACATTCTGTTTCTGTCTAAATGATTTTATGGCCGTTACAAGGTCTCCTGCAGTTGCTGTAACACCACTTTAGGAACAAATCCTCTTAGAGGGAAGCTGACGGATGCTGAATCATGGAAAGGAAGCAGCAACCTGTGAGATCCCAGACGCCACAATCTGGGGATCTCCATCTTGAAGGGAGCTGCAAAATTACTGTTCTCACACAGGGGATGTAATCTCCCATCCATTCAGTCTGAATCTCTCTCTTGCTGCCAAGACATCCTCCCTTTAATTAATATTTCATCCTGTTGATGCAACTTGTCCAGTTATTTTCCCAGTTGTTTGCAGTGCAGATTTCCCAAATTGTTTCCTCGGGGCACTTGCAAAATCAAGATCTCACATCTAAGGAGTTCCTTGCAGCTCAATTATTGAAATTTCTGGCTGAAAAATGTATGCACTTTTAATTAAAAAAAAAAAAAAAATTACCCAGCAAAACCAGCCTGGAGGTAATCTGAAAGTAAGAGGAATTTTTCGTTAAAAAATGAAGGAAAAAAGGCCCCAAACCGAGTGGATGAATAGTTACAGCACTGCATGTCCAGAAACTATTTGAGATTTTTCCCGAGTGATGGATAATGGGAAAGTGCCTGGGATTGAGCCATGTCACCCTATAAAAACACCAGAAGCTGAAACCACCAGAGATGGGAGTGGCTGGAGTGAGTTGCTGTTCTCTAACAGAATTCCAACAGGGAGCACAGCATCGTCCTGCTCAGCCCTGGGGCAGGCTGAGTTTGAGAAGGGATTATTCCTTGGGCAGAGCAGCAGAAAGATGTGGCATTGCCTCTGTTTGCTCTGCCTTAAGCTGGAGCCTGGGCCTGTATTGGTTCAGATCCTGCAGTTCATGTAAAATTAATCCTGAGCTGAAGTGGAGAGTTCTGATAGTTCCAGAGGGTCTTTTTTCTGTTTTCCCTCTAACTGGTGCCAGACCAGAGGTTTCTCCCAGGTCATTCCACAGCCTGGAAAAGACAAACCTGCACATCTGGGCTTTGCAGCACGGCAGGGAGGAATTCCCCTTCCTTGGTATTTGCCAAGGGGAGAATAAATTCACCAATACCTGCACAGGAATCCCAACATAAAGACAACATGATGCACTTCAGGAGCTCTTTACACAAGGTTTTGGCAGAAGGGATCTATGTGGAAGTGCTGCTGTGGGAATCTGGGGCAGCTGCAGTCTGTGGCTTACGTGTGTTGAGCCCCCTCTGCTCGCCTGCTGTGCCACCAGGTAACCCTCCTGAGCACGGGCCATTCCAGAGAGCTCCTGTGCCACCAGCAATGACTCAAGTGCTTGTCCTTATGGTTCTGCCCTTCTTTAAAACTCTGGGTGCAGCCACAGGAGCAGGCTGTAGGTGTTTGTGTGCATTATGGGAGGTGTGGGGTGTCCCTAACCGGGGCTCGGTGCGTTCCCAGGGATGGAGAGAGGCTGGCTGCAGTGTGTGGCATCCCAGGTCTGGGGGAACAGTGACCCTCTCGGGACAGACACGGTCCCTGCGGGCAGAAGGGCAGTGGGATTTGGTTGGATACAGGGGGAGGATGCCCTGTGCAGATCTACCCCGGTTCCATCCGCACTTTGCTGAGGCGCAGCAGCCTCCTGGCCAAGGCAGACACATGCTGGGGGTAAGCATGAGGCAGGTGCCTGGGTGTCCTTTCTGCACATGCCAGATTGCTTCACACAGCAATGGCAGTGCCTCCCACCCTCCCAGCTGCCATGCAAGAGGCTGACAGGGCCCGGTTCGGTCCCTGTGACCCAGCTGGCGCCCTCAATTCTGTCCTTACTACCACCTTTATCCTGAATGCACCTGTTGGCCTCGGTAGGGTGACTGGTGGGACCAGATTTACACAGCAGAACTGGGGCTTGCAGGAGGTGGACCTGAGCTGTTTGTGTGCATCAAGGAGGTTTCTTCCCACCACGTTGTATTTTGTCCTTGGGGAGGAAAAAAGTCGTGGGGAAAGTGTGGCACCGCTAACTGGCAGGGACGACAGATCTGAGAACCATTCTATGACCGAGTGGGTCCAGATGTGACAGCAGCTGTGCCCAGGGACATCAGAGCACCATGATGGTGGCACTCAGCCACAGTGTGGAGGTGCCATCCTGCTCTAGGAGTAGGCACTGAGCAAGATACTCCACAGTGGGCCTGGCTCAGAGGGAAGAAATTCTCCTGGACTGAGTAAGGGGCTTCCCAGATAGAGAGTATTCCCTAATGTTTACTTTTGGTTTGCTGAGAAGCTGGAAAAGGAGGTAATGAAGGTAAAGAGAGAAGGGTTGGTATTTTGAGTATTTTTAGGAAGCAGATGTGTTGTAGAAGAAAAGTTCATGAGTTTGAATGTAAGCATGTTCTAAGTGGGAGAGGGGCACAGCACGGACCCCATTCCTCCTCGTGTCCTCCCTGCTAAAGATCAGAGAAATCAAGGTATGGGAAATGGGTAGGAAAACGATGAGATGGAAATTGATAGTGGAGGGGCTGAGGGAGAGAACTGCTCAGCAGGTCCTTTCCTGATGGATTTGTTTTTAAGGAGAAATTGTACAGGGCAGACAATGTCCAGAGAAGCTGCAAAGGAGATGCTGCCCAGTGTCCCTGAATTTTCTCTCAGGGAAGTCTCTCTATCACAGCTCCGGACCCTGCAGCATGAGATGCAGGATTTTGTACACAGAGAAAATTGTGGCTCATCACAGTTTGTAGGGAAGCCCTCAAGTTTTCACTTCTCTGCCAGCCTCTCCCTTGAAATGTAAATAAATAGGGTTGGAGACACACATAATGAGGCCCAAGGGTAAAGGACTAAGAATCCAACATCATGTTTTCTTTGGCTGAATTTCCTNAAAAAAAAAAAGAAAAACTAGATGAGGAACGTTATAAAAAGAAACCCGACCCATTCAGCACACAGCAAAGCTCGGATCTGCTGTAGGGGAGCAGTGGTGTGCAAGCTAATGAGTAAACAAGCACAAAGAGTGGTGCACACTGCCTGCAAAGGCCTCCTTCCACCTCATATTTGAAGGCAGATTGCCACCCACACCGGGCAGAGCCAGCTTTGAAACTTTGTGCTGCAAACTGTAGTGAGCTCCATCGTTAGTGGACAGAGGATTTTCTGCAGCCCTTGCACAGCTTCTCCAAGCCTCATTTCTTCCCAACATCCAGCAGGACAACAGAGCAACGCTGGCTGAAACAGGCACTGTGTTTCAGGAATAGATTACATCTACCAGGGAGGAAGGCAGGATTTCCTGATGTCCCAGCACCTGGAGGAGTCACCTCCCGCCACAAGTTAGGAGCCAAGCGAATGCGTCCCTCTGCAGGCGTGTGTGCCGAGCTGGGGCTGCATCCTGGGCGTGCCTCTGCTCAGCAGCAGCAGCAGCAGGTCTGCACTCACCTACAGGGAGTTGGAATTAACTGCTTGGGAAAAGGATCAAAGGGAAATCTTGTTACATCGTGTTTCTTCGCGAAGAATGTGCCTCCACGCTCGGTACCCCTTCTCTCCAGAGCATTGCTTTTGATGTTGCAGTCTGCATCATATCAATAGGAGTGCAGATGGGCTTTCCTGCTGGTCGGGCTTGCCAGTGAACAAGGTGAGTTTCAAGGTGTATTTCAAGGTGTATAAAAAAGGCCATCCCCTCCCTGTGTGGATTTCCTGCTCCCAGGACTCCTGGTCGGAGCAGTCCTGCAGTGACCCTCCCAGCTCTGTGATCAGACAAGCACGAACCAGCAGACATTTGATTTCCAGCACTTTGCTGCAGTGCAGTTTGCTCCACCACTCAGCACTAGTGCCTCTGCCTGGGAAGCAGGCAGGGAGGCACTTCTCTACTCCATGGCAAAGTGAGCTCCAGCTCTGCTCTGCCCTCCTCCTCCCCTTGACACGGCTCCGAGGCTCGGGAGTCACGGGAATCCTGCCTGGCAGTGCTCAATTAGAGATGTCTTTTGGGCACCGAGCAGCTGACATCCAGCAAAGCATTGTTGCAAATCAGTGTGGTAGCACAGAAACCCCTCTTGTTAGGAAGAAAAGAAATGTGAAGCAATCCTTGTTTTACAAAAGGGAAGCCTGCAGAAGCTATTTACACATTTCAGGGAGGGCGAGTGTGACTCTAATGCTGCAGTACTGGGGGCAGAGGGGCTGTGCACACAGCAAAGGAAACACACGGTGAAGATCATGCCTTTGAATGTGTCACCCGCTGATCCCAAGTGCCTGTTCCCAATTTGTTCAGTTTGATCAACAAAACACCTGAGCATCTATTCAACTTTTACTTAGCTCAGAGAGAACAGTGTCGCTGCTGCTGGCTCCGGCCCTCGCCAAGGGAGCACAGGGGCACGCTGGGAGCAAGCCAATAGGCATAGGGGGAATTCTGGGTGCCCCCAAATGTGCAGAGCATGTCCTGGGGTGCCCGGGCTGTTGTGTGCTGCCCCACACACCTGGCCATGCTGTCCACCCACAGGTACTGCAGACAAAGGGCAGACAGATGCTGCATACCCAGACAGTGACCTCTCAATCCCCAGTCATGTTTGACATTAAGCACATACTTTGCTGCCTTGCTGTTCAGTTATACTGTGTATGTGTGGGCAGAGGGCTGAATGGCAGTGATTTCCTGGGGGTAACTGGCCTGCCTTCATTTGGGTTTTTTTTTTTAATAATTATTTGCAAAGACTTGAAAAGAAAAAAAAGAAAATCCAGACAGAGGCAGTTGCTCAGGAGAGACTTTCAAGTCAGAGGTGTGAGTGTGGGTCCACAGACTTTCTATGGGTCCCCTCCCACAATCCAGCAGCCACACAGGAGCAAAGCCTGCACTGCTGCTGGGGGTGTCTTCAACTCACTGAGTTCCTGTTTCAGACCAAAAATGGGCAGGCAGTTTTTGGAGCACTGAAAGGTGTCTTTGCGCTTTGCACAGGAGTAGTGGACTTAGCTGAAATTTGGGAATTAATTTTGCCTTTGAAACAGCAGAGGTGGAGTATGGCTGCAAGACATCCCTGAGTGCATCAGTCCCTTCTGCCCATGCAAAGTTCAAGGTTATTAAACACAGTCCTGTGTGATGCTGCTGGGGTGACAAGCACTCTTGAGCAGCAAAACTCACACCGAATTCAGAGCTGAGGAAAGCAGACGTGACTTCTTGTACAGCCTTCTGGATCTTTTTAATAGAGCACTATAAACGAGGCTATTAATTATAACAACAAGGAGAGTAACACCAGGTATTTTCCCTGGTGTTTCACAGCTTGCCGAGCTAGAACAAATCCTCCATGCCAGCAGCCTCCAGCGGATTTGAACATGAGCTGAGACGCCAGGAACACCTGGTTCTTTCATCAGCTTTGATACAGACTCATTGTGTGGCATCCAAAAAGTCCCTTGAAGTTTGTTTTTGGGAGGTACTGAGCGATTACTGCTGCTCAGCACATCTGAAACCAGCCCAGCCTGGCCCTGCGTAAAACGCAGCCTAAAGCTCCTTTGAGCTTCTGGAATGAAAGGCACGTTATGAATGCAAAGTTTATTATACACCCACTGTGTAATGTCATGTGCACTCGTAATGTAGTAAACACTGCAGATATTCCAAAGGCACAACATCTTATCTGTAGTAAACACATTCCGAAGCTCCTCACTGAATTACTCTAAGCCTCTGATGTCCCCGCATAGATTTTGGTTGAGTTTTGGCCCTTGAAGGTATTTGTAGACTCCTGCCATGTTCCTCTACTGAATATCCGCCAGATCCATCCGTTCCAGGCCCTTCTGTTACCAACACAGCAGATGCACTCAAAGTTACGGAGCCCAGAGTAAGCAAAACTAAAGTGTTTAATCTATTATTAATCAGTCAGTTGCAGAAATGATAGGGCTCTGGGGGACCTCAGAAAGACATCAATATTTATGGCCTCGTTAGCAAATGCCACCTTTTTTATTTTTACTTTTTTTTTTTAATTTTTTTTTTTTAAAGAGACAACGGGATTATGAAGGTTTTCTATGTTTCCAGTCATTCCATAAAGAGGCAATGTCATGTTTTGGGACAGGGTGATTCAGAACAAGGTATTCAATATTTATCACAAAATATTGAGTCTTCCACCGTGCCTCTGTTCTTCTTGGTCTTGCAGTCAAGATTTCACCTTCTCTAGAAGCAATGGCCCAAGCTGAAATCAGAGTCCCAGTTACTCTAAGCTACTATCCAGGGAATTTTTGAAAATTAAAAGATAAAATCTCCCTAATTCCATTTGCTGAGATAAATTGCATAAATTCCATAAAAGAGAAGCAATGAAATATGATTTCAGTTCCAAAAGAGCTCCACCCATTACTGGCAATTTTTTTCTGGATTAGGCTAAATTTAAATTGGACATTAGGAAAAATTTCTTCACTGAAGGGATTGTCAAGCACTGGCACAGGCTGTCCAGGGCAGCGGCTGAGTCACCATCCCTGGAGGTATTTAAAAGACATATAGATGTGGCACGTAGGGATATGATTTAGTGGTAGACTTGGCAGTGTTGACTCAATGTGTTGAACTCAATGATCTTAAAGCCCTTTTCCAACCTAAACAATTCTGTGATTGTACAAACAACTCATCCTGCAGTGCTTGTGCTTCGCAGCTTTTTGCACTTCTTGCTTGAGATTGCTCCTTGACATTTTCAGCACCAACCCCAGTGATGCTGATTTTAAAATGACCTTCATCCCTGTACCCAACCTTTTAGCTCACTTGGTTTCCACCTTCAGATACCCACGCGCTGGTTTCTTCTACACACTGTGTTTTGCTGTTTATTTTTTGTTTTGTTTTGTTGTTTGTTTGTTTTTTGGTTGGCTTGATTTTGGTTTGGTGTTTTTTAAATTACTTTTCTTTTTTTTCACAGTTTTATTTTAATTGATATTTTTTAGTCCTCTTTGCAGTGTCTGGATTTTTCCTGAAGTAGATCATCTCAAGAACACTTCAATGCCACCTTATTGAATCAACCCCTTGGTTGAACATTATTGCTGTTTCCATGCAAGAGATGTTGAGGAAGAGAGCACTGGAGCAGGGAGACCAAAAATCTGAGGGGGGATGAGAGAATAAAGTAAATAAATCAGAGAATAGAGCTGTGAAAAAAACATAGATTTAATGAATGGGGCAAAGAAAAGAGGAAAAGAGAGGATATTTCAAAGGAAAGAAACAGTGACGAGCCCTCAGTGACTGCAGAGCTGCCTTCAGGTCACTGATCTCCTCACTTACCCCTTCTCACACTTGCACTTCCCTTGCTGCCTGTTGATCCAGTCACTGATTTTCTCTCTTTCATACCAGGCACAGACTTTTCCAAATAGGAAAATGAGGTATCCTGCACATCAATTCACCTTCTAATAAGTGTGCAAACAGAAAAACCACCAACTCGGGCTGAGGCCAAAGCCATTATGGACCAAGGGAGGATCTCTCCCCATGCAATTTGGCAGTAGAAAGCCTTGTGACATCTCCAAATTATTTTACAGGATCTGGCAGGTTCTCAAGAGTTTTAATCACTGTCCCAGGAGCTTGAAAACTTGTTCTCCTCATACATGTGAGACCTGTAATCACTGCAGGAGGAGATTGGTTCATTGTGCTCTTTGTGTGCGGGAAATGAGATCGTTTTTACTCCTCTAGTTTAAAAGTACTCAGGGCTACCCTTGGTTTTCCTCCTTTAATTTGGATTGGCTCTTTTGACTTTGTCCTGGGCTTTTGTGCTCGCTGCACTGCATTGTGGCCAATGCCAATGCACCACTTCTCCCTCAACATTGTTTTTTCTTCCCCATTGCTGCACCCCAGACCATTGCTGATAATCACAGGTTTCTGTCTACAGGTGGTTGAAAACTTGTAGAAAATTTTTTCATTCAAAACAGGTCTTTGCCGTATAAAAGTTTTCTCCCTGTAAGCAAATGGTGGTTTCAATAGATGTTTACTATCTTTTTGCCATTGCAAATCTGAAATAAAAGGTAAACGTGGAGCTTTTCTATGTATGCTCACACTTTTTTTGCCAGTTTGCCACTTACCTCCCACCTACCAGTTGGAAAACAGAAAAAAAACCCCAGCATGTGATGCCAATCTCCACCTATTTTCATATTTCTCTGTTTTCCCATTGTCTCTCTGTAGAGAGAAAAATACTAAAGAAATAAAACTATTTTTTATTGGTTCCTCTGACCAAAAGGAAATTTAAGGCTACTTGAAACAGCACAAAAATAAATATTCTTGTTCCATTTTGGTATTTCCAGAAGGAAAAAACCCAAAAATATTTGCTGCGCTTTTTTGGGGTGTGACTTCTTAAGAAGAGACACTGGTAGCTCTATTTGTCAGATTTCCCTTTTAGTTCTCTTCTGAGCTTTATAGCTACAAAAAAGAGACCAATTCAAACACGTGGGTGAACTCCAGTCTGAATGGAGGAGGGCATCTTCCCACCTTCACCCCCCCCCTCCTTTCCCCTTTGCTCTGCTGGTTTCTGGGAGAATCACTGAAGCAGCTCCTTGAAGCTCTGCCAGATGCTTTGTGCATCTCCAGTCTCCTCCTGCCCCTGCAGCCCCCTCTGCCTGGGGGGCGCTTGGTTGTCCTCACGATACGCTGTAATAAAAGGCACCCACACTTTGATAAATGCCACGCTTTAATAAATTCTCGGTTTACCAAGACCTCGAGTTTTTTCTTTAAGTCATTGACTTCAGCATAAGCAGAGTTTGCTCGGTCCCACGGGGCAGAGCTCCATGTTTGATAATGTGAGACACAGAAACTTTCAGATGTCTTGGTTTCCTCTGCCCCTTCCCAAAGAGATTTTTTTCATCTTTGCGCAGATGGTGGGGACCTCCGTACCTGCTGCTTCTCTCACAGTGCTCAGCCAACATCTCCTTCATGGGCTGCACCAAGCGTAGGGAAGGAAAGCATCCGGCACGCTTGCTCCTGGGAGGATGATGGCTCACGCAGCAGTGTTTGCAGTCCACTAAATATTCACTTCGCTGTGGGTTTTTTGTATCCGTGTTACAGATACGCGGTTCCTATCAGACGTGTCAGGTGCTCCGTGTCTCTGGAGGCAGGCGAGCAGTGGAGGCGGGGTCCCCCCGGAATGCTGATGTGCGCTGGGGAAACGTGAGCGCGGTTTCTGCCCGCCCCAGCAACCCCGACACATCCCCGGGTGCTGCGCCTGGCCTTGGTGCGCGGAGCACGGAGCTCTGCGCTCCCACTCGGCTTCATTTCCCCACCCCACTGCTGCAGATGAGGGGAAAGAGGCAAGAAACAGAGTGCTTTCGTGCTGTTAGCCTCTGCTGATAGTGTGCTGGTGCAAGGGGTGTGATTCCAGCACCTCGGGAAGGCACCTCGGGGTCAGCGGTGCTGGGTTGTGCTCTCAGACAAAAATGGTGCTGCTCAGAGATGAAACCAGCTCAGCTTTTGCTCCAGTGCTCCCTTTGGAAAGCAAAACCCAAGCTGCTCTCCTCCCATGGTTACAAATCTCTCTGTGGTTCACAGCCTGCATTTATTCATGACTAGTTTATTCTCACTTGTTCTCATGCCAATGTTGTCCTTTAGCATCAATAGCTCTTCTCTAGTATTTACCCCTCTGACGTTTTTATAAACAGCAACACGTCCCCTCTCAGCCTTTGCTTCCCTGCACTGAAACGTGCCAGATCCTTTACAATCTCTAATGTCACAATGTCTCCATTTTCCAGGAGCTGCCCAAATATCCAAGGTTTCACCCCTAAATATCTTGTTTACATTGGTTTATCTCACTCGAAAGAAAAAAAAGCCGGTTTTATTGCACCGAGGTCAGGTTCACACGCACATGTCAGACTTAAGGAAAAATATGTGCTTCGGGCAGGGGGGATAATGGTGTGCGTGGCACCAAGAAGTTCCTGTGTGCGTGAGGCGTGCCGTGGATGCGCGTGGAGGGAGGCTGTCAGCGGGATCCTGTGCGCCACACTCCGAAAGGGATTACTCAGTGTGGAGGGGGCGTCGTAAAGAGGATATTGAGGTGCGTGACACTGAGCAGGATTAGTCTCTGTGTAAAAAAGTGTGTGTGTGTGCGTGTGTGTGTGAGTAGAAGAGAGGGAAGATAAGCAAGTGGCCGCGTGTGGCACTGAGAGAGAGATTAGCCCAGGCATCTGCAAGCGGGGTGATAAGGGAGGGCTGCCTGTGAGAACGGTGCTGTGAAAACCTGGGATTTAGCTAATGGAAGGATTTGTGTGTGTTTGTGTGTGTGCACGGGTTGGACATGGAAAGAGGATTTGGGAAGCGTGTGGCAGAAGGTATTTGGGAATGCTGGAGGGGCATTTGTTCCTGTAGCTGCAGCACCATGGGGCTGTTCATGGCCATGCACAGGTGGGATGCAGTGCTGGGACATGTGGAGGGCTCCTGCACCGCAGGGACAGGGTTGTGGAAAAAGCCAGCCATGCCCCATGGGTAGGAAGGATTGTGGGGCACTGCTGAGCCTGATGAGGAGGTGCTCCAGGGCAGGTGACAAAGCAGGGACGAAGCTGTAGCACAGGGAGTGGCGGTACCTGTCGGAGCAGGGAACGGCGAGCACTCGGGGGAGCAGGGGGAAGTAGAGGGCTGGCATCTCAGACACACTGGCACAGAGGGAAACATCCCCCTGTGAGCAGGACAGGACAGAGGCCACGTGCTGTGCTGAGCAGAGGTTGTCTGGGTGCAGAGCAAGTGCAAATACACACATAAATAAGTGTGTGCTTCTCAGGAGACTGAGCTCTGGGAGTGGTTAAACATCCCACCTGCAGCAGAGTGTGAACGCTGGCAGCATTTCCACTGACCCCATATTCTTCGCCTCTCACCTCAGAGTTATCCCTGCTGCTCTGGCTGACTGCCCTTGCAGCATCTCCTTGAGGGGGAAAGAGCACTGCCAGCCCTCGTAGAGCAATTTATGATCCAGAGCAGGGGAGGAGGGTTAATTGCATCCCAGCATCCATCTTTTAATGTTCTGACTTAACAGTAAAACTTTTTCCCCTTTTGTTTTTCCCTGGGAAAATCAGGCTGTTTTGTCAAAACCAGCAGCTTCCTGCTTTTGATCAAACCTCAAGTTTTCACTTGAAGGGGAAAAGAAGGTGATGAGAAATTTCAGCTAGCTTTGTTGCCTGTCTTTATTGGATCTGTTCCATTGGCATTAGTTTCGTCTCAGAGATGCTAAAAGTAAAGCCTACCAAAGCTTTTATGGTAAGGTGAACTGAAATAACCGGGGTGTCTAGGGTAACTTTTCTTCAAATAAATTGATTCTTTGCTTGTCCAATGGACCATTTGAATGTTTGCTTTCTGTTTAATGAAAGATCATCAAAAGCCTGGCCAGTTGCTTTGTAGCTTTCAAGAATGTATTTATTTTTTAAGGGAGAAGGCTAAAAACTGAGTAGCTACAATTTGAGATTCCCCTAGGTTTTAGGTGCTGAACAAATATAAGATCTCATGCCTAGAAAATAAAGTAGGAGGCTTCCAACTAGAAACAAAGCGTCTGTAAAAGCACTGAAGAAAATTTCATTTAGAAGCATTATCCTAAAATGTAGACTGTCCATAAAATTGGGTCTTTAAATCTTTCTTAAAGATGCTCTGTTTTGCAACAAAAGGCATTTCAGTGTGGTGCAGGAACAGGACAAGTTCTGTGGCAAAGGTGGCCAACTTCTCCTCCTACATTTTCATTTAACTGAGACCTACAGTCCCCATGTTGCACCCACCTGCAGAGCCAGTGGGAATAAAAACTCCCCTTTGCTCCTCTGAGGACTGGAGATAGGATGGGCTTGAATTGAGGTCCACAGAGCTGCTGGTCCAGACCATCCCTGCCCCACAGGGAGAGATTTTCTTGGCCCAGAAACCAATGCCTGGCACTAACTCTTCTCAAAAGCCACCAGCTGGGCACCCAGTGCCGTGCTGAAAGTCAAGCCATTAGATAGGCCTTGTGCTTTTTAAAAGCTAATAAACCATGAAATCACACAGAGAGAGCCAAGCAAAAGGCAGTGGAGGGGGCATGGCTTTGTTCTGGGAAGGTCTCCAGTCTTGCAGGGCAGAGGTCACGCTGTCCTTCTTCCCTTCAGCCCAGCATGAATCAGCAGGGGGGTGAGTTTGAGCCGTGAGAGGAATGGCAATGGGTTTAGTGTCAAAGCCAGTACACGAGTTCTGCTGCAAAGTGCCCACTCAACAGCTGGCCACAAAATCCCCGAGCCTGGGGTGAGATGCCAAGTCTGCGTGTGCTTGGAGAGGAGCATCACACCATTGCAGGGCTGCCTTGTTCTGCTGTCAGCACGTTCCCTCCTCCGAAAGGACGGGCGAGAGGAGCGAACGGGGACAGGGAGTGCCCCGTGGAGCAGGCACCAGCCACTGGGAAAGTGCTTTTCACTGGTGAAATGTGGGCACCCTGCTGGAAAAGCACTGCAACGGGCCTGTTCTTCACACTGTCTGAGAGAGGTGTCCGTATGAGGGCACTTGGGTCCCATCCCAAAGAGGTTGTGTGTCTTTGCACAGGTGGCTGCCTCAGTCTGTCCAGCTGTGAAATGAGGTTAAAAACTTTAATGGAGGACAGACTGCCAGGCTTCAGGCAGAGAGGTTTGGAAAAACCCTTCTTAAACTAAGACTTGTCAGCATTAAAGAAGGGAAAAATGTTACTGTCTTTTTCCATTCAGAGAGCAGAAAAGCAGAGTGACTCAGAGGTTGATGCCCATTTTCCTCCCCCACCTGCCAGAAAAAGGCACCTGACCCTTTGATCTCTGAATGCACCTGCACTCAGCCCCCCTTCACACTCTCTTTCATCCTTGGTTTTCTCTTCCAAAGCCCCAGTTGATTTTGAAATTAAAATGGCTGTTCTCCCATCAATGAACCTCAAGCTTGCATCTCCTTTTCCCCGTTCCTCTTCTCCCATCCAGCTTTCACAACTCCTCGGGTTTCTGTTATTGCCCATGCATTTGCTTTGAAGGATTTTTCCAATAAGGATGTCAAGAAAAGTTTCTTAAGGGTCTTTTATCACATATTCCTTTTGGTTTCGTGCCTGAGGATGCTTCTGAAGAGGACCTGGTGACCTGTGCTCAAGCAGACGTGAAGCAAGCCCACTTTACAAGCGAGTCACAGCTGAGTGCACCCACAAATCAGCTCCTGTATCCCTGCAGCCTCCTGCAGGAAACATGATGTGTTTCCCGACTGACAAAACTAGACCATACTTAGACCCAGTGTAATTCTGTTGGCCTCGATGTAGTTACCAGGGAAACTATGGTGTAGACAACTTTCCTACACTGAAATAAATGTTTTCTTAGCTGTCTCACTTATATTGCACAGAATATTAGGTCTAACCAGGCAGAAAGCTGATGATTTTCTCAATACTTACATGAGAGGTTCAGGAAAGAAGTTTACAGGAGTGGATTATAACCACAGATTTACAGCTGCACCAAAACATCTGTCAAAGTGCACCTGCACAGGAGACCCTCTGTCAACCAAACCTGCACATGACACCCCAGTTCCTCCCTTGCTCCACAGACAATGCCAGAAAAGCATCTTTCCTTAGGAGTGCACTGGTAAAAGTTGTCTCAGGAGACAAGCTTTCAGTGTGTATTAGCAAAGGTCTAATTTTCAGAGGTTGCATGCACCATATGGCTTCCTTACGTACCCAGATCACCTAAAGATCATCCCGACATCTCTTCTTTAAAGAGACATGGCAGCCAACTCAGTAATTTAAGCATGTTTTGGAAATGCCACCGAGGCTCTCAGCTGACACTGCTCTACTGTCAGGACTAGCAGTGCAGAGGAGTGATCACAACAAATTGTTTGGAAATATGACTGCAGATGTTCACTGCCATCTTAAATACGGGCAGCCACAAGGAATTTCTCTCACAGGGAAATGAATCCTTACTCCAGCAGGAGGGTCAGGAACTCGAAGTGAAGGCTACACTGCACCCTCCCCTCTGCCACATTCAGCACTGAAAGTGGGTTGCAGTACAGAGAGAAGAAAATCACAGCCCTCACAGGTTAGCTAGGACAGTCCCAGAGGTGTCAATCACAGGTTTTAGATTGCACCTCGGGCTGCTTGCGAACACCAAGAGACAAAACCTGTCCCAGGGATGTTTCTTTTTGCCTGTTATGCCACACAAAGTTTTTATTTGGGTTCTTCCCACCAATGGCAGCAGCCTCTGCCCTGACAAACTTCTCTTGTATCTGGAAGTTCCACCTGCCTTTCCCCCAGAGGCTTCTGGAGTAAATGGTGCCTTAATTAGGTTAATTATACCTTTAGCCATCCATGTGCTCACTTTAGCTGTGCAGTTAGAGTCCATTATATGGTTGTGTTTCCCCAGTTTTCCTTGTGGGAAGCAAATCCAACACCTGAAGTGTGAAGCTTTCCATGGCTCAGCTGTCTTGCACAACATTTGTTAAATCCAAGGCATGTTTCCACTCCCTCAAAAGGTGGTGCTCCTAGTGCTTCTCTGTGCAAGACCTGCCTGCCCCTGGCTGCCAAGTGACCCTGGCTTCATGAACAAATGGATTTCATTAGAGGCATTTCTCTGTAATGTCAACAGAAGTGCTGAGCAACGCCTGGTGAAGAGTGAAAAAGTCTCTCTGATGCTTGTGAGAAGTGGTACAAATTAGCATCCCCCAGTCTGCTGCTGTTTTTCTGTCTAAATAATATCTTACAGGTAAAGTTTCTGCTGAGAAGCAGTGGGGTTTTCTCAGCAGCTGCCTAAATCATGTCATCGGCTTCAGTTTACACTGAGTGACTGCTTGAGGCAGAACCTGCATCTGTGTGTGCAGTGTCACTGCTCTGGAGTGATGAACGAGCCCAGGTTTGCAGCAACTCCCCTTCCTGTGCTCTGGTTGGCCTCCCTGCAATTTGCATTTATGCAGAGTGTTTTACATGATCTCTCTTGCTCTCTGCAGCTCACCAGAGAGTCTCTTTCTTCAGCAGCTTAAAAATTCTCCCAGAATAGAAACCAGTAGGGAAGGTGTTTGCATGTAAGTAGGCACGTCAGGAAGGGATGTCAGTTGTTTCCTAATGTTAAGGATGCTCCCACATTCCTCTCCCTAAGATACACATCCCATTTTCCAGGTTATTTTCTCAGTCCCACAGCGGGATAACTGAGAGGTTCCTGGTGTCTTCACTGGCCCCTGTGTAAGGGCCATGATGATTTTTTATCTCTCATTAGTATAAATCTTTACTGTGCCATATCAAGCTCTGCAAGTGAAGCATCCAGTTGAAAAGTCTTTCCCGAAGTTTTGATTTGTATTTGATAACACCTGTCACTAACATTAACAGGATTTGGTTGCCCAAAGGTCTTTTAGGCACAAGATGTGTGTTTAAGGTCATTTTATATAACCGGTGGTGTGGTTTGCAGCTTCTCCCACGTCCTGGTTCATTCCTCAGTCCTGAGAGTTCGCTATGGAGATGACTTTTGTGGGTCCAAGTGCAAGTTCAGGAGAAGCTGTAAAAGTCCCCTCTGTCATGCTGGTAAAATGACACAGATTTAACCTAAGATTTTTTAAGAAAAATCTCAAATTCCACTTTATTTGTGCTGAAGGTCTTTCTGGGTAGCCAGGTTGGTATTTGGTGTTCCGGGTTGCATTCACAAGGGGCTCCAGGTCTACCCACAGGTTTGTGGGAGCAGTGGGGCAGAGAGGTGTTCTCCCAGTTCCCTCATCCCCATCATCCACATCACTCAGAAGGACGGGTGTCTTCACCTCCCACGAGAGGGAACTGGCCTCTAGAGCTGCTTGCAGCCCTGGTTTAAGTACCTCCCCTTCGCAGAGGCTCCATCTGGGCACCCTGACTGGATGCACTTCGTGTAAACTGTTTGTTCCACCACCCACGGCGAGCGACTCACACAGAAGTTTCAGCAGAGACCATAAAATTGCAAACCATAGGTCCAGATCTCACCATCTGTCACACTTCTGCCTCCCTGCTCCCCAGACTACACAGTCTCCTACTGGGTTTAAAAGATCTCAAGCTTAAACTTGTTTGTTTGGGATTTTCCGTGAAACCTGGTGCTCAGAGGCACTGCAGAAATAAAAATGTTGTAACTCTTATCATTTCTTGCCCTCAAAATGCAGACAGGATTAAAGCTGTTCTAATGACAGGGAAGAAATGGTAATATTCCCCCTGACATTAAGTAGGCCTGAACAAAGCTACGAGCACAATTGGTCGGAACATTAATGTGAAAAGGGAAAATAAAAACCCTACAAGACATGACTACAGCAAAGAACCACCAAGGGAGGCACTTAAGCCCACAAAAACCAGCACTCTCAGATGTCAAAGGATCTTGTCATTCTGCACCAAACTCAGCCCTTGCTGAGATGTTAAATGTGTTTCAAAATCATTGGTGCTTTCACAGACCTCAGGTGAACACAATGTGCAACCAGGTAGCACAAAAGGGTTGTGCTCTAGAGCTTAATCCTTGTGTGCTGTGTAGCTTGCTGGGTTTGTGCCTTTCTCTCCTCTTCCCAGAAGACTAATGGCTCCAGTGACTGCAGGAGAGGTGGCACTTTTGGGGCAGTGATAGCACGTGTAGGTCTTAGAGCATCTGCCTTGCTAACTCAGCAGATACCTGTAATGCAGCCCTGAAGGTTGATAGAAAATGTGAAAATTTATAAATAATGTGACAGCTGCTGGGTTTAGGTACTGCTTTCCACTTCAAGCCCCCGAGGACACGATGCTCTGTCCTGTGTGTGAGAGGTTCTGTTTGAACCTCTCTGTCCTCGGTAAGTGTAAAGTTCTGCAGAGAGTTTCAGGACAGGCCCTTATAAAATCTTCACCAGAACCTGAGGCTTGCACTGAAGACGGTCTGGGGCTTTAATGTCTATGAACCAATATAATGTATTAGGGAAAGAAAAGAAGCTATTGAAGACAAGATGTATTTCATCTGCGACGAGACCTTCTCTATGTGACACATTTGCTTTCTGCTACTGCTTATCTTCCCCCCTCCCACTCCTCACTCCCCTCTTTTTACTGTTTTAATAATTCAGCACTTACAGACCAGAATTAAATGCTGTAGTGAACTAAGAGCAGCATGCTGGGTACTGTATTAACGTGCTGGGGGTTTGGTGCTTTGTTCTTTTCCTCTGTTGTTTTTCATGCTTCCCAGCAGAATCTACACCCTGATCCTGTACTTAGTTTTCCTTGTACAGCACTATCTTCAGAAGGACCAATATAATACAAAAGGCCATCTAATAAAAAAGCAGAAGGAAAATTGGTTCAACCCTCATTCCTCATCTCCTTTTACAACATCACTGTCGCTTTTTCATTTGTAGTAATCTTGCTTTAATATTTATGTCTCTGCCTCAGACACAGAGAGTTCAATGAGGACAAATTATGAGTTTCCAAGTTCATTGCAGAAGGTTAGATGAGAGCAGGGATCTCTGGTCTTCCTGAGTCCGTGGGTCCCATAGGAACATCCATGTGCAGCTGGGGGCCCTCTGAGGGATCACTCCTTCCCTCTAGAGTAGCTGCAGGGGAGCTCGAGGTGAGGACTGTGGGTTAGGAGAATTCAGGTGGTTTTGCGGATCTCCTGCTGCTCCAAGCGAGCCCAGCACAGCAGCATCTTCTGCTGGGTGCTTTCTGGACACAGCAGAAAGCCAGGCTGCCCAGCAGACCTGATAACAGTGTCAGACAGTTCTGGCATATCTTTAAGGCTCCTTCCAAGCCAAACCATTCTATGATTCTATGATTTTCAAAGACAAAATGTGCCGCAAAACGCTCTCAGAGGACTGTATCCCAAATGGGTTTGCTAGCTGTCCCCCAGAAATGAGACAGACTGGCACGGAGGAAAACACTCCCATTGAAACAATGAGACAAGGTGGAAAGGTCAGATCTTTTATTAGAGCTGAAAAGTGCCGAGTGTTTTCCAGGCACTAGAGCCCTTCTGCACGTCTTTTCTGGTTTTAAGCTATGAAAGCAAGGAGTGCTGTGGAAAAGCTGTGGCTCTGGTATGGGACACTGGAGAGATGAAGGCAGTAGACAACAAGAACCTTACACAGCTTTGAGAGCACGGCATCAGTGCTTCCAGCTCAGGAGTGGGTCTTATTTTGGGTCTGTATGAGCATGGTGCAAAAGTCAGCCTCTGACCGAAGGGACTGGAACAGATGGGCTCAGAAAAAAGCAGTTGCCTCACAAGCAAAGATCCAAATCATGATTAAATAACAAACCTGGAACAGAGATGGCAATGGACCCATTTCTCCTTGCACATAATCTGATCTGTTAACTGCAGGACCCTCATTAACCAAACTGTCCCTATTAGAATAATAACCTAATTCTACCCACGGAAGAAATGAGACCCTCTTAGGGATGCTTCTGATCTCAGTGTCTTCCGCATAGGGGATTTGCATCTAATTCCTATTAAAAGTGCTCAGAAATAGTTTGTGTTGACTGTAAACCCTTCAATATATTTAATTCTTGGTTTTATGTGACTCAACAAAGTATTAGCAATCCCAAAGTAAAAATACTTCTAAACACAAATAAAGCAAGCAAGTAGAATCTTGACAAACGTCATCATTTTCCTTCCTTCTTTCAACAAGTTCAGTGACCTCATTAAGACCTTTGATATTTGGATTTTTTTCTTCTGTTTTGTAGTCACGCTGGATAAGAACTGCATTCAGAGACTCTAGTAGAGAATAAAAAGAGGTTTCAAGATGTGAAGCACACAAGTGGAAGGGCAAGGACCTTCAATTGGTCCCTCAGAGAGATTAAAGTCAACTCCCCATGACTGTATCTGCCACCACCATGATTTTAATTCAAAAGTTCACTTAAATGACTGAGAGTTCATGCTGTTCATTTTTGGTGACCAAACCACCATGCTGTTCCTGTTTCCTAAAACTCAGCAACATGTGAGAAAGAAGTACCCCAAATCCAATTTGATCTCAAAGGAAACTTATTATTTGTCAAGCAGGCAAACTTAACCGAAAAAATTGAAGCTATCAGCATATGTATTTATGAGCAGCTCTTCAGTCACAGATTATTGTTTAAATATGAGAGAAGGAAAGCAGATCTTTATGTAAAAATCAACAGTCCTTTCCAGCTTCCAGGATCATTGGAGCTGCAGTGAAGGGAAATGATGGAAGGGAGCACTCTTCTGTGCCTTTTATATATTTGAAAGGAAAACACGGATTTCTTCTGATGTCACATCAGCCCGATTTGCAGTTGATCAAATATGTGGGACATATCTGCTGTCAGCTAAATACATGAGTGGAACAATGGGGGAGTGTAGAATCTGCTTGGCTTTCCCCTGCTCCAGAAATCTGTGGGAACATGCTGTCGTTGGGATGTGCTGAAGAGATGCGCTCTGGCACCTACGCCACAGTGGAGAGCTGTGAGGACAAACATTCGGGAGGAAAGCTGAGCTGATCCTAATTGCAGCAGACACCAGCGCTCTTCCCTTGGAACTCCACCAGCTTTGCCAACCTGATGTCAGGTTCTCCGTCACCGCGTGAGGGTCGCCTCCAGGCAGGGCATGCTAAGAATTAATTATGCATGCATATCCTCCCTCCTCTTTCCCACATGTGCACAAACACACTCCAAGTGAGCAAAGGGAAGCATGTGGGAACTGCTTCTTGACACCACTGTTGTCAATGAGTATGTTCTGCTGCGAGTGAGGGTGTTGGTTCTGTGTCCCAGGAGGCTTGGGCACATGAAGATGATATTGGGGCTGCAGGCGTTGCGGGGCTCATCTTTAATAACTTGCAGGGGATAACTGACATAATTGAGATTCATATTTCATTACCCTCAAAATCTGGCCACACTTATCTTGCAATTTTTAAAAGGCATTTGTTCATTCTGGCATGTGCTGGGTTGAGTGGTTTCAAAGATTTCTTCTTATCTTGGAGTCTATGTTTTTCTCTTTTGTTTTGTTTGGGCTGTGGGGAATAATTTGGTCACATCTCCAGCTCAGCACTGTAGGAACAGCTTTCCTGGAGAGGGTGCAGTGTCTTCCCTCCTAGATGCCATGCCATTCTCCAGGGTCAGGAAGGTCTCTGAGACCTGGCAGGGACTGTCTGGGGTTTCTGTCCCCTCTTGCAAGTGAGAACACGAGTCATTTGTGAGGAACATCTGGGGATATTTCATTTAATCAGGTTTTTTACTGCTCTTGTGGCTTTGGGTATTAGCACTGTCTCCGCTACTTCTGTTCTCTGACAGAGGCACATGCAGCAGCTGAATCTCCTAAGAGTCAACTAAGCCATATTATTGGCTCCCTCCAGGGGTAGCTGGGTGAAACTTAATAGTCCATGAGATACAACAAGTCAGTAGAAATGATCTAATGTCCCTTTCTAGTCTTAAACTCAGTGAAATGGTGAAAATTCTGCTTCTAAAGGAAATGGCAGATGAGCAGTTGCCAGGATCTCCTAGCAGGCTTCCTCCCCAGCTGTGTCCCTGGGGAGCAGTTCCCTTTTTGCAGTCTTGTTTGCAGATTCTCAGCAGAATGCACAGTTTTCACTGCTGGAGACCAAATCCTCTGATTTCCATCCTTCTGTGCAGCCCATTTGCCCTTCCTCCCACCTCAAATGCTAAGACTGTTTCAGCCCCTCTTTGTGGTGATGGTTTCTGAGAGAAACTTTTCAGGTTATCTTCTTTAACCAAAACCTAAAAGAGATATCTGGTTTTTCTGATGTCTTTCACATGGATTAGGTCCAACACCCACTTGCAAAATACCTCTGACTCTCCTAAATGCAGAAGTCACTCTTGTTCATCTACTCGCTCTGGTTAAGAGCTGCAGCCAAAAAAAAATTCTACCATGAATTTTTATAGACTCAAAACACCTCTTTTACTTTCCTCTTCCGCAGAGAAAATGTGCATTTTAAAGTTGTGAGTGTTGATGTATTTACTGATGTTTTTTTCTTTTCCTTGGAAGCATCTGCAAAGGTGGCCAGAGCTGCCTCTCTTCAGCTCCCAAGAAGGTGTCCTCTCCTGTGTGTGCTTTCAGTAAAATCAGAGCTTCTCTCTGATGTGCATTCTTTACCTTGAATATTTCCATATGAAAAGAGAACTTTTGAGAAAAACTGCAGGACTGGAAGTCCTAGAGTCTGTGGATTCCAAGAATGAGTGAATCACAGATGCTTTTTCCTCATCTGAATTCAAGGACACACCAGCTCTGCAGTGGCTACCATTCCACAGGGGGAGAGGGCAGCCTCCCCTGCTTGTTCTATCACATCAGTCGCTTTTAAACTAACTTACAAACTATTTTGATTTTTGCTGTAAGTTAGAAAAGTTTTTAGAGCAGTCAGATGAGCTCTCACCTCACCTGGCTGCTACAGGCACTCCGCAGAGTTGTGTGCAGAGAGCAGGTGGTCACTGGATTGTCCCTCCAGCATAACCAGGTGACAATCTAGTTAATGCCTCTGCTTTTACATAATTTTCCTTGTTGAACAGCACTAGAGAGCTCAGGGAGAAATCCTGTGCCTGGAGAAGGAGGGATATGGGGTGTCCGTGTGGCCGGGTGCAGCACACACTGGGAATGCCCCAGCCAGAAATCCCAAACTGATCAATTAAACAAGACTGATCAGGGAGAACACAATAGTAGTTGCCACGGTTATCAATCATTATGAACCATATTTTCCGAGGGCTGGTTTGGAGGGAAACTCTTCTGTAATTAATTACAAATTGAATGTAGGATACAAGCACAGGTACAGCCCAGAACTGACGTTCCCTGTCCTTTCCCACTGTGCAGCCCAGAGGCCACAAACAGCACTCACAAACAGCCACAGATCTCTGCATTTGCACCCAAGCAAACCCTCCTCCCTCGTGCTCACATCTTGGGATAGGCAAACATTTACGTTGTTGGATTTCACCCAGATTCCTGCCTGCAGGAATGAGCTAGAGGTTGAACTGTCCAAATTCAGCTGCTGGAGCTGGTCTCCAGGCTGCCTGCAGCTCTCCTCTGCAGGAAAAGCTGGGCTGGGGCCAGCCAGCTGCTCACAGACAGCTGGCACAAGGCTTGGAGAGGGTGATGTTGTCACCAGCCAGTTGACCAGAAGAGCTCAACTTCTTGGACCTTCCATTCCAGCATGATCTTCATCCCTTTTATGTTTCTTAATCCTTTTAGAAAGCCATCAGTCAGAGGCTAGTGACTGCTCGTCACTACAAAAACAAAGAGAGCTTAAAATATTTGCTTCCTCTACCTAAGGTTTACAATTCTTAGTAGTATGTTATTAGGAAGTTGCAGAGCAATCAAATGAGAACAGAATAATTAACCAATTTGCTTCATAAAATGATTAAAGGAAATGTAAAAAAGTTCCAGCAGTCTCTTAGTGTATTAAATAACGAGCAAGTAATTTCTTTTTAGTTTTTCTATGTAAATTCATTTGGAGCATCTGTAATTTAAAATAGCCCTGAAATTTACATAATTTTGCAGCCACTGCTTTTACATTATGCCAGTCCCAGAAAGGTGGCTGCAGCTCTCACTCTTCAGTTCTCCAGATTAACTGACACAAGAGTTTCTTTGTTTTTATTTGGGAGATAACCCTTGGCAAGCTTCTTTTATTTTTCCCAGTTATTTGCCTTGTCCATGGCCCCTCTTAGCCTGCAAGTACAAAGCAAGTGAGGGTTTTTTTCCAAACTTACTAATGATAAAGAGTATTCACTCTCCCAGTTGTCTTTGGTACAATCTGTTTCAAATGCTGGCACTGATGATGGCTCAGAACAGTGTAGGAGGGATGCCTGAGCGTGACTGAGCCACAGAGTTAAAAAAAAAAAATATTAAAAATGATAGATCCCTTTCAAATAGAAAAGAAAATCCGAGGAAGCCATGCCTTGTCTGAAACAAAACAAACCAAGCCAGCTAAGTTTATTGTCTGGATTATTAATTGTACTGGATTGTTCAGCTGTCCCGAAAACGTCTCTTTAATCACCCAGTGAGGCTGAAGCCTGGGTCTCCGGAGATCACGTTCTGATCTCTCACATATGGTATCTCGCGCCGTTCATTAGACCCACTGCTCCAGTCACATGGAAACGATGCTCAGCCTATTTCTCCCCGTATCTGCCACTTTCCTTCCTGAATGTGTCAGTCTCGTGATGAGGGCAGTGACTCCAGCTGACACAGACACAATTGCTGATTGCAAAGAGAGGCACTGCTGTGAAAATAAAGAGAAGAGGGGGTTTATTTCCGTCTCGCTTTGGGCTTTGGGAGGCGTCCCTGCCCTGCACAACAGCAAATTCCCTTGTGGGAGGAAAATGCTGAGATCACAGGTGCTAATCAGTGAGAAGAGGATGAGTGACCCTGCGAACAAACTGAGGGACTGGGATGCCCAAAAACCGGGCTCAGCTCCAAGAGAAAGGAAAAAATTTCATCTGTCTTGTGAGATTCCGTTCTCAGGTCTCAGCACCACCACGAAGCCGGGCTGCTTCATTTCGGGGGTGAGATGGGAGCAGGGACTTGCTTTGCACAGTGGGAAGCAGGATTTCTTGCTCTTCCCTCTGAATGTTTGGTGCTGGCAGTAGAGAAGTGAGGAACAAGGCAATCTTTTCCAGGATGGCTGCAAGACAGCCGGGATTGACTTTGGGTCCCTGCTGGAGGGACAGAGCTCACAGGGAGCCCAGCTAAGGATGCAAGAAGCTCACGTTTGGGATCCTGTCTCCAGCCACACATGCAGAAGGTTTGGTTACCAGCAGAAACCAGGTCAGGGGAGTCCCGAGCAGTGCAGAGCACTTGCCAGGGGACCCCAGAATGTCACATCCAACTCCTCAGCCTGCACTCGGGTGGGGAGGGTGGGCGAGTGATGTGTGAAGTGTCAAGTCAGTATAAATGTCACAGCCCAAGGTCTTCAGAGTCAGAGTGACAAGAGGAGGAGACAGTAGTGCCAAGAGTTCTGACACAGGAAAAATGCTGTCACTGCCACCACCTCTGGCTTGGAGATTTATTGGTGGTAACTTGGGATGTGCCGTAAACAGGGGTGATATTAAATGGGTCTGACTGTCTCAGGGGCTAAGTTTTACAATCCAGAGTGTGAACTCTCTCTGCCTCACTGAGATCCTGAGGCATTTTCCCAGCAGCTCCCACGATCTCATTAAGTGCTCTCCAGAGAAGGGCTCTAACCCAAGGGAGTCCTCCCTGCACAGCACCAGGGGCTGAGGACAGACAGACACCTGCTGGGGAACCCAGCCAGCCCTCCTGGTGGAGACCTCCCAGGACACTGCTGATACCTCACTGGGCTCACAGCCCTGTCTCCATGGCTTTGTGAGGAAACCAGAAGTTGCCAAAGTTGTGTTCCCAAGTACCAACACACTCCTGGTGTCAGAGGCTCCGACTCAGTGCAGCAGCTCATGCCCCAGGACAGATCCCCCTGGAGCTATGCTGTGACTGCGCTGAACCTTGGTGAACCTTTGCTGAGATGCCCTCTCAGAGTGGTTTCCTCACCTCCTGAGGTCAAACCCATGGCTTCCTCCTGGAGTCAGTGGCCACAAAGGGCTGTGCTGCTGTGCAAAGGCTTTTCTTCTGCTCCGTGAATGCATCCAGGGCTGCAGTAGACTCTTTCTGCCCGGGGGTTCCCATGTTCAGATAACTCATTTTACCCCAGAAGCAGCAAAATCTTCAGCAGAGCCCTGGGGACACTGATTTCATTCTTCTGAGTCACTTCTGCCTATCAAAAGTAAAGCAGGTCTGTGGGGGCCAAGGGCGGGGCACCCCATGGCCACAAGCCCTGCTCTTCACAGGTTGCCTTCACCAACCCAGCCACCTGGGGGAAAATGATCTAGTCCAGAGAGAGCCCGCAGCTTATCGCAGGGAAAAGGTTTATTTTGGTGACATTGCTGAGAAACCTCCGTGAATTTCTGCCCTCATGACCTTTCTCTCTGCTCCTGCAGTCTGCTCGCAGTTCTCCAAGGGCGTCTATGCCATCTTCGGGTTTTATGAGAGGAGAACCGTCAACATGCTCACGTCTTTCTGCGGGGCTCTCCACGTCTGCTTCATAACGCCGAGCTTCCCCGTCGAAACCTCCAACCAGTTTGTCCTCCAGCTGCGCCCAGAGCTCCAGGATGCCCTCATCAGCGTCATCGAGCACTACAGCTGGCAGAAGTTCGTGTACATTTACGATGCTGACCGCGGTAAGTCGCAGCTGTGTGGGAGGGGTTACCAGTTAAAGACAGTGGTCTAGAAGGAGTCTTTGCCTCCAAAATTGTGGGTTGCTGGAGGCTAAGTCACCCTATGCCTCCCCTGTTCTGTGTTTCTTTTCTAAATATCCCTTTCTGCTGAAGGTGAGCATTGATGATCTAAACGAAGCATCAGCCCGACCCGGTGTGTGTGTGTGTGTGTTCATGGGGTCAGGTCTGAGCCCCATCAACACGAGGGAAATACTTGATGTGCAAATGGATTTGAATTTGAAATGGGGAAATTGTTTCTATTCAGTAGGTGCCATTTTGAACTGGTCTGTCAAACTCAGGGCCACTGAGTCACAAGTTTATAAACATGAATGGACACTTGCTCACGTCTCACCTAAGCCCACAGCCAGGTGTGAAATGTGTGTTTCTGGCAGATTGCTTGTGAAACTCCAAATTCCCTGTGTTGGTGCATGTCAGTTTTCTATGTGAAAGAACAAAAAGTTTTGTGGGGTAACGGAAAATATTATCTAACTTTCTAAACCATGAACAGGGCTAGAGAGCTCATTGCTCCATGATTCAGTTTTCCCAGCTCTCAGATGCCTTTAAAGCTCCAGGCATGGAGGCTGCAAGAAAAGCAGACTTGTGGAGGATAGGGCAGAGGTAAGGTGATTCACATCTCTGTCCTGGAAGTTATAATGATCCCCTGAAGGGACAGGATGGGCTTTAGAGACAAGGAGAAGGTATGAAAGCATCCCACCTGCTTTCTGTTGTCATGAGGCATGGGCACGCTGAATATCCCAAAAGGACTGAAGTAGGCAGGGTTGCCTAGGGTTTTCTAGCACAATTCCAGAGAATTGCTATGTGCATCTCCTCTGGAAGGCTGTGCATGTAATTTAGGCAACATAATTCTAAAAGTAATGGTCTCCTGATGAGATGCTGCCGAGAGAGAAGGATGCTGAGTATGACTGTGTGCTGTGATTGCTGAGGGTGTCCCTACCCCTAGGAGCACACAGCCTAAACAGATCAAAGACAAGAAGGAAACTATGGCTGAGAGAAATCAAGTTATTTGGGTAGTGACAGACAGGAAGACGGGGATTAGAGTTCTTATCTGAATCCCACAGCAGGGCCTGATCAAGAAGACTGATCTGCCGATTACAAAGGAAAATTAGGCCTGGAATCATCTGTGCTGGGACAGAAAAAGCAGGAGTCATTAATCCTAGCCCAGCTGAGTTTGGGTCAGATCTAGACTATTAGCCGCTCTCTGTAGTTCTCTCGTGACTGTCTCCAGCCTGGCTTGAGGCAGCTACACAGGCTGTCAGGAGGATGGAAAGATGCCATTGCACAGCTAAAACCTGGCTCTCTCCCTTCTCTTCCCATCACAGGGTTGTCAGTCCTGCAGAAAGTGCTGGACACTGCAGCTGAGAAGAACTGGCAGGTGACAGCTGTCAACATCCTGACAACAACAGAGGAGGGCTACCGAATGCTCTTCCAGGAGCTGGAGAAGAAGAAGGAAAGGCTGGTGGTGGTGGACTGCGAATCTGAGAGGCTGAACATCATCCTTAACAAGGTTGTGCTGGTGTGGGCCTTCTGGGAGGGGTCTTGCACGCAGGACAGGAAGGGTTGTTTCTCCCTGGAGAAGTTCTCCCCATTCTTGCCTGACCCCTGTCTCCATGTGGCTCTCGCTGGGTGTGGGGTGTGTGCCTTGCAGCTGCCGAGCTTGCAGGTATTTCTCTGTTGTGTTACTGTGGGAACAGTAAAGCTGCAGGAACAGTACAAGCTCTCATGAATTCCTGCTGAGTGAGCTCCACTGCTCCATGTTCCCTACTTGTCTGACTCCTTTGCTGAGACCTTTCCACCCCCTTACGCCCCAACGAGTTTGCTTTGTGCTAATTACTCCAAGCAGTGCACACAAGATGTGGCACCTCCTGATTCCGATGAGTCTTTCTCCAGATTTTGAGTTAGGCTGGAGGTGTGAATTGGCACTGTCAGATTCCTGGTCCTCCAGCCTGCATGTGCTGCACCAAATCCTCACACCTGTGCCAGCAGGACAGAAGGATTATGGTACATCCGTCCTGAATATGGATTTCTGTGGACGTGAGACAAATACAAGCCCAGGGGCGGGTCCAGTCCATGCTTCAGGCACAGTACCTGTCCCTCTCACACTTACAGCCAAGTCCTTCCCCACCACTGGAAGGGCTTGGAAAGGGCCCTGCAGGCGGTGCCCTGCAATTCCCGCTGCTTTACTCCTCCAATTCCCGCTGCTTTACTCCTCGTAATCAGCTCACTCTTACCTTGTGCTTCACACGTCTCCTCGTCTAAGGTACCTGTCACCTCCCGTCTCACACTTCAGCTGCTCCCTGTCTGGGACAGGGACTGACATTTCACCAGATGCACAGCTCAGTGACGAGCACAATCCATCCTTGCTGGATGTCTCTGGGTGCTCCCCTGTTATGTGCAATAACAAAGCAGAGAGCAGGTTGTAACCTCAAAGCAGAGGTCACATTCATGAAAGGGAAAACTGGTTATTCCAGAGGATAAAGTTTTCTCTCTGATCGTGGAGCAGCTGCAGTTGAACAAAATTTCGGACAAGACCTAGGCAGTGAATTTGGCTTTTCTTTAGGGTATATCAAATCTCTAGGATTAATAGTGTCAGGTTTTTAAGCCTGGTTTGTCTAACATAATGTTAAGTTGTATAGTCAAGTGTTATCTAGTCTTCTTGATATAAACAGGAAAATAAGTCTTTCTTTCAAATTTCTTCACATAACTGGAGGAAGAGTTAAACCTAAATATAGGAAAAGCTATTTGTAAGAGCACTAAAAATCTAGATACTGCAATTATTTGTTTTGCTATGCTATAAAAAATATCAGTTCCTGGGGAGAAGAGGTACAAAGCTGTGTTTTACTACAAAAAATACAGAGCAATTCCAGCAGACATCTGTGCCTGTGAGGTAACACTCCAGGGATAGGGCTGTGAACAGCTTTTTCAGACCTGTGTAGTCCATTTTCATCCTTTTTTGCATTCTTGTTCCAAGTCCACCAGGATTTCTGAGAGAAGAGGCAGTTGTCCCAGTGTGAGAAGGTGATGCCAGGTTTTTCATAGTGTACAGATGACTGGAGGGACTCAAAGACAGTGTTCAGCTCATTATCAAGTGAAATTCAGCTGGGACTGTGACTTGGGCTGTGACTTGGGCTGCTGGCCTATCTCTCAGCTCACCACACCAGCAGCCTCTGTGGGAATGTCACTGTGCTGTTTGCCCTGTCCCTCTGACTGTCTGAGGTGCTCCGAGAGCTGCCTCAGCCTCCCGGGGACATTTCGATGCATTTATCTTCTTCCCTGACAAGCCCTTGTCTCTGTCTCTCGGTGGCAGCGGGTTTGTGCTCCATGGCGAGCAGGAGAGCTGGGGGATGGCTGCTCAGCACCTGCGCCTCCCACACCCACACTGCTGCTTGCACACACTGTTCATTTCTCCTCCACACACAAAACACAAATAACACCGGCGGCTCCAGCAAGGCGGCCCTCGCGCTCCGGTGACCGCAGCTGTGGAGGAGCCAGTGCTCTGTGTGTTAAAAATGACCTGATTTCTCTCTGGGAGATTTCTCTGTGTCATGTCTCAAGGGTTTGATTTATCTTTGCCAAAGTACCTGTCATTTGTGAGCCAGGCCTTGGCTCAGGGCAGGTTGCCGTGGGGTTGTGCTGTGTAGCCTTAATGGGATAAGTACGCGGTGGGTTGTGTTCCATCAAAGCCCTCCATTCTTTCTTCCTTGTCTCTCATTAAAATGAGTAACTGGAATTTCTCCGTTGCCAGTGTTTCACTCTGAGAGGATTTCTCTCTAATAGATGTCAAACTTGCCCATTAAGAAGTGGGTAATGAAACCTAGGTGGCCCAAGTGAGCAATCAGCATGCAGCCCAGCACAGCCTCTCACCACGGTCAGGAGAAGTGATAAATGCTATTATAACCTCAGCTTGCTGCTGCTGTCCGGACACATTAGGACTGAGCAAGCATTTTAAAATAAATTAAGATCACAAATAACTGTGTAAAACACAGGAAACGAGCCTCATAATTCAGGTGGATGGGCTGCAAGATTAACAGCTCAGGGAGAGCTGGATGGCAGCCCTCTCCGGTTCATTGGCTCTGACACCTCATAAAATAACAAAGGAGAGTTTGGGCAGAAGGAGCCAATACCAGCTACTGTTGACACTGGAGAAAAGGGGAATTGGATCATAATTCTTAGACATCCCAGTGCACCAGAGATTCTCCTTCCTCCCACAAGCTCTGGGGCTTACTGCAAAGGTCAGTCTCAGCTGATGAATGGAAAGGGACGAGTTTGGTCTGGTTTTGCTTCTTAGATCTGGCGGTGGGAGATACTCAGAAAACCACCCATAATGAGGTGTATATCTTCATAGCTTTAGGCAGACAGAGGTTTTTTCTGAGAGTTCCAGACACCTCAGCAGAAGCCACACCGAGGGATTCTGTGCAGGGAGCCCCAGGGCAGTGAAGCTGGTGGAGCTGGCAGGAGCTGTGTAAGGAACTGCTTCTAAATGAAGCCTTCATTGGAGTTAATTGCCACCCCCACGTTAATGCTGAGAACCAGATGAGTTTTATTATGCATACAAGAGCACTTCATCAGAGAAGGGCTAAGGCAGATGAACCAGTTGCACAGAGTAAGTGTCAGCTCATTTATAATCCATTTGGAAATCCCTAAATGACTGCTCATGATAATCTGGGAGTGCTGTCCCATGGGGAGGATCAGTGTCTGCCCTCATCTGACACTTCTCAAATACCTGCTGCCAGCCTGGTATCAGAGAAGTCCTGGGTAGACTGAATCCAACACAGCAGTGGTCTTATGATCATTCTGGCTGTGAGGATCTTTTTGGCCTCACTGCAGTTTGTGCAAATTTTGCCTGAGCGTTGGCAATGCGGGCAGCAACTCAGAATCAATTCATATGGCAATGGAAATAAGAGGTATTTTTGCCAGCCAAGAAACCTGATGGAAACAGCACAGTTCTCTCAAAAAATGGCAAATCTTGTGTTTGTACAGGCTTTGAGGGCATGTTGGTTTGAGCCTTTTTTTTTTACTCTTTCTTCTTTCTGTATGTAGAGTGGCTCAAATGCAGATGGTATCTGATTCTAGTAAACTAGTAAGAATTTAACAGTGCTGCTGGAAATCAATAGAGTGGAATTTCAATGAAAAAATGGAGTCAGCAATAAAAATAGAATTTTTCGCTGTATTCTCTCGGTACCCTTTTTAAATCAAGGGAGAAGAAGACGGGGCCATCTGATCAGGGCCTCTGTTCCCCTCAGTCACAGGCAAATCTGCAACAGGTGGAAAGGGAAAAAGAAAGAGGAACTCTTCCAGTTAACATAGGAAAACTCGGTTGTTACAGGTTGGTAAGCAACTGTGTTGATAAAAGAAAATAAAAGCCTGACTCTGCAGCATCAGGGAGAAAGGAGTAAGTGGCAAAGCACATATACTGGTACACCATGCATATCAATATATAAATTCTCTCAGTGAACATGCGGGAAAATCCTCTGTGGCTTGCCCAGACAGCTTCATTCTGTGGTTTGAAGCTACACCGATGCACTAAAACAGAAAAATTTACCCACAGCCTGAACTTCCAGCCACCTCTCCCAGGCAGGTGTTTGCCACAGGGACTGGAGCTTGGAGGATGTGCAAGATTGTTCTCTAGTCTTGCTTGATGTTTCAGTTGCATTCACAGGACACGTGGGCTCCAGCTCCCCGTTTGTTCCCTTGGTGTCTGAAATACAAGTCTTGTTAAGGCTTTTTTTTTGTTTTCCCCCAAGCCCATAGGAAACAGGTTGGTTTGGTGGTTTTCTTTCCCTGCCTGTACAAAGTTCTTGGGGATCTTGTCCTGTCTAATTCCAGGCTTGCTGCTCAGATATCGTGTATGAAACTCTGTCCGTCCTCTAATAAGATTGTGAACTTTTCTTTTGCTGTGTCTTCCTGCTCACAGCTGAATAGTCTCAGCAAGGAAAAATAAGAGTGAGAAAGGGCAGATAACTGAAGTTCTTCTTCCTTAGTTGATCTCTGCTAATTATCCTTGGTTTTTTATCTTGCAGATCATCAAGCTTGAAAAAAATGGGAATGGGTACCACTACATTCTGGCAAATATGGTGAGTTACCCTAACTGGTGGGGTTTTTTTCTATCTCACAGTTTTGTAAAGCACTACATTTATAATTACTGAGCTGTACACCCTTTTCCTCATCCACCTCTTAGGTAAAAAAAATACCAAAGTCTTTTGCTATGTTCTCCTGGTGGAATTTTTTCTTGAGCCAGCAAGATTATCTGCAGGGTATCTCCAAGTGTGCTGGGGTTTTGTGGTGGTTTGACCTTGGCTGGATGACAGATGCAGACCAAAGTCATTTTATCACTCCCCCCTTGGTGCTAAATGAAATCTGACTGTCATGGCTCTAGGGAAAGGATTGGATGCAAAGATTTCTCTAAGGAAAGGATTCTCCCTTTAATGCAGGGAGGTGCTGCCTGGGGACAGAGCAGTGTTGGGCAGTGGCAGGACCGTCTTCCTGGAGCAAGTCTCACAGGAGGATGAAAAATTTCTTTGCAGAAGGAGATTTGGGGAGAGGTAAGAGAAAGAAATGGAGGTTTTCCACAGCAGAGCTCCTACACCGTCTTCCCCAAATATGTCCATCCATCCAGGAGGATGCACAGCAGAGGATGGGCTGGTGCAGGCTCTGGACCTGTTCTTTCAGCTCAGAGCTGCATCTGGGAGGTAGCACGTCAGCTCTGGGGTAATTAAACTTTAAACTACCAATTAGTCAAGCAATTGCTGCCCTTCTCCTTTTCTCAGTCCCAAGATAACTCTGTCATTTACCAGGCAAAAATGGCCACATCATTACCCTGCAGTGCCCTGTACTGACCCTGCACCCTGCGCTGGCCGCCTACCGTGTAATTACAGAGATAAAAGTGTTACCTTGTGCAGGGGGAGACATGCAAAACCATAGGACAGCCAATAACTTCAGTTGCTAATTTAAAGAAAAAATTATTATTTGCTGTAACCCAGGTCCTGGATGTTTATGAAAGTCCCTTCATTAAAGTTAAGCAGGAAAGTGAGCTGGAGTCACTGGAGTTGAGCGTGTCCGTGCAGTTTTATGTACACGCACATGGAAGGCTGAATGAGAATATCACCTCTTCTCTCTGCACAGTTTCATAAGGATAAATACGTGAAAGGTGTGAGGTGAACTAACACTCAGGTGTAGGGGATTCGAAGGACATTTCCTTCTGTCTTAGGATACCATGCTGTCCCACTTTCACCCAGAAAAAGTACACTTGTCCCATCTTTAATGTGTTTTCTCAGCCTTTGCACAAATGCTGAGAGGACAGAGCTGGCTGGAAGAGGTTGCATACTCAGCCAACATGGGTTATAAATAATTAACTCGGAGCAAAAGGCTTTTCATTTCCCCAGCCCCTCTGCAGGGAGATTCTGCCTCCACTGCAGCTCAGTGGACGGGGCTCTGGGTCTGACAGGACCACCAGAACTCACTGGTGTGCTTTCCAAGCAGCTTGGATTCAGGGGAGAAGAAACAGAGTGAAAGGAATTAAGCTTTACTTTTGGTCTTTCCTGCCCCTTAAAACCCAGCATCGCACAAGAGCCAAAAGCCAGAGAGAGGAATATTTTTAAAAAGAAAAAAAAAGAGTGGGAGATAGTCAGACAACATGGGAAAACTATTAAAAAAAAAAGTCCTGGCACCCCTCAAGGTTAGGAAGGTCCTTTCCAAGGCAGAACAACGTGGGCAGGTTCAGACACCAGAAGCCAAATCAGTTCCTGTGATACGCTGCACCCACACAAGAGCTACGGCATGATGGGGTTAGTTAGGAGAATGGCGAAAAAGGCCCTGAAGATCCCATGTTTCTGAGACCACAGGGCAGCAAGGAGGGACAGCAAGCCTCCCTCTGTGGGGATGGCCAGGGATTTCATAAGAGATTGGCAGAAGCTGGCATCTGGCAGTGTTAAACCTTGGTGCCAATGCTCTGATCCAAGAGATCACAGTAGGTTTTACCCTCATCTGAGGACATCTTATCGCTGGATTAGAGCCTTCAGAGGGTGTAGCGTGCTGTAATTTATTCCCACTGACTCACACACATAGTGGTAGACCTTAAACACCCCGCATTTTCCCCTGTAGACGTGTCCTAGGATGACAGGGCGTGCGTTGCCCACACACACGTGTACCCTCGTGCGCGCCCGCGTGCCTGGAAAACAGCCCTGCTTTGGGGAAGTGGCTCACTCTGGGGCACTGGCTTGTCAGAGGATAAATTCAGAGCTAAAACCTGGAAGTGCTGGGTTTCCAAATGGGTTATTTTTTGTGCCCTGTGCTGGCTGAGGCAGTTTTTAGGACTCTTACACTGTGTGAAGACAAGGTCAAGGGAATCCTCAGCTGGTTCATAGCCACCAAGCTTCCTGTACTAGCTGGAGCCAGGGGGTGAATTTTCAACACTTGCCTTTTGCCTAACCTACTTGGGCATGGAAAAATGGGGACACAGTTCTGGAAATGACACACTGGAAGCAAATATTGGGAAACAGTTCTGCATAGCCCCACTTAAATCCTTATTTTTAGCTATGTGCTGGTTCACAGCTAAACACGGCCAAAAAATCCAAGCAGCAGCACACAACTTCCCAGTTGCAGCAGCTTCAAGCTGGGGTTCCATCATGAATGCAAAACGGCATTGCACAGGCTGAATAAGGTCTGGAAAAAATCATCCGTAGGCACATTTTGGAATGGAGGAATTCCCTGCCACAGCCAATCCATGAGCGAAGAGGCACTGCCTTGCATTAACCTTGCTGTGTGTTTGCCCAGCAGTTGCTCTGGGTGAGCTGTAGTAAAGTACTGAGCAGAATTTGACAGCAGCAAGTGAAAGCTGGTATTTCCTAGCAGGAACAACTTTCTTTTTCGGTGAAATTGCTGTTGCCAAGGTGAGACAATAATATTTCCGTGTTCACAAACAAAATGAAGCCATTCTGCACCTTAGGCCATGGGCAAACATCCTTCTCTGAAGCTGCTGTGCCTGCTGAAGACACAACCTGTCTTGTCTGCCCAGTCCTTCCTGTCCCACAAAGGTCTGCCCGCAACATCCCTGCCAGGGGACGGGTTTCTGTGAGCATCCCTGCTTCTCCTTGAGCCAAATTTGGCACTGTTCATGGCTTTTGCAAACTGATGAAATCCTAGTCCTCAACAAGTACCCATCAGAGTTACCCCAGTTGGCTTTTACCAGAGCTAACTTGGATATTTGTCAGGTGCACCGGCACTGGGGGTTTGCAGTCTTCTCTCTCTCTCTCCCCCTCTCTTTCCCTCTGGAACTCAAAGAGATTTGGCAACTTTAAGAAGTGTTTGTTTTTGTGAGTCTTATTTTTCTAAGCTTTGTTCTCAGCCTTTGAGATCATCAGTGCTAGCAACCACAAAGGGAAAAAAATTGCAGTCAGTACTATCAGAGGAACAAGCTTAGAAACTTCTGGGATTCCTTTCTTTTGATGTTCAGGCTTTTTGCCCATAACCTTGGCTTTGTGTATCTGTTTGTCCTACGCCATGGATGTGAGCTGACTACTGTCTGTAGTGGGAGAGCATCAGTTCTCTTGGGCAGAGAAAAATCTTTATCATTAAATAAACGACATTCATGTGACCTGTCTTTAAAGGAAAAGTATGAAAGACAGCTGCCACATGCAGTGTTTTAGCCTCTTTTTTCTTTCCTGGCGCATTAGTCCAGGTTGTTCTTTTAGCAAATGCTCTTTTATTTGAAGATTAATAGATAAGTGTATGAGATTGCTGATGGCAGGGATAGCAGGGGAAAGTAGAGATAAAAACAGTGTTGATTAGCGAAGGTAAGCACTTTTCCCTGTGCCATTCTGCATCAGCCTGTGTCAGCACTGAGTTAGGCTGTGGACAGTTTCCCTTTGCTGGCAGTTGTGGTGCTGGTGGAGATTACCAGTGATGCCTTAAGGAACCTAGAAATGAAACAACACACTTTTGAGATAATATTAGCATAGCAGGTAATGTAAAGGTTGGTCTTTATTGGAGGCCTCCAGGGGCAGATACGGAAAAATGTCCACAAAAATGCCCACGGCCCCACGGGGTGAATACAGTGTTATAAGTTTAGCAAATTAGCATAATTGACAAAAAACACCAATTAGGAGCAGAAGAGGTGATGCAATTTCCCCCAGTTCAACCTTCTCTAAATCCTCCCCCCTCAGATGGCACTAATCTTTGTTTATGAAAATGTGTCTTTGAAGAGCTGCTTTTCAGCCTTGGTTCCCGGAAAGAACCAAGATAGGACTGGGCCCTTGGAATGTGTTTCGTCTTTCTGCCTAGGGAGAAGGCAGGGAAAAGTACTGGGAAAACTAGCCACGGATCCAATAGGCTACAGAGCTACAAATATATGTGTAAAGAATACAGAGAATATATAAAAGAAAAAAAGCAAAAATCATTCGGCATCACTGCCCCATGGGAAAGGGTGGGTTAGACGGGCAGCTCTGATTTTTTGTAGAAGAAAAAGAGAAGGAAGAACTTCTGCACCACCAGGCCTGAGACTCAGCGATGTGAGACCAACACCAGGTGCAGAGAGTGAAGAGGAGCTGACCCTCCCGAACTGACCATCCACAGGCAGCTCCCCTAAAGCCGTGCAGGACACCCACGCCTGCAGCACAGGCTGTGGCTCTGTGGGGAGGCTCTGTGCTGCCCAAGCAAGGTCTGTACCTGCCCCAGCACAGGGACACCTGTGGCACTGCCCCAGCACAGTGTGACCTGGGACACTGGCCGTGTGTCGATGGCTCCATTCCCTGATTGCCTGGAGATAAAATGTTGTGGTTCTCTCTCCCATCAGCTTGAAAGCTGCCACGTTTATCTGAGTCCCCCTCAGTTCCTAATGCTGTCTCCTGCCCCCTGAAGTGCTGCTGAGTGGTGGCACAAACGAGGTCAGCAATGCTCAGGTGTGCTTCACTCGCTGCTTTGAAGCTCTGTTTTGTGGAGTTTCCAGAAGGATGTGTACAGCATCTCCTTCTTGTCCTGGCAAGATCTCAAGGTGCCTGGTCTTGCAAAAATTATATTCTTCTGTTGGAAAAAGATGTCCTAAGTTATTTTAAGGTTCTAAAATTATGCCTGTTAGACCTTTCTTCTTCCTGAGAGGTTGGTGCAAGTAGGCTCATGAGACAAATTCATTTTCTGTGCAGAGGAAGACAATATAATCAGTGAAACTTCTGCATTTCACTTCCAAACAGCTTTTCTCTCCTGATTCAAAAATTATCAAGCAGAAGCACCCCATATAACATTATCTCATCTGAATTACTGATAGTAAAAGACACAGCAGTGCCCTGAATTAATTTTTGCTTGAACTAGAGTGTCTCATGTATAAGAAAATTATCTGGTTTGATAGAAAAATTGCCCACACAGGAGAATATGAACAGCAACCTTGGGAGGATTTTTGCAGTAGTTAATAAGGGCTCAAAAGCATGAGTGACTTACTGTGGCTTAAAAAAATCAGAGCATCAGGTGAGTAAGTGACAGGTTACATACAGCTATTGGAAGGAAAATAGTGTTTGCTTAAATTTCAGCCAAATAGTGTTAGACTAACAGGTTTCCTCAGCTATTTGCAGTCTCCTAATCCATTACCCCAGCTCAACTGGCAAGTGGTGATGTGTAAATCCATAGAATCTGCCTCATGGTGACTTCATTTGCACTCTTTTCTAGTCAGAACATGCTTAGCTTCAGCTTCCTCGATCAGATTTATGCTTCTGTTTGCTAGACAAAATATTCCATTACTGATGTTTTGGTCCTTGTAAACTGTGATCAGGTCATCCCTTAATCATATCTTTGATTGAATTCATGGCATCTGCCACTGCACGGCACATTTCCCACACCTTTAAATCAGTTTATGTGCTGAAAGCTCTCTAATGCACAAACATCCACCTAGAACATCCCTTTCCCTGCCTGGACTGAGCCTTCTGACAAGATGTGCATGGTCATTTTTATCCAGAATGTGCTGCAGCTGCAGGATTGGGCAAATAATATCACAAAGAAAATCTGCAGAGCTGCACCAAGGACAAGTTGCTGTTCATCTCCAACCCCTTGTTCTTAAAGTCTGGATTCCCACCTGACTTGGTTTGTGTTGTATCTATAGACAGGACAAAACACTCTCATCAAGCTGCAGGGCTGGGAAGCTGTCTGATAGTGCCCCCTTCTCCTGTCTTTCTTTTCCCTTTCTTCACTTACTTCTAAGTTGCAGTGAGGACTCGCGCGTCTCGCTGCCGCAATGGGATCTGACACATTAATAACTCTGCAGACGAGAAGGAGCCCTCACCCATTGGAAGGCACACTGGAACGAGACTGGAGCAGATGGGCTCTCTTTTGACATACCCTCCTTACTGATACAGAGTGATGGGAGTGAGGAATGACGCTTCACTGGAGAAGTCAAGCTTGAAGATAATTTGGTATATTAGAGATGCTCCGTCTGGAAACACTCGATTTCTTGCTCCCTGCAGTAAGTCACTGACGTACCTTGGAATGACAGGAGCCACTTTGTATTCACTCAGCTGATCTACAGCCATTCAGAAGCAAAAATTTTGCTTTGTAAAGTTTCTTACAATCATAAAATCTGCTATGAGGAAGTAGTCTGGCATTGCAAGTCATGCATTTAAACAGAGCTGGGCCAGTTTCCCGATGCTGCCACAGGTTTCTGTGGCACCCACCCAAGCTCAGGGTGAATTGTTTAAATGCTTTTGGCTTGAAAAGGAATATTTCAGTGTGCAACCTATTAAAGAAAAGAAAAAGCAGACTCTAGTCTCTGCATCCCAGACAGAAAGGGACCTAAAAAACCTAATACTCCTCCCTGGAATGAGAGGACTCTGTTAGCTTCAGCCAACAAACCTTCTCCAGGCAATTCAAGAGAAAGGGGTGTTTTTCCTCTCCTCATTCAAAGATGAGTTTGCCAGTCTCAGGGGGAGATCTGGAGAGCTCAGAGGGTGCAGCAGGAGGAGAGGAAACAACACTGCTTCCCAGGAACGTGTCTGTCTTCAAGGAGACTCTCTAATGTCCTTTCTCCCAGGAAAAGAGGAGGCTTGGAGCGCAGGCAGGGAGGTTTCCAGCTGGGCTGCGGGGCGGTTTTGAGATGCTGAGCCGCAGCCTGCCCAGAGCTCAGCCCGTGCTCACGCAGCTTCAAAGGCAGCTCAGAAGGCACCTGAAGGGAAAGGGCCAGCAATTAATGTGAGCTCAGTGAAGTACAAAGAGAATCTGGAGGTGTGGGGCAGCGGCTGCCTGCCTCTCAATGTCTGGGTGCGTTCCCGTGGGCTGGAATGGTGTCCCACAAGCAGCTGTGCCACCAAGTGTCATCAGTGTGCAGAGGGAGGCAGAGGTTTAGGACGGTGAGGCAGTGAAACGTGAAGGTGAAAGGGGAGATGAAGGGAAGTCAGTGATGCTGGCAGGTTTGAGGAGGGTCGCGCACAAAGGGATGAGGTTTTCCCTCCACTGACAGCTGCCTGCACTGCCCACTCAGTGTTCTGGTTCCTCATAGTATCCAGGGTATAAATTAGGAGCTGGTCAGTTTCTGGAGGGACTTTCTTTTCAAGACAGATCCTTCGTGGACCACTTAATCAAGATGGATTCATGAGGCCCATTTCAAGTCATCAGTCTTCCTGCATTATGCATTTCCTTTGATGATTGAGCCCACAAGCAGTGGAGAGGAATATAAATGTGTGACTTGCTGATGCCTCTCCCAGCAACCAAGGCAGCTAAAGGGACAGTAAAACAACCTTTGGCTGAAAACTGCTTTCAGTTTAAGAACAGCATGAAGAGCAGATGCATCTAGGAAAGCACAATGAGGAAAAACCCCTTCCCAGTACTGTTTTCTATCTGAAGGCACAAAGGTCTGTAATAGCTGCCCATATTATTTCCTCACAGCAGCACCCTGCACGTAATTGCTCTGCGAGGTTCATTAATGCAGAGAGGAGCCCATGGTATGGGCTAAAGAGCAAGTTCCCTCCTTTGAACCCAGCCTGGCTGCTGCTGGAACAGTGTGATGCAGATGCTGTGAGTCAGAGCAGGCTGGAGGAGGGAGCCGCCTCAGCCCATCAGCGCGGTGGGACCGGATTTTTGTGGTTTACTGTCAGCCTGCTCATTCCGTGGCATTTGGGGAGAGCCAGGCATTTTCCAGGCATGTGCAAGGCGGGAGGCCACGTTCTCTGGTTTGCTGAGGTGGTTTTGTGAAGTGGATTTAAGTCAAAGGGACAGCTGACCCTGCCATAGGCTGGCTGATGGGGTGTCCCTTCCAGCCTGGTTGTGGTGGTTCCCAGGGACAGCTGTGCCTGCAGGAGAGTTCTCTCCCCTGGAGTACATCCTGGGCACCGGCCCTGCTGCTCTGTGCTGCCTCTGGGTCCCTCTGCTCCTGCTGTTCCAGGGGGATGGAGCGTGAGTTCCCGAATTCCTGCCTGTCCTCCCCGGGGGATGGTCAGTGCTGTGCCTGGTGCCTGCGTGTCCAGCAGATATATCCCAAATGCTTCAGGTGTCAAGAGCTTGAAGCAAGTCACATACAGCCGGACCCCAGGGGTTAAGCTCATTCCCCTGAACTATGCTCCAGACATGGCTGCAGAGCGGGTTCTTTCCAGTATTCCCCAGCAAATTTCAGAAACAGTTTCAAAACCGTTTGATCACTCCATGGGACCACATGGAGTGCATCCTTCCAGCACTGTTCACTTCTTGCTGTGCTTGGTTGGATGACAGAGGGAAGCATTTCCGGGCTGGTTCTTTCCCAGACTGGTTGATGCTAAACATATTACTGCAAAAGCACAGCTGCTGCCCCTCAGCCATGGGTTACAGGCTTTCCTTAGCCAAGTTTGAAGAATTTATTTTCTGTCTCCTAAATATGGCAAATTGAAAACTAAATAAAAGATCCCCTTTTTTTTTTTTGCAATATATGTCTACAGTTAGTACAAAGTGACAGATGACTGATGATTTCTTTAGTTGCAAATATTGTAATTCTCCTGTTCCCCTGTTTCCTACAAGCACTGACTGATATTCCAGAAGGACACATAAGCATATTGAATTCCTGCTGCCACTTTGTCAATAGAAGCGTTTTCAAAAACCAGTTTGTATAACGTTTGATGGCTTTTTGTTTATACATTTTCTAGCAAGAATTCACCTGCTCTGGGAATTATTTTCTAAAATATTTTGACCTCTGGATTTCCCTCTTCGTGGGCTCTCATGTTCCCCAGACCTGCTCTGAGCAGATTTCAATGGTGTGGTGATTAAAATTCCTTTGTAATTAGGAGCATTCCTATAATGTCCTTGTACTGGGCCATGTGGAGGAGGGATAACAGGTGAAAACAATTATTTCAGCCCTTGATAGCAGCCAAAATGCAAAGATGTCTTCAAGGTTAATGATGTCCTCTATGGTCCCAACTGCCTTAAATGATTGGAAAACCTTCAGAGATCTCCACGCTTTTTAAAGAACCTGAATGATGTCAAAAATCAGTGGGGAAAAATTAGTACAATCTTCAGGAAGAAATAATCACTTTCATCTATTCAGATTATTTAAAAATTTTATGCAAGATGAATCCCAGTGAATATTGTTGAATATTTACTTCAGTTTCAGAATAGTTTTGTTTGGGGAAAAGCATGAAATACAGTGGTTTCAACCACTGCTGTCTCATCACTGCTGTCATAACATTTTTTTGGACTTTTCCTATTTAAATCTGCATTCTGAGGGGGCTTAACACACCAGACATCTTATTCATACTTTGCAAGGTACTTGGACTTTTCTTCATACCTTTGTAAGTCTCCCAAAGAGGAGCTGGTTGCACAAACTTCAAGTTGCTCTGCAATAGTTTCTTTTGACAGATCTTTTTCCCCTGAGTACCTCCCAGGAGCAAAATGTCAGTGTAATTTGGTCCTAGCCATGAATAACCAATTGGCAACCGGTGAGGTCCCTCTTACTGAACCTTAGGAGATCTATGTGTCAAAAACCACTTGGCCTGAAATGCATTAAGATGTCAGGGACAATTATCCTGCTGCATTTCCTGTTCATTAATCACAGCTCTGGCTTTCTGAAACCCCTACGCCAGCGATTACAAACAAGATTGATGTGGGTTTAACCAGCGTTCTGAGGGGTATGTACACACAAAATACCACTTTTTTTTAGTTTTAACCTAAATCACTGTACTTTGAAGCAAAAAAAGCCATCTATTTAGAGCATCTGTACACCAGTATCCAATCCTCAGCCTTGTAAGTGGATGCCAAATTGCCTACAAAATGCTGGAAGAAAAAGTGTGAAAGTCTTTAAAGTCATTTTTGAGTCACTTACGACTCCCTCGGTCTGACACTGATGTGAGGGGGCAATTTAGTCTTTTCCTGGCAAAGTCTGTTCCCAAAAGAGGTTTCCATCTAATGGCTCGATCCTGGCTTTGGAAGTTGATCAGCTAATTGGTTCCCTCAGCCTGTGAACAGAAAGCATCATTTTGGGAACCTGATTGATGCCTCCTGGAAATGACGTAACTTGGCTTTTTTAGCTCACACCACCATGGTGTGTCTGGGAACAAGCAAGGGAGAGAAACCCAGGGGCAGGCTGAGGAGGAGCCTGCAGAGAACATCAGCAGCAGGGCAGGGGGAAAGCAGAGCTCAAACCAACTCTTCTGCTGCTCAAGTGATGCATTGCGACCGTCCTCCCATTCATCTCCCCTCATGCATTAAGGCTGCTCATGGTGCCAGTGCAAATAATTGGCTGCATCTCTTGTGCTCGTATTCCTAAAGAAAAAAGCACCAGAGCTCAGCCTGTCCCACGCACAACAGGAGGGCACAGCCCCTGTGCAAGCACCTCTGCAAGGAGCCACAGCGAACAGCTCTGCACAGCAGCAGGGCTGCAGAGTTGGGATCGAAGCTGGGACACCAAGAAATGATCCCTTTCTCTGTATTGTAGTGTGTCTCTAATTAATGCTTCACCTCTGACTCAAGGGGGTGACTAATTCTGCAGTGCCACCCCAGCCAGTACACAGGTGTATTTGCACACGTGTTCATCACATGCAGTGAGTAAGAAGTAGACAAGAGCAACAAGGAAGTGAAAGAAATGTATTTTGTTACTGATCTGAAGTCTAAAAAAGCACCTTTTTTCCTCCCAAATTAGCAAATTCTATAAACTGGCTTTTCTAACAGCAAGACTCCTTTAACAAGCTGACCAAACACTTCCTTCCTGACCTGCTGAAAGTTTGTTGTTCAGGATTTGTTTTTCCCTACAAACTGTGATTTGAAAAGAAGTAGCCTATCCAGTGGCGACTGAGTCCATGAAAGTTAGGGCTGGGTGAACAATTCTGTATAAAATTTAGAGCTGGGTGACAAATACTTTCTAATATACTTTACAAATTTTGTTCATTTCATTCAGCATTATTCAGGATACATTTTTCCATTACTCTGCTAGCTTTCTTGCAAGTGAGCTGTTGTTAATATGATTATTTGTCTCCCTGGGTGGTAACTGCAGGATATGGCCAGCTCAGAGTCTGTGAGAAAGGCAAGTTCGCACCATGGCTGGGGAACTGGTGCCTCTCCTGAGTTGGACATTTCCTCCCAGAGGGAGGATATCTCTTCCTGAGCTGCCTGCCATATTCATACATAGGCAGGATTCCTCTTTCCCACCCAGAGATGTCTTTCTCTGATGAGTTTCTCCTGTTTCTCTCCTGTACCAGGGATTCATGGACATTGACCTGACCAAATTCAGGGAGAGTGGAGCCAATGTCACTGGCTTCCAGTTGGTGAATTACACAGATACTGTTCCTGCCAGGATCATGCAACAGTGGAGGAATAATGATGCCAGAGAGCATCCACGTGTGGACTGGAAGAGGCCAAAGGCAAGTGGTATAAAAAAACCCATTTAATTTGGGTCCATCTGGCTCAGTTCAAGTTATGCTCACCTCTTTGTGATCACACATGGCTCTTTATTCTCACTTGAGAAACCCTCAATATAATTATGAACATTATCTGTTCCACGTGCCTTAACATTGCCTGAATTTTACCAGGCTGCAGTTACTGCCTCCTAAGAAATACACAATTTAATGTATTCACTCGGTCTCCCAATTTTCACCCCCTCAAAGCAAAGAATTAAATATCTCATAATGTTCAGTATATAAAAAACAAAAAGCCTCATTAAGTCCTTAACCTTTGACTTGTTTACAAGATATTCAGTGATAATAGAATTTTTCCAGATGTTCTTTTTGAGCATTTCAAATCAGTGTGTACAACAGAGGGGAAAAGTATTTTAATTCCTAACGCAGAAGGCCCTGAAGCTGTTGAGGGATGGGTGGAGGGAGAGGTTGTTTTTTTTCTGCTTAATATTTGAAAATGAATACATTTGTGACAAACACTCTGCAACAGAAATGTTAACTTTGGAATTAGTTCAAGAAAGTTGAAAACAACTAAATCAGTAGGTTTGAAAACAATTAAATAATAGAAAAAATAGTTAATTCCAATGGTTCTTGCCAAGAGTTTTGCACTGGTTTCTGTACAAGTTTCTGCTTGAATAAACTCATCTTTTGCAGAATTTTTACCAGTTGAGATGGAATTTTCTGGTCTCCATCCATGACCAGAAAAAGTCCCTTGTTTCTTGATTTCACGTAGCTCACATTTACACGGTATAATGTGTTCCTTAAAAGTTCAAGTCAATGCTTCTAATTAAACACAAATGCTTGGGTAACAGGTGAGTTACTTTTAGGGCTGAGTCTTCTTCAGGAAGTGAAATCAGGAGCTTCTCCTTCACCTCCTAGTTGTGAAAGTCGAAACCGCCTTTTAGGAGTCAACAGGGTGGCGCAGATTACAGGGAGCAAGATGCTGTTGAACCCCATAGGCGGGAGGACGAGGACAGAGCGAGTCACGGGAAAAGTCACCCTGGGCTACTCTTCCCTCTCCAGTACACGTCGGCCCTCACGTACGACGGGGTGCGGGTGATGGCCGAGGCGTTCCAGAACCTGCGGCGGCAGCGCATCGACATCTCCCGCCGCGGCAACGCCGGCGACTGCCTCGCCAACCCCGCCGTGCCCTGGGGACAAGGCATCGACATCCAGAGAGCCCTGCAGCAGGTTTGGAACCCACGCCGGGACGCGCGGCTGAGCGCAGCCTGAGGGCGGGGGAGGATGGGTGGGCAGCAGCAGAAGCACCGACAGGAATCACTTGGGATGAGGAATGGATCAGAAGCTCCGACAGGAATCACTTGGGATGAGGAATGGATCCTTCCGGAGCAGGGGCAGGTCTGAAAAGCGCAGGGGTGCATCCAGCAAGCTGCTTTTCCTGGTGCCATCTGATGTGTCCTTGCCCGTTCTAACTTCTGTCGTTGTGGGATGGAAAAGCCAAAGTATTATCCCATAAAATCAAGGGTCCCTATCTTTATCTTCCCTTCCCTAAGGCACAGACCTGCTCAGACCGTATTTTTTGCAGATTATTTGACACTCTGTGAACTCAGCTTCAGTTCCAGCCTGCTAATGAATGCATGTGAATTTTGCCTTATGTGTTGGCTGTCACCAAAATGCTCTCAAAGTGCAGATTATAGCTTGTTTCATACTGTGAAGATTCATAAAAGTCTTAAGAGCAGCCATTTAGATAGTTTATTCCTCAAATCTGATAGTCTTGCTTTTTTCACCCTGCATAGAATTTAGATTTTTGAATAAACAAAAACACAATGTGGAGCTTACAGCAAGAGAGAAAAATAATACACTCTTATCAAAGACTTACCAAGGTAGAATATTTTAAAATTTCATTAAATTTCAAGACTGACATTCATTTCTAGCACTTTTCCTTCTTTTCCTGACAGAAATAGATGGATTCCTTGCAAATACTGCTAGTTCAGTGTTATCCAAATATAGCTTATCCTGTCTTCTTTCCTTAACTGTGAAGAAGGCAAGGAAAATAACATTTATTTGGTTAATTTGTATCATATGTAAAGTTCCTCAAGTGTTCTGTTTTGATTTGGTTTTGGCTTACTGGTAAACAACAATTCCTTTAAAACCAAATCTTGCATCTGATTTGATTTTATTGTTGGGATTCAATTTGTTCCCAAGCCTGTCACTGACTTTCTTCATGACCTTGGGCAAATCACTGTCACAGCTTCTCCAAGCCCTTATAATATAATCAGCCTCCCCGATGCATTAGGGAGATAGGTTACCTAATAAACATGAAATACTTGGAAGTCTTCTGATGAGCAATAGCTGCTCCAGCATTTTCCTTTATTGAATTTATGAGAATAAGATATCAAAATTAGACAGCTAGAAAATAAAATTTTGTGTCTGTGTTGGAAAATCTCCTCTGAAGTTTCCGTATATTTTCATTAAAACAATTTCAAAAGTCTTAATTTTTCAGCTGGAGTGAATTTGGGAGAAGAACACAAAGACGCATTTGCAAAAGTAGTTTCTTTATAGTTGAAAAATAATAATTTTAAAAGGGCTTGACCTGTTCAGCTGTGATGGTCAAAATAAAAGACTCTGAAACAGGCAGGGCAAGAAACCTCCTAGCAAAAATTTAACTATTAATTCGATAATCTTCCAGTATTTAGTAATGTAGCAAGAAGGAGGCAGATGGAAATAGAATAACTTATGATAAGATTGAAGGTTTCAGTTATCCTTTCTGAAAAGACTCACAATTAGGGCAATTCTCACAGCTGTTCACAGTGTGCTTTCTCTTCACCTTCCATTTGTTAATGCCTAAAATTTTATAAGTTTTTTAAAAGCAAAAGGTTTCTCTACTTGCTCCTACTCAAAAGTCTGGAATAAGCTCTCAAGTTGCCTTATTCCTGTTTAGTGTAGGAAGGAACCACAGGATCATAAGCACATTTAGGTTAGAATATCTAAGATCATCGAGTCCAAACATCATCCCAGCATTTCCAAGTCCACTAAACCACTAAACCATGTCCCCAGCACTGCCACATCCTCACATCTTTTAAATCCCTCCAGAAATGGTGACTCCACCACTTGCTTCCCTAGACAGCCCATTCCAATGCTTGTCAACCCTTTTGGTGAAAAATTTTTTCCTAATATCCAATCTAAACTTCCCTTGACACAACTCGAGGCCATTTCCTCTTGTCCTGTTGTCCTTTCTGGGGGAATAGACTGACCCCCACTTCACTACAACCTCCTAACAAGAATTCATGGACGGCAGGAAAAGAAATATGAAGCATGCTTCATTTTTTTTAAAAGCAGAAATCTGGCATGTTTCAGGAGAATGTATGTTTTTATCAAAGATAATTACCTTTTTTCTTTTTTTTTGCAGGAAAAGGGCCCCAAAATATTGCTTAAAACCAATACACTAAGGTTTCAATCGTACTTTGAAAAGGTTATCATTTTAAACAAATTCTTTTTTTTATGAATATGTGGTCAGCACATCTAATAAGCAGAAAGCTAGTCCCTAACTGCTGACTAACCCTGCAAAACAGAAGGCCATGACAGCATCCTTCTGCTCCAGATGTCCCAGCACAGAGCCTCATGCCCATCCATGTCTTACACACAAATGTGCTTAAATGCTCCATGTCTCCAGCTGACTTGACTGGTGCTTAGCACTGTTGAAGTCAGTCCTCACTGCATTTTGCATCGCATTTTTGCATTTTGCATCGCATTTTTGCATTTTGCATTGCGTTTTTGTGGTTTGCATTTACTGTCAGAGGATGGAGAATGACGGAAAAGTTGTGCTGCATCCTGCAGCACAGACAGCAGAGATCCCTTTTGCCATTTCAATGCCACATGGATATCACTGGATTAGGATTTCATTCAATCAGATAGAAGAAATTGATGCTGTAAACCTGCCTTTTAGTGCATACAAAGCTACAAAGCACAAGCACCTGTGACCTGAGCTTCAGAATCGGTCAGAACCTGAAAAGAAAACCAAAGGAGACGTGAAAAAAAGCAGGCTTGGGAGTGCTTAAGACAATGGTGCTTTTTCAGCACATCTATTTTTTATGGGCATGTTGTGTCTCGTGAAAAGGGAAAAGCATGTTTATCCAAATGTCACCAGGAATACCTCTTGGTTTGAAAGAGCTTCAGAAAATGCTGGCAGATGTTCATTTTCATGACAAACCTTTGTTATAACAGCTGGAAAACAAACATGGTTTAAGCAGATTAACAACAGATTTCTTCTGTAATGATGCAGCCTCGTTTCTTTGCCACGGGTCTTTATTCTGAGGTTCTCAGAGTATTTTAAAAGGCTGTTAAATACCTGTCCCCGTTTTGCATGTGGGAAGACGTCAGTTGCAGGGACAAGAAGTTTGTCCAAAGCAAGTGGGAAGGCAGAGAATAAACCTTTAATTCCTAACCCAGTGGCACGAGCACTTCTCTGGGAGGTCTCCATAGAAACCCAAATCTGCACTCTTTTTCCCATGTTCCTGGTCCCCACTGCCTGGTCCCCACACAGTATGTGATTCCAGTCAGCAGCCCTTCTCCATCCCAGGCTGGGCGCTTTTGCAGCAAGTGGAAGTTCAGGATGTGGGATGTGATGTGAGCATCACTTCAGCTCGGCAGTGTTATCAGCAGAGATTTATGGTTCAAAGTTTCCTATGCAAATGTCAATACTAAATTGTTGGATTTTATTAATCTGGTGCAGAGGTAATTAAATTTGCTTGATAACTTACAGACTCCTCTCTATCAAAAGATGACAGCTGGGAGCTGTGGCCATGGTTTTGCATTTCCTCCTGATTTAGAGTTCCTGATTTGAACTGACAAATTCTTTACCAAACCCTGACTCCAGGTCAGATTTAGAAAATACAAAACCCCACAAACTCAAGGAGTTCAGAGCTGATTTAGCTCACTATCACATCCCAAGAGGTGATGGGCTCACACCGGTTCAGGCTGAACTAAGTTTTAAACCACTGAGTTTTCAGAGAAAGGGTTTTAAAATGAGTTAGTTAAGAGGATGGCTGTGCCCGTGGCCAGGCATGCTGTAGAGAGTGAAATCCCAAAGCCTTAGTGAAATCCCAGTTTCAGGCAGATGTGCTGTCTCCCCTGCATGGAATTGAGAGTAATGACTGCACTCGCCACCCTTCTTCCCGTCCCCTCTCACTGCTGCTGAATCACTGCTTCACGAGAGGCTGACCCATTTGCTGTCTTCACTGATGTCTGTGTATTTAAGGTCCGTTTTGAAGGATTGTCTGGCAACGTTCAGTTTAACGAGAAAGGACGCAGGACCAACTACACCCTCCATGTGATTGAGATGAAGCACGATGGGATCAGAAAGGTAAAGCAGAGAGTGACCCGACATCCTGTGTCAGGTTCCAGCCCATGTTTGAGTGGCAGTGTGGTTGGGTCTCAACAGGCATCCTGCTCATGAAAGATTTTTTGTGGAGTCACAACAAGTGCATTCCCAGCCCTAGGCATGAGCAAAGCCAAGCACTAGGGAGGACTCATGGTATACTGCTGAAAAAATACGACATTTGGAAGGTGTTATCAAGAGCAACAAGGGCATCTCAGGTGTGGCAAAGATTTTCCAGGATGTTAAAACTCGGCCAGCTCACCTTTGCTGTTGGCACGGTGCGTGGGTGCAGGCCCAGCTACAGGACAGTCTGGCTTTGCCCTCCCACTTTTCCAAGGAAAAACAAAGGCAGAGCCAGGCTGAAGCTGTTTGCCCTAACCATTGTAAGGGAACCCTTTATGCTGACCTAATTCTGCTCTCCTTGAAGTGACAAAAGCTTTACCACTAACCACGTCCCAGTACCCACACAGACCTTTGTGCTCTTCTGAAGTCTTGATCCCTTTCTGTATCCCAGGCTGTTTGAAATATCTGGCCTTGTTCAGAGATGCCAAGGCCCTGAAACACTAATCCTTTTGAAAATCTGACTCTAGGTGCTTATGTCCCACTTTAGATACCACGTATTTGAAGAACAGAGAATAACTCAGTTATTCCTCGATAAAGGAGAGCTACTACATATTTTGGAATGGGGCATTCTCTGCATCTCCTCAGTCCCCTGAAAGATAAAAAAACTTGTTTGAAACTAAGAAAAACGTAAACAATGAAATTTCCATATTTACAGCCCCTATGTCAAATTTATACTGAGAGCAGCAGGTGTGAGATCAAAGCCCCCCACAGTCCAGCGAAAAAAGGCAAATTTTCTTTGACAAATAAAAGAAATGTCATTTTGAAGACATACAAAGCAGTCTTCCTCCACTACAAAGTATTCATAAGAGGACAAAGGCAGCATCATGTCCAGTTTGGGTTTCTGAACTTCAGTAAGTTGGCAGCCTGGAGAGAGCCTAGAGGAGATGAAACTGAGTGGCTGAATGTCTTGATTTTTCTATGTATTTACTGACAGAAATAATATTTGTCTGGAAGCTCTGTACATCACTGCTGTGATGCATATTGTATTTTAGACCCACCAGGTTAGAGGTGCAAAGCAAACACCCATGTCTCCACTTTTGTTGCTCTAGGGCAGAGCTTTGGAAGTTCTTTCCTCACTCTCCATTTGTTTTGTCTGTGCAATGAAGAGTGATTAGAAGCCTGCATAGACTTTTTCCCCTCAGCTGCTATGATCTCTAATCTGCCATCAGCAGGCTCCTGGTCGTGCCCTGGTTAATACCCTTTTTTATTTACTGTGATAAGAAATTCCTTTCATATGAGCAGAGCTCAGGCAGCTTCACACTTACATGAGGTGATGGAAAACCTCTTATAAAATCAAGCCCTCAAAGTGGATAACCCCAACCATGATCTTCCCAGAGATATTCACTGGCACTCTGCTTTACCTGCAAGGAGTGATAGATCAGCCCAAATCCCTGATTATTATTAAGCAGAATTTAACCTGAGAGTTCTTCCCATTACAAGTGTTCAGTTTATTCATAACCCCAAACTTTTTGACACTGGCACAGGCTTGGTGGTTTTTTCTGACTTGATTTTTTGTCCTGTTGTCTCAAGATGTCCCAAGAGTCAGTCCTATATTCATGCAGGCTTTCAGCTGCAGGATAACTCCTCATCACCCTCCAGCACCTGCACATGCAGCAGGCAAGCTCACCATTAGAATAATTTTTGGAAGTCACATGGGGAAAGTGTGAAGCCTCATCGTAGGAATGGCAATAATCACCAGTACAATGTGATAAATGTTTTAATGTGCATACAAGCACTGTGCTACTGTAGCACATCATGCGCTTTATTATTTTCAGGCTGGAAGCACAGTGGGATGGGGAATTTCCCCGTCCCACTTGCAAAAGATGAAGAATAAGGAGAGGAGATCTCTGGCTGGGTATGAACATGCAGAGAAGGCTGATCCAACTCGGATGACCCTGTTACTGTATCTTGGTTAATATTCCAAAGACATGTTAATCCTGGTTTTGTTTTGGGCAGATTGGTTATTGGAATGAAGATGAGAAGCTGGTCCCAATAGCCGTAGATACTCAAAGTGGCAACGAGTCTACGAGCCTCCAGAACAGGACCTACATAGTCACAACTATCCTAGTAAGTGCCATGACGTCCATCCCAGCTCTCCCTCTCCCCCATCTCCCAGATGTGCAGGCTCCCTCTTCCCACTCGTGTGCCCTTCTTTGTATTATATCATTTTTATAATAGCAATAATAATAATAATAATAATAACAATAACAATAATAATAATAGCACTTACTGTTTCCTGCCAGCTCCATAAAGGTATCTGAAAATTGCTATGGCTAATTAAGTAGGTATTAAAGAGCTCTCATGCTTAAGTGTAGAAAATATAAAAGATTATGACAAGATAGTAGAGGCATCAACACAGGTAAATTGGGAACATTGTACCTATGCTTTGTATTTATCCCACAGAACGGGGGCTGCAGTTTTGGGAAGGATAAGCTGTTTTGTTTGGAGAGGCTGAATCATTGCTTTAAAAACAAATCTCCACTATAATCATGAAGGAATAATAGGTACCCCGCAATGTATGGTATCATGTATTGTGTCATAGTATACACTTACCCTGCAGAAACAGGAAATGTTTCTAATTTGTTTGTTGATTGCTTAATTGGAGTCTGCAGAGAAGACACAATACCCAAACTGGGTTAAACACCTTAAGGCTCTCTCCTGTCCAGCAGATTTGATTCTCCCTGTGCTCACACAGGCAGGCACGCCTTTAAAAATTCACAGCTCGCATACATTAAATACCCCTTGCAGCACTACACTGAAAGGTATGTTGCCCAAATCCTGCCAGCTACTCCATTCTCCTCAGGTCCATCACTGCAGGAGCTGCACACAGATTCTGCATGAATAAAAAGAATATGCCACAATAAAAAAAAAATCACACTTTGTACCTTCTAGAATAAGCCCACGTTGTGCTGGCCGTGTCCCTTGGCACAGGAACACAAAGCTGGAGCTTTGCAGGGGGAGCAGAGGCTGGGCTAGAGCTGGTGTGTGCCTCTAGGATGTGCAGTGGGGCTCAATGTTGCTCTTCTGTGTGCCAGGAGGACCCGTACGTGATGCTCAAGAAGAACGCCAACCAGTTTGAGGGCAACGAGAGGTACGAAGGCTACTGCGTGGAGCTGGCCGCCGAGATCGCCAAGCACGTGGGCTACCACTACCGGCTGGAGATCGTCCGCGACGGCAAGTACGGAGCCCGGGACCCCGACACCAAAACCTGGAACGGCATGGTGGGAGAACTCGTGTATGGGGTGAGTTTCCGACCTCGTCCCTAAGACGTTTAGCTCTACTTGGGAACACGTTCAAGCCCCAGAGTTCGAAGGAGCCCTGCCCTCTGTCAGCCTGAGCTCTCCGGAGGACTGCAGCTCAAACAATCAGCCCAAGTAAAATGTTTTAATTTAGGGAGAGACAGCACATTCTGTGCCTATGGAAATGTCAAAACGTTTCCTTTCAACAGTTCCAAGATCCTTTTTCTTTACATTTTTAGAAGAACAAGTATTGAAAGGTCACGCTTTCCCATGGGTAGAATCTCCAAATTTTACTCTGTTTTATATTTGCATGATAATGGCAGGATGAAAGAAGAAAAAGATTTCAAACACTCAGCACACGAGTGGTGAATGGTAGGACAAGATTACTTTCTGTCCAGCCGCTCATTTCCATCAACAGGAATGTACACCTGCACCCTATACTTCTAAACCTAGTTTGGTCTGGTAGTTCACACTCTGTGATGTTTAGGTCATCCCTCAGACAGAGGGATCTAATTTTCCCTTTCCCTACCAGGGAAAGCATGCAGGGAGCATCAGTTCCCAAGTCGCTGTGACACTGTGTTGGAGCAGGGATGATCTGTCTCCTGATGGTAGCTCCACTGCAAATGCTGCCAGCCATTTCAATGCATTTCCCTCTCCATTTTCAAGATGGATTGCAAAATTAGTGGAGAGTGTACATCAGTGTTGCTGGAACATTTTTCCTCTTCTCCTGCATCAGTTATGCAATCAAAAAGCAGTTCCTGATGGAAGTAAACATCCTGACATCCTTTTTCAGGAGATTGGCCTTTCCTTGCCTCTTTTGATGTCTGGATGATAAAGCTCTTTTAGAGAAAATCATCTTCATCAGACTGTGACATCAGTGGATAAATCAGATGGGAAGAGCTGAGTGGCTGCAAAAAAGAAAGCGCTGTGATTTCAAAACAGATCTGGTAATCAGTACAGATAAAATGGAAATAATCCACCAATATTATGGGCTTCTCCTTTTTAACCTTTTTCTTGGAATTGGTTTTGTCTGATTTCTTCTGAGATAGCGAGGTTAAACAGAGATCGAAGGATCATACACCGCAGTTAGTAGATGTATTTTATTCCCAGTCTGCAAATCTCTTTTCTGTCTCCTTTTCAGAGGGCGGATGTGGCTGTGGCACCATTAACCATCACCCTGGTTCGAGAAGAAGTTATAGACTTTTCCAAACCGTTCATGAGTTTAGGTATATCAATAATGATAAAAAAACCTCAAAAGTCCAAACCAGGAGTTTTTTCCTTTCTGGATCCTTTGGCCTACGAGATTTGGATGTGCATTGTTTTTGCCTACATTGGAGTGAGCGTCGTCCTCTTCCTGGTGAGTCGCTTCAGCCCTTACGAGTGGCACACCGAGGAATTCGAGGAAGGACGGGACCAGCCAGCCAACGACCAGACAAATGAGTTTGGGATATTCAACAGCCTCTGGTTCTCCTTAGGAGCTTTCATGCAGCAAGGATGTGACATTTCTCCAAGGTGGGTCGCCTTCCCCAGTGAACCTTCTTCCAGTTCACGTGGTTTAATCTTTCTGTGTGCTTTGAAGCTGAACAGGTTCTACTTTGACCTCCCTTCGTGAACCTTAGTGTAGTTTTGTGAATCAGTTACAGACTCAGAAAGGATCCAGAGGTTCACAGGTCTCACAGCTGGGAAACTGGAACCTCAAATTTGACACCATGAAAATACCACTTAAATTTCTCTTTGGGAGTTCTTTTGAGGGAATTTACAGAAATTATAACAACCTTTTCTAAAGCCACCCAATTGCAATCAAATTTTGTCAGTCATTTATTTTGTTGCTAGTAGAAAAAAGATGATTCTAGCATTATAGGGAAGATAAAAACTTCCAGCAAAGTAGGGAGAAACAATGCAGTAGGTGATGAGTGAAAGGTTATACGGTCTGTGTCAAACATTATGGAGCACAGTGAGTGGCTTAATTGTTACTGTCCTTTAGAAAGGTTAGAGAAAGACCAAGTTTCATCCTGCTTCCCATTTCAGCCAGTAGTTCTTCTGCCTGAAAGTTCAGTAGGACCCAACATCCAAAGTATTCCTGAAGGGACTTTTAGGTGACTGACTCTTGTGATTTACCTAGATAATTTTTCCTTCCTTTTGGGGGCTTTGTCTCCCTTCTCTTCAAAGGAAGTTCCATCCAGAAATACCCATCTTATGGGTGAAGACAGTAGGCAGAGGTTGATTTCCAGCCTGCTGGGGTGGCATCAAAGCTCAGGGGATGAGAAGGAGGCACAGCTCCATCGAAAAGTGGAGATAACTCCGCGCGGCTCAGCACAGCTCCCCTGGGATGGCAGGGAAGACTGGGCACCAGCTTGTTGGCTATCAGATGCCAATTTATCCTAATGTTAATGAGCTTGTGATAGCAGGGAAATAACAGCCTGCAGGGCGCTTTGATAGTGACAGCCTTTATGAATATGTTTTATTATCTGATCATTGATTAGTCAGAGGCCAGGCAGAGAATTCAGAAAGCCTTCCCAGCAGAGGGAATTTCAGCTTTATTGCTGTCTTGTAACCAGCCCCGTGCGTTAGGAACAGGTTATTGTGATTTTATTCTCATTGTTCTTGTCATCATTATTCTTATTTAGGAAATAGAATGTCTTCCTTTGGGGTCATTTCAATTGGTGGTTTCTGATCCAAGGAGGAGCAGGGAGAGGTGAAAAGCTGAAGCTTTGAGGAATAGCAAATTTGGTAAAATTTTTAATAAAAAGTGTCAGGGAAAGATCAGTAGGTTTGATTCAGCTAACAAGATTTGGTCTAGCTAAATAACATGCTTTGAATCACCATTTCAAAGCGTTGTTTTATCTTGCTTTGAAATGGGAAATGAGAATGATTCCGTCATTGTTATTTTAATGTCGTTGATTTAATCATCCTGATAATGAAAATTACAATTTCATTGAAACCAATATTTTCCCATGGAACATAAGAGCAGTTTCTGGCTGCTACAACTATTAGCAAGATGATAAAAATTTAAAAATTAAATATGGGAATTATTATAACTCCCAGTACTCCGAGTACAGCTCCTTGAGACGGTTGTAAGGGGAGAGGGACATTTCTGTGCAATGTGAAAGCAAGGAGGAAGCAGAAGAGTGAGAATTTCCGTAGGATGTTGTTGTGCAGAAAGGCTCTGAGCGCGCTCCCTATTTCACATGTATTTTTCACACGAACCCAGTACAGGATTTCTGTGACACATCATTTAGAAATGAACACTTGGTAGAATGACACTGTGGGCAGGTGGGGATATCTGCTCTATTCTAATATATTTCCCATGTAGTTGCTTCTAAACTTATCACTACTATCTCTCAGCATCTCCCCAGTAATGCATTAACCAACATAAATAGCTTCTGTTATACATCTGTTCTGTCATTCTCTCCCCAGCAGAAAGGAGCAAGTGCAGGGGTGTGTTTTGTTTTTGTAGAGGTTTTGGGTTGTTTATTTCAGTTTTGTTTTGGAAAGGAGCAGGGGAAATTTGTCTGGAGGTTTGTTGTTTTTTCCAGAGCGTGCTTGTTTTAAGTGCATATGCCACTATGTATTTATCATTAAAAAAAAGAGTAAGATCAAAACCTCAGACACATCACTCAGCCCAGCGGGTGGCGAGGTTTGCAGCAATAACTTGCTCTTGTAAATGTGCATTCCTCAGTCTCAGACCAGTCCCCAGGGAACTTCAATCCCCCAAAGAGACAAAAATTTGCTTTTGAAGGAAACTGTTGTCCTTTTTAAGGACACTCTTATCAGTCAGAGCTTTAAACAGGTTTTAAGTCCGCTGGGGACAACCTACCAAGGACTTTAAACACACACTGTGAATTTGGTGACCTGTGGATGGCCAGGAGAGAGCAGAGCTGTGGGTTACCTGCTCACAGCCTCTTTGCAGGAGGTCAACTGGTGTCCTTGAAGCTCTGAAGCCTTCATGTCTAGGCATCGACTGGGTGAATGTGACAAAGGGCAGACAGTAGCCAGTCGGGGAGAGTCCCAGCTGGAGCTGGTGGCAGTGTGTGTTGTGCCTTTGGATGCTGGAGCATGAGCATGAGCAAGGAATCCATCCCTCCCAATCCATAAAGGGAATGAAAGCATGGCTTCCACCCAAGGAGGCTGTGAGCTCTAGGACATTTCCCACCGGAGTGTGTGGTCCACCTTCTGCACCATCACTGACCAGTGGCCACACTGGGTGTGGAACAGTCCCTAGCATGTGGACTAATTTTTCCTGGCTGAGGTGAGATAGCCCCTGTGGTTGCCCTTAAGGCTTCCAAAGCATGGGCTGAGACACAGCAGGGTCGGGGAGAAGCAACAGCTCGGAGCTGTGCACAACTCCATAGTGACAAGCAGGAATCAGTGAAGTCTGAAACGGGCCATAAACCATTAGGCTTTGCAAAGTGCCACCTTAGCTTCTGAAAACGGTCATGAAATTGCAAAAGCACTCATTAAATGTGAAATACAGACCCAGAAAGGAGCTTCTCAGAGCAGGCACCAGAGGTAATAAATAACCCACAGCCAATAGCGAGAGCCTGCGGAAAGAGAAATGTGAAGTAAATATGACTCACATTGTACCATTTTCAGAACCGTAATTTGATAAATTGTCTTCAGAGCTTAAAATAACTGCAGTGTGTAGCAGCTGTGGAGAGTAGGACCTTGCTAAAGTCCAGCATGTTGCTGCCATTCCTCACTTAGGATGGACTCAAGGCCTTTGAGAAGGAGACTGTGGGGATGTTTGGGCTGCCCAACCTCCTCTGATGCAAAACAAGGCATCAGAATTTTTCATCTTCTCCATCATTTTATGCAAAATAAATAATTTGGCTGTTGTGAAAAGGATGGAAAAACAGGGAGCAAAATAGCATCTCTTGTCAGCTTCCTATCTTGATCTTCTATTTTTTGTTATCATAAAATGTGTTGCTTCATATGGTTTAAGCCCAAAAGAGACTTCTTGTATATTGGAAACTATTAAATTTAATCCAGTTACTCTCCCTGTGACTCAGAAAATTTATGTTTGCCTAAAATGAAACACATTTGGTTAAAACAGATCTTCCAGAAAGGCATTTATTCTTCATTTGAAGATACCATGAGATAGAATAGACAGTTACTCTCAGCTGAGTTGATTATAGGAGTCTTGTCCCATCTCAAATTCAGCAGGTGGATGAATATCACACAATATCCCCTAGTGAATGCAGACATCCTTTGTGCCCCGTCAGAGGAAAATTAAATAAAGATCTCCAAAAAGTAGCCCAACTTCTTGGGGCCTCTCTTTATTGTTGAAACAAAAAGTATACATATTCTGAATTCAGATCAAAATATACTGTGAGTAGAAGGGAAACGCGTACTCATGTCGTGACACAATAGGGCATCATGTCACAATACCTGGACAACACAGCTTGAAATCACTCATCACAATCTGTCTGATTGAGAACGGGGCTGGAGATGTCGTGGTCAGCCTGTGCTGGGAGTGAAATGGTGGCTGAAGCTTTCATCCCATCTGTGTCTGAGAGAGAGCCAGGCTTGACAGGGGATGTTTTGGGAGCCTCAGCAGGGCTGCACGAGCAGGGAGAGACTCTGTGCTCCTGTGCGCAAGGCACCATCAGAGACCACTGCTGGGAAAGGGCTGGGTCACACCAGCGTGCCCTAAGGACTCTGGGGTTTAATGTGTGCAAGGAGACGTGGCACAAGGTACAACCCCCCCCAGCTGGCTTGGGACAAAGAGTTAACGGGGTCTTCGCTCGCCTGCAGAGCCCAGACCCAGAGGCTCGGCCGGGTGCAGTGGGTTGTGCCAAGCAGTGACCCCTGGCTGGGGGGGCTGCGTGTGCTGAGCAGGGAGGTTTGCTGCCGAGGATGATGAATGACTGCACTCCCAGGCAGGAAGAAGAGAGATAGATGCTGGCTGCTCTCCAGTCAATAGATACAATCTATTATTTATAGGCATCTTGTGGACGTTGTTATTTGTTTTTTGTGACATGGAAACAGCGCTCTGGCTGATCTATACAGTGTGCTCGTGTTCACTGCACTCCTCAGGCTCTCTGCTGCACTCCATCAGAGTGGTTTGTCTGGGGAAGAGCAAACAAGGTATTTATTATGTACCTGTAATTAATGCTGAGCATTTTCCTCTGCTGTTTTTCTGTTTATTTACATTTCTTTTTAGCCCAATTGAAAAAAAGTCACAGGAGACTTCAGATTTTGAAAGACAGCAGCACTTTTAAATTTCGTCAAGATGTTCCCAGTACCAAAAGGTTTTATCCAGTTTTTAGGCAAAATCTAAATCAGAAATTGATTAGAACAAAAAAATGTTGTGGGGGGTTTTGAGGGTTTTTTTTAGTGAGAGGTTTGATTTGGATTTTTTGGAAGGAAATTATTTCTGTTACATCCTTTGTAAACTTACATTTGCAGGGTACTTACTTATTTTGCTAAAAATTTAGAATCAGAGAAATTAGAACCAGCTGCATTTAGCAATCAAAAGGAATTTAATTCCTTCCTGAAAAGAAGGCTGAGCAGGGGTATTTATCTGATGACTCTTCTTGATTTCAGTAAGCGTCTTCTCTGACACTCCAAGCATCTGCCTTGGAAATGGCCTCAAATTGCACCAGGGGAGGTTTAGATTAGAGTTTAGGAAAAATTTCCTAACTGGAATGGTGGTCAGGCATCGGAACAGGCTGCCCAGGGAAGTGGTGGAATTGCCGTCCCTGGAAGCGTTCAAAATGCGTGTGGATGTGGCACCTGGGGACACGGCTTCGTGGTGAACCGTAAGGGCAGTGCTGTGGTCATGGCTGGGCTCGATGATCTCAGAGGGCTTTTCCAGCCCTAATGATCCAGTGGGGACAGAGCTCAGGTTCATTTATTCGTGGTGGTTTGCTTGAACTGGTGAGCTGACTTTCTTTGAGCATAAAAGTAAGAAATCAGGACTTCAGCTTCTGGAAAAGTCTCCTTTCCTTATAAAAGTGTATCAAATGATGTTGCAATTATCTCTACCTGGCGGGTTAATTATGTCCAGGGAGAGCAAATTCAGGTCATAGGGTAACAGCAGCACTTGCAAATCACCAGGAACTGATGACCACACTTATTTCTAAAATGCACTTAACCAGGGAAAGTGACTCACCAGAGGAACAGCTTGACAAATCGCACAATATCCAACTAAACAGTCCCCTTTGGAGTCTGCGCACTTCCATGGCAACCAGAGTGTGGCAGCCAGGGGAAAATGGAAATTCTTTTAAAATAGTCATCCTTGCTGTCCTTTTATTTCATTGGGAAAATGCTGAAGGATACAGAGGACTCAGAAGGAGGAAATAACCAGCTGAGAGAGCATTGTTGAAAAGACACATTTTCTTCTGCAAAGGAAAAATTAGTCTTTTGAATTTGCACGCTCTGCCATCTGAAAATGTCTGAATGCTGCAGAGGTAATGAATGCTTCCTCCACTGACTTGTAAGCTACTTCCTCAGCATGTTTCCCCTACCAAGCATATCTAGTCACTCTCCCATAGCTCTGACTTCAGGCCTTCAGCACTGAGGTTGCTGGGGGACAGCAAGAAATTTGCTGAAACTCCCCCCATTGAGTGACAGATTCACTAATCATTCCACCAGCTGTGTTTAAAATAAGTCATCAAACACTTCATCCAAAAGCAGATATATTAGCCTAAAAATACTTCTGCAATTTCTTTCTTCAGGACTAAATAAATGTTTCTCATGTTTTTTTGTTGAAAACAAAGTCAAAAATAGCAGGGGGGAAAGTGCATTGCCCATTTTTTTAATATCTTGGGAAGTTTTAGTAGGGCATCTGAAAGAGGGTAGATTTGGAATAGATATTAGGAAGAAATTCTTCCCTGTGGGGTGGTGATGCCCTGGCATAGGTTGCCCAGAGGGGCTGTGGCTGCCCCACCCTTGGAAACGTTCAAGGTCGGGTTAGACAGGGCTTGGAGCAAACAGTGAAAGGTGTCCCTGCCTGTGGCAGGGGGTTGGAGTGAAATGAACTTTAAGATGCCTTTCAATCTGCACCATTCTATGACCTCTGACATGGAACTGGCATGTGCTGCTTGTGTTTCTAATGCTAGGCACTGGCTCAGGATCATGAGGAGCCCTAGGATTTACAGGGCTGCCTTCTGACACAGCCTTCTCCCTGACTGCAGCAGGAGACTCTCTGAGCCTCCAGGAACCCCCTATTACTCTGTACTTGGACTTGCTGATTTTCAGTCAGTAAGAGAAGCAGACTTTTTTCATTTCCTTTCCTCTTGATAACAAGTTATTCCTGAGCAGTCGGCTCAGCTGGGGTCTGCAGTCAGGACTGTGCATGGTTGTGTCTCTTGAATAGTTAGGTTGACTGCCAAGTGTTTTTGTCAAAGAATAAGGGTTGTGAGGAGCTGAACGACCTCCATCTCCCTCAGGTGGTGTCCTCTGCAAGGCTGCCTGTCACACAGTGCTTTAATGCTGGCACTCAAAAAAAATATTGTAGCTAAGATGGGAAGCTCTGAGCATGTTTTCACAGGGAAGCCCTGCCTAAATAACTCTTCCATATGCTGTACATTACTTTCATCAGCACTGAGATATCATGTGCACACTCACTGGATACACAGTCGAATGAGCTTTGAACTCCTCGGTTCAAATTGCTCTGGCTCACAACACAAAAACCATCCACAGCTGCTCTGTGCTGGTTTCATCCCCACAGCTGGCCTTCCACTGGGAGGCTCAGAGTTCTGCCTTTATTCCAATGGAATTTGGAATTTATTGGACCTAATCTGCTTTTGTCTCAGATTTCATCCCAACTACTTGCCCTTATAACTGGCGAAGCACCACACCCCCTTTTCATGAAAAGTTCAGGAATGCATTCATTCACTGAGCAATGCCCATTGTAACACCCCAAGAAGGTGAGCAGGTGAAGACAAATTTGTTGAAACAGGATAGAGGTACTGTGTCATCCATTGTGAAAGGCTTGAGGAAGCCGAGTAACTGGGAAAAGCAAAATGTGGGTCTTGCTAAGAAATCGGGACAAAATCCTTGTGTGCTTGGGTGGGGTCTGGAGTTGGAGAGGGCAGAGCACGGTGTCACCTCTGAAGTCCTCCATGCTGTCTTGGTCTTCCTTCCATTTCCACATGGATCAAAGGAGCAGCTGGAGAGCAGCTGATTCATATGCTCAGATGGCAGGAAAGGGCACACAGCTCGTGCACGCAGCCCTTTCCTTAAGCAACAGCAGCACACTTGATGGCATTCAATCTATTTAATAAAATCATGCAGTAATTCTGATTAGTGCCTACCCAGAAGAGTTGCTGCTTACCCTCAGATCCAAAGGCTAAGCAGCAATAATCCAATCATGGTAATCATAACTTACTACTTTGATCTTCAGATAAAAGAGTCTATAGAAGTGCAAAAGTGTTACATCACCGTTATTTGGACAACTTCAAAGCATGTTATATACACTAATGAATTCTCCCAACACAGTCTGATGAGGAGTAATAGAAGGCGAGTGTGTGAGCAGAGGAGTAGAAAGGAAGGAGATGAGTCCTCATATGGTGAAAGGGAAAAGCAACAAAATAAGTACTTTTACCCTGGGTATAGGTGTGAGACGTGATGAAGAGTCCACAAGGGTGCAGCTGCAGGAGTCAAGTGCAAAGGATGCTCTCCCATAGGAGGAATTTTCTCATCTCTTTCATTCCTTGAAGCTTGCAATAAGAAGCAAAAACTCAGGCTGCAGAGAGGAAAACAGAAGGAGGGGGCAGCTTTTCATCTCAACAGTGCCTCTGAAGCCTTAAAAAATTTTTTTAAAAATCACCAAATGGATCTTAGCAGGTGAAATAGGGGCAGCAGAAACACTGAACATGTTTTCCCTTCACAGTTTGGGAGTTTTAATGTTAAAAGTCAGGCACACCTGTGCACATAAAGCTCTTCTAAAAACACTGTCTGCAGAGAGCAGATTCATTCCTCACCACTTCTGCAAGAGATATAGTATGTCCCTGTACAAGAAAGAAAGGCTCAAAAGTGAAAGTAGAGAAAATCTCACTTGTACAGTCTTGCTGAAGAATCGCATTCTAAATTAGAAATGAGGGAGAAAATGCAGGGAATATTTGGAAATATTGCTCAGAGTGAATATCTTCTAGTGCAGAAAATACTCTCCTTCCAGAACAAAAGCCTTTCTCTCATCAGACTGGGAAATCTGACAAAAGACAGGAAAAAAAATAAATCAAAATGAACCAAGGCAAGACAGCCTGGAAGAAGTCTGAACTAGGTTATTGTAGCATTATTGCCCGGATGTCTCAGAAATGGAGCTCTCATGTGACCAAATGTAGATGGCTAAAGGAGATCTTGGAAAAATGAAGAACTGATGGCATATAATCGAAAACATATTCAATCTTTTGGGAAAAAAAAGCTTTTTCATCAAGTAGACTTTGAAGAAGAGACTGTGGGAGAGCATATGGAACCCAGCAACTCAGTAAAGGACACTGGCACAATAGGCTGTTGTTCAAAAAGAAGGATGAGTGCTGTTAAATTTGGGGCCACCTGAGGTTGAGGAAGTTCCTGAATAATGAATCTCCTGGGGCTCTCCAGCAACTGCTTCTGACAAAACTTTATGCCTGCCACCTTGTGAGTTTTTCTCAGCAAAGCGAACAAATGTCATCAGAGTGAGAAAAATACATGAAGAGCCTTTTTTGCAGTGAAGTTTTTGCTCAAAGGCATGACAAGAGCTGGGGGTTTATTCCTTGTAGTGTTAGCTGGCAAAATAGCAGAAGAGGGATGACTTTGCCTTTCTCTGGAGCTGCCAAGCAGCCCAAAGTGACCACGTGTTTCTCAGCAAACCACTATCTAAACATTCATCCCTTAAACCACCCTGTCTGCAGGGAGAGGCACACTGTGCCTGTACTTCAGAGGATGACAGTGCCTGTCTTCAGATCTACCTCTCTGCCTTTCAACTACACTCTTATTTTTCCTTGGTGTTCCACCTCATCCCTCTCTCCTAGCCCTGCATTTGTGCTGTTTTTAGCAGCCCTCTGGAAGAGTTGAGTGTATTAGCCTGCATTTTTAGGGTTAAACATGTCATTTCAGCAGCCAGGGATGCTGTGCAGGGATGGCAGGTCCCTCGAGTGAAGGACTTATCTCGGTCCTGCAGCTCTGCCCTGTTGGCGTGTTTTCATGGGACCTGCTGAAGTTGAAGAGGGCTTTCTGCCCATGTCAATCCATATTTGCTTGGCATCCAGTGTTTCCAGCACCCCACTAGTTGAGCAGTTGAGTTGTGTTTGTTGAGTATCCACAGGCGTTGTTTTGGGTCAGCTGAGGACGCACAAGGGCACAACCTGCAAAGTGCTGCTGGGTGCACACATCACCCCCTGCACGGCTGGGCCCACTTGGTGCTGCCTCTGCCTGCTGGGATTGAGTGTCTCGGGAAGGGGAACTGGGCAAAGCAGCGGCTCAGAGGTAAATTCCACCTGGTGGCCAGCGCTTCAGGCCACTCACCTAGGACAGGTTCATAAATGTGATTCATCCTCTTCTCCCACAGCTGGGGACTAAATTAGAGAGATGAAGTAAGCTATCCAGGATCCCATAAAGTAGCAGGGCTTCACAGGGAACAGAAAAGCCCAGCTCCTGGATGCTAGTCCTCTGATTAGGCTTAGGCACCTCTTGCCTGTCAAAATGCTAAGTGAATGTCTTGAAAACAGCACGAAGCTGCTCCATGCAGTCATGTTTATACTTAGCACTGCAGTAATCCAAGGCCCAATGACTGGAGAACCACAAGTGGCATGATGCATTTCTGACTAAGCAGGAAAACTCAGTTTAGAATGAGGTTTTGCCCATTAAAGGGAAATTGAAGGGGAAAAACGTGCCAACAAATTCTGCAAAAGGAGAGATGAAACAGTAGGAGAGGGAGCATAAACTACTGTCCAAAGCCATCAGCTTAGGCAGAAAGGAACAGTAAATAAACCATGATTTATAATTAACGCCTCACAGATATACATCCCCCCGTTGAATCTGGGAGATTCTGTGTATTTGCAGAGATCACGTTCGGTTGATGCAATATTTACACAGTGAGCATCCACAGGGCCCCTTCTTAAAGGGATGTCTGCTGGGATTCCATAATCCATACTGCCTCCTTCCAGCGTGTTGGCTTTGGGGGTCAGATGAACTGGCAGGGTTTGCCTGAAATCACAAGAGCAGATCTCCAGCCCATATACAAAACTTAATAAGCTCTGAATTTTTTCCTTTTTTTTTTTTTTTTCTTTTTTTAAAAACAAGAATTAGAGAAAGAAAAGCAGGACAGGGCCAGCATGGGGCTCCCAGCACCTGTGCACCCTCAGCTTCCTTACCCTGTCTCCCTGGTTACTGTTACCCACAGGGAACTAAAATATGCAGCTCTTAGCTCCGTAGAAAAGTTGTGAGAGATGAAGAAGGAATTTGTACCTCTGGGAGAGGTAAATGAGAATATCAGTGGAAAACATTCTTACTTCTGTATTTGTAAGGACTTTCCTGACACTGCATGTTAAAACCCAGCATTGCAGTCAGGACCCCAGACTCCTGCACCAGGAGCTAGGATTCAATAGTAAGTAAAAGCAAACTAATATGGCAAGAAAATTAGTAATGCAGCATGTACAGAGAAACTTGCACTACAATCCCTCGAATTTTGTGGCAAACAGTTGTCAGCTCATTCAAAACTCTCCATGGCATGGCAGAAAGTAAGAGGATAAGAGCTCTGCAGTCTGTAGTTGATGGATGCACCCAGAGCTGTTCCCAGCTCCACAACCCCACACTGAGTTTCCTCCTTTGCCTTTTGAGCAAACCTGGGGCTCGTGTCAGAGATGGAAGGAAAGTGGTGAGACCAGTCATGCCAGATGGTCTGTGACACAGGGGAAAAGCAAATCTCTTTACGTTGACAGGGTTTAATGTTGAAAGTTTGCTTGAAATAAGAGCAAAACCGGTGCAAAACGTTTGCAGTTAATCCACTACCGAGTCAGATTTCAGGTAGAACCATGGAATCCTCTAGATCAGTATCAAATTCACAGAGTAGTGTCGGAGATCAGAGGCTCTGAGTGGGTAGAAGACCAAAAGTGGGTTTGACCCACAATCAGTAGCACAAGCGCAGAAGAGCTTTTCTTTCAACAGTTTTGCATAAATTCATTCAGTGACAAGTATGTCAGTTGAGTAAGTGAGCCGTTATTAGACTTGAATTTAACAGCAAATCTGGGAAATCCTCCCAAAGCAACTATGGCTTCAGAATCCCAGATTTGCACTTCTAATTAAAACACTGTCAGTTTAGGTGTAATTCTCCACAAGGAATGGATTTGAGGAGGGGGCAGGGAGAGAGTGGGAGAGAACTGAGAGGGTGCTTGAACAGTTTTCCAATGAGGTTTATTCTGTGTATTTTCTGATGATCTTGTTAATAATTTTTTGCAAAAATGTATTGTTCTCTTCTAATAGATGGCAAAGCAGAGGCAAACTCCTGCTGGCTTTTCCTACCTTCCATGAGGGATAAGATCAAAGAGAAAATTGTTTGTTCAAGGATTGCATTTTGTTTTAAGAAATGAGATTATAGCTGCATGATTTTCTATTTCTATATGAATCCATCAATGCTAAGGCTAAAACATTAAAACAAATCTCTTCATGAGAACAAAGGGAACTTACAATTCCTTTCTGTTTTCTGCTGGCAAAATGCAGTTGCTTTTGCAAGGAAAGTAAGAAAGTAAAGTAAGAAAATCAAATGTAAGTAAGAAAATCAAAATTATTACTTTCAGCTCGGTCATCTGCAGTCTTTTTATTAGGCAGATTTAAAATAGCACATTTCAGAATTATCTGTTAAATTACATGCAGTAGGTAAGAATTTATTGTATTACAAAAGCTGAAAGGAAAATATTTGTAATGAGAAAACAGAAACAAAATTGTTTACTATGTTAAAATTATACCATTTAGTTTTTCCAAAAATACTATAAGTATAGTAGCAAAAGGCAAAGCTTGGACAGACCCAAACCAACCATTTTCAGAGTGCTGCTTCTAGAGGACATTTGCAACCGTTATCTTTGCATTCCAAATGAGAATATTAAGGTTTTATTTACAATTTCAGAGTTTTCCACGGTCCTGAAATCTTGGTTCCCAGCCAGCTCTAATTTTAAGTAGATTGTGCACTGTGGATAATGAGGGCAGAGTATTTACTACTTACTCCTGCAAGGGTAATGATGGAAAGGAGCATCCTGTTCTTGCCAGTTCTGTGAGGGACAGGCAGGATCCCAAGCCAGGGAGAAGAGTGGGGATATGTGTGTTACTTTACACAGCACAGGCAGGGATAGAAGAAAAAACCAAGATACCTTAATTTGGATTGTGTAGGAAAGAAGAGTCTAGGTGCAGAAGGAATAACACAGGTTAAAAAATGTACAGTCTGGTCTATTTAGATATTTTACCCCTTCCTGCACCCCAGAATTAGCCATTCATTAAAGCCTCTTACACTGTTACCCGTGCTTATTTTAGCCCAATTTTTTTTAGGCCCTGCTATTTGCAAGGATTACGATGATAATGAACATGAATTAATCCTGAGGTCAAATAAAGAGATCCAAATATCTGAACCCTAGCACATCTTTAAAATCTTAACCAGGGTGCTCTGTCTCACCTCAGCTCTGCAGAGGGCTGAGTTACTGACTCGTTTCCACTCAGCAGGGAGCTGATTCCCTCATATTATGCTCGAACAGGTACAGGGACACGTCCTCATGCAAGAGGATTTAAACCCCACAGCGCCCATTAGTGAAGAGAAAAGAACTTGAGCCAGGGCTCAAGCTGCAGAACGTTTCTGTTAGTCAAGTTCAAGGTCATTTTTTGTTACCTAGCTCCAGAGTGAGACTTTGAAAACCTCTCAGTGACTTCAAATTACGAGATGTATCTACTCCTCTGTGACTGTTTTTACTAGAGCATAAACATAATTCTAAGTCCCACTGGTTTTTAGCTCCCTAGTGCTGAAGTCACTTGCAGAAACCAGACATTATCTCCTAAATTACAAAGGCACTTTGCAAATGTGTCCCGTGATGGAGGCACTGCTGTTCATCTGCTGGGTCTACAGAAGCAGCAGAGCAAGGTGGTAACAGATATTGCCTTTCCAAGCACTTGCCATGATAAGCAGTAACAGGCACTGGCTCGGAGTCTAAACAGACAAGAGAAACCCAACTTGTTCTGTTCAACCTGTGTTCCCTGCTCCTGAGCCGTGGGGGTGTCACAGGGGATCACATCTGCTTCTGTGGTGTTTGTCATGACTATCGTTACCTTCTTTATTGAATTGCTCTGTCCTCCCAGAGCCTCCATCGCTGGCCAGCTCTCCCTTGTGCTAAATGCTGCACAGCCACTGAGCAAAAGGGCTGTGTCCTGTAGTCCCACGTGCTGAGTGTTTTCTCTGCTGTGCATTTCAGCACTTTTGGTTCACAGCTTCCAGCTCCAAGTCAATCCAGCAACGAGGGCAAACATTGCCCGCCAGCAGTGTCTGCAACAAAACATCACACACACGAGGCCCCAGCCATGATGGCAGTCCTAACAAGCTGCTGACCTCCTCTCCTTTCCTCCACAGTCTGTGAGAGTGAGCACATCCCTCCTCGTGCTGTGAGGAGGAATGACCAGCACCAGCAGCAGAGACAGCCCAGATGGGGCTGGTCTATGGTGGACACGTGAATCCTGTCTGCATCCTTCTATCTCCCAGGGGAAAGAAACAGCCCCTTCTCCCTCTTCCCCCAGCCCTCTCTGTTACCACCCAGGCTCAACACCCCAAAATTACTTCTCCACGCTGTCAGTGCCAGGTGTGAAGCTGGGAAGCATAAGCCATCTGCAGCTGACAGCAGGCAGCCCCCTGGGATTAGCTGGTGGTGAATATCCCCAGGATGTTGAGGGTCTGGAGGCAGGAATACGGCTGACTGCGGCTGAAGGGATTGAAATGAGCCGCAGAAATATCCCAGCTTCATCAGGAAGGAATGGCTGTATAATTTGCAGCTGGAGATGAATGTGATTATTTGCCATGCAAATGGATTTTGCCAGCTCAAAGTGGCCTTCATCAGCAGAGATTGTTGTATTTGACATTATCTGGTTACTTTTGTTTAATGCCTCTGTGCCTTTTCTGAGCGCTTCCTTCCCTGAGCACACATCATCCAGACTAATTTTCTTCCTCTTCCTCATCAATCTGAAGATGTGTGAGTTGAATCCATAGCTGCCTCCCTCCCCAATCCCTCTCCAAATACGAAACAAATGGTAAAGCTGTATGTGCTGACAGTCCTGCAGGCTGAGTGTTCTCTGCAGATGGGAAGCAGGATGGTCACATTTATCTCACCTAACTTTAGCCCTTAGCTGGACTGGAATATCTCTGTTACCATCCCATAAACCATATTTCTGCGGAGTGACTCAGATCAGCAGAAAGACAATGCTGAAACATGGTCCCCCATGGAGAAATAAATGGTGTTTCTCCATGGCAGGTCCTCCTTAGTGAGGCTGTCTGGCTTTATCAAACAGCATTGGATGTTCCCTTCTGTCTGGGACAGTGCTCTGCATCTCCAGAAGGAGCATATAAATAATTTAGACAGAATGCCTGAATACTGACAGCATTCTAAAACCATCTTTCACTCTTAAAAATTATTTGAAAAGATTTTAATATTAGTTAATGCCTGCTTGACTTATCTGCCTCTATAGCTATCGAATGGTTACAGTTAATTAGCTATTAGATTGCAGACAGTACAAAACACCTAGATTTTAAAGCATTATTATGAACATCTTGTGTAACCATCTGCTGAATACAAAAGAGAGAATGTCAGTAGGCAAATTACTCATTAAGTACATAACTCCTCTCTGAGCTTCAATATGTCTTACAGAAAAACACAGGGGTTGTTTTTTTAAACTTCAGGTGATGGTGGAGCTCACCAAAAGATCACAGCTGGGTGGTGTGTCTGGTCTGGTTCCATGCTGGTGCTCCTTCCTGCCAGGGGTACATGGTACAACAGAGACCTTGACAGGGACATTGTTGATGGGCATTGCCCCCTGCCCAGTTAAACTGTCTCATAATTATCTCCATGTTTTATTATTAACATTGTACTCTGAAAGGAATTGAAAATCAAAGCAAATTCTCTCAGTTTATTGCTAGTATTTTTTTCACTGTGAATTTTTTATCCCCTCTCTAATTACATCAACACCATTAAAAGTAAATTAGGAACTGAGACAGACTTCTGGCTTCCTTGGAAGCGTCTGGAGAGCGTGACTTTGGGTAAATAGCCACGTAAATGATGGGCCTGCAAGAGCAAGCTGCGCCTTTTAGACCTTCACCCTCCTCCTGTCTGACTCTCCTCTCTGTGCCCAGGTCTCTCTCTGGCCGCATAGTCGGCGGCGTCTGGTGGTTCTTCACCTTGATCATCATATCCTCCTACACAGCTAACCTGGCTGCCTTCCTCACCGTGGAGAGGATGGTGTCTCCCATTGAGAGCGCAGAGGACTTGGCCAAGCAGACAGAAATCGCCTATGGGACCCTGGAAGCTGGCTCCACTAAGGAATTTTTTAGGGTAAAAAGGAAACTTTAATGCAAACATTTTTCTTAGCTTCTTGTTTGACAAGTCCTCCAGGTCCGTCCTCTCTCGTCCTCAGCTCAGGTCTGGTTTTTTTCACTTACTTCCCCTCACCGTTTTACAGCCTGCCAGAAGACTGGCAGTGACTCCAGTGCATGTGATATTCTGTAGATGTGAACACAAATACGGAATATCTGTGTGCTTCCCCACGTTACCGAGGAGCTTCTCTGAGCAACTCCAAATGAAACCGTCTCCAGATTTCCAGCTTGGTTTGTCCTTGGTTTGATCCGCAAAATCAATCCGTACACAAATATGGGCCAGAAAATCAGGGATTGATCTGGGCCCTGGTGCAGAAGTGGTAACATCCTGTTACCCCTTTTGGCCTCCTTGGCCCATTTGATGTGTGGGTGTGTGTTCAGTCCAAGCTGGAAATCTCAGGGGGCACCCAAACCTCCGTTAACGCTTCTGTTGGGTTTCTGCTGTCCTACGCAGCGATCCAAAATAGCAGTGTTTGAGAAGATGTGGACATACATGAAGTCAGCCGAGCCCTCTGTTTTTGTGAGGACGACGGAAGAGGGGATGATCCGGGTGAGGAAGTCGAAAGGGAAGTATGCATACCTCTTGGAGTCCACAATGAACGAGTACATCGAGCAGCGGAAGCCCTGCGACACCATGAAGGTGGGAGGTAACTTGGACTCCAAAGGCTATGGTATTGCAACGCCAAAGGGGTCTGCGCTGAGGTAAGTAGCTTGGATTTGCTTCCTTTTGCCAAACCACCCAGCAAATCAATGTATGCACACAGTTCAATCTCCATTGCCATGTTAATCACGAAAGCTTGGGGCAAGGAGGTGGGGGAGGTGGAGGAAAAGGGGTGTGACCACTCCGTGTGACCTGCAGGGAAGTAAAATGCCCGGCTCCCACTGAGCAGCAATGGGAGTGTCTAATTCTTCATGCCCTGCATTTGGAAACTGGATCCTGGCTGATCCACTTGCTATGAATGTGTCTGCTGTATGAGGCGATGGCAGGGGGCTGCTGTGGTGTAACCATTGGTTTCACAGAGCTTTATCCGGAAGGGACGCTCATCCTGTGCCATGTGAACTGCACAGCTTTGCAGAGTATGGGATTACCCTGGCTTGGATCCATGCTTGCAGAGGGAGTTCTCATGGGGAAAGCATTTTGGTGTTTCCTGAAATGAAATGCTGGTTGGAAGAGGTGGGCGGTCCATTTCGAAAAGCCCTGCAAAGGGTGGGCATTTTCATTCCCTGAGTCAATTCAGATCCCAGCAAGCACCAAATTTATAGGAAGTCCAAAGGGGTGCAAACACTGCATTTCTGAGCCCAGACCTGCAGCTGCCACGTGCCTTTGCCTACTGGCCTGTGAAATATCTTTAGATACCTTCCTTCAAAAAGAACTGTTTAAGAGCACAAACCCAGGCCTGAGTTAGCAGCAGAGCTCGGGCACTGCATACAGCCACACTCCTGGACATGAGCATCCATCATGAAAACTGACCTGCTCAGAACAGCATTACCACAGTCCACAGATTGGTATTGTGATCTTGGACACATTAGAAGTGTGGCTCCTTTTGGCAGCAGCCATGCCAGTTCCTCACATTACAGTCATGAGGAACATGAGTTGCAATGGTTTAGTAAATTCTCAGGAGCTGTAGCTTTAAGTAATCAGAATGATGCTCCAATGTATTTAATTAATTCCTGAGTTATTTATTAATGAAAACACATTGACCAGAAGTGTATGTGTGACCTTTTACTTGTTTGCTGACATAACCCCATGCAGAGACATTTAATCCATGATCTCTGGATTTCTAGAAACCAGATTATTACTAGATGACCATTTACAGAAGCATTTGTCTGGTCACACAGTGCCCAAGCCAAAGCCAGCCCAAAGAATCAAAGGTGTATCAGCTGGTAGTGGACGACACCCAGGGATTTTGATTACTGCAGTTCACATTTGATTCAGCACTTCCCATGTCAGCATTATCTTTAGAGAAGCTGATGTGACCCCCTGCAGGTGACAACCTGCACCACCAGAGCACGTGGTCCAGAAGGTAATTTTTGCATCCAGTGCAGTTCAGGCTCTGAAATGACTCACGTTCCTCCAGCTGAAGGTGGGCATATTCTCACAGCTTTGAGATGTTTTCTGTTGCACACTTTCCAGTGTTTGTTTTCACTCCTGCAAATATGGAAATTAGGATACAGGGCTGATTCTATTTAATTAATTATTTATTTAAACATCAATCTTGGATCCTAATTTCTATATTATAAAAATGAACAAACAGGAACATCCTACCTGTGTTGTAATTTTTGGCATGTGAAGGAGCCATTTTTCATACTTCTAAGAAAAGAAAACCACAGGAAAGAAAATCGCATCAATCATTTTTCTTTTGCAACTCCAAACATCCCTCTGCTAGGCATGACTCCAAAAATTCCTAACATTTCTTTCTGTTTCCTCTTTTTCATCCTGGCTGCATGTAGAACAAATTTCTTATGGGCCTAATGGCAAAGGAGGAATGCTTGATTTTCCATCCGATGGTGTTTCTTTGGAACAGTTCCTGTCCGTTTTTTGTCCCATTGTGTCTGTTTTGTTCACGTTGTTTTAATTGTTCTAATCTCAGTAGTTCCCTACAGTCCTCATGTAGTGTCTGTTTCCCCCCTGGGGTCCTGCACGTGAGAGGTTGCCCTGAGCGAGGTGGTGTTCATGAGGCATCTGTCCAGCACGGTCAGCCTGTCTCTCACTCAGTCTCCATCTTCACTCACTTCCATCCACAGAGTAAAACCTCTGAGCCAGGATTGCAGGAGGTTTGTGACCCAGGCCTGTCTTGTATCAGGTTTGTTTTAGAAGCTGGGCATTTGTAGCTAGACCAGTTTTCCTGCGTTTAGGATATCTGGTTAGGAAAGAATCCCAGAGAGATACTACAGGAGCGTTCACCATATATTCTTCTTGCTTCTACATGGGCAAACAATGCCAAGATGGTGCCACAGATGAATGAAAACAAGGTTGAAAATCCAGAAATAATTCTACATGTGGTAATAGGTGTAAACAGCCCTTTCAGAACATCCGTTTGGTCTCTTGGACTGCTAAAAGAAATTACTTCTCCCTCCTAGGTGAATCTGGCTTTGAGTATCTTTTGGCCTCCAGATGTTAAAATTCAGTTGCATTTAGGCATGTCTGAGAAGGACAGTGATGGGAGGGCAGAAATTTCACCTTTCAACACCAGAGAATTCAAGCTATGATCCTGCCTGACATGAGATAGTCATCCTGCTACAAAACACACCCATCTACCCAGCAGGAGGTCTTCTCCACTGCTGGACAAGTGATCATAAAGATGGAAAAAAGCCAAATTATTCAAAACAGGGAAAAGAAAACCCAAGAAATTCCCTGTAAGTCTGGACTCAGGGAATAGAAAGGTTTCTGAGATGGCAGTCTGTGAGAGTAAATTCTTCAGAGCAGCCGTATTGACATTAAAGTTCCATAAAACAGAAGTCAGCTTTCCTAGGGTCTGTGAGTAAACACAAAATGTTCCCTGTTAAAAACCCACCTTCATTCAGGACCCCAGACTTCTCAGCCTTTCATCAAAACACAGTCAAGATGTAATACAGCCTGTTCTGTGTACTCCCCAGGAGCTGGAGAGACAATTAACTGAAATGAAGCTTCCTAGGAAAGAAAACACATAATGTTCAGCACATGGCCCCAAAAATCATATTGCTGACAATGTGCTCAGGGAAACAGCAATACATTTACTTTGTTAGCACCTTGTACCCACATAGAAGCTGTGATGTATTTTGGCTCATTAGTTAACTAATTTTTCACAGATGGTTCAGGCATCAGAGTGCTAAGTAACCTGTATTCTGTTTTAGAAGATAGAATAATTATGATTTACTTAGTGTCAGATTCTTTCTGGATCTACACTCACATGTTCCCATTAGCTTTAAATGCAACCAAAGTCAGGCTCTGACCACAATACTGTTAGAGTTGAAAAGGGAAAATATTCAGCCACCTTCAAATCTACACCTTCGCCTTCTCTTGGACTGGTAGCAAGCTTGACTGCATCTGGATTTTGCTTTTTGAAGGCTGGATTCTGCCTGAAGGAGGCTCCCAGTCCTTGTGAAGGCTTCAGTGCTCGGATGGAATCCCAACAGGCAGAGCCATGGCGGGCTCGTGGAGGTCAGCACATTCCTCTTGCTCACAGTCAGGCTCATTTTGGAACTGCAATACAGGAAAACAGCCCCCTTGGCAAGGGTTTCTTGGTGTGGCACAGAGCACAAATTCTGAGATGGGAGCTGCAAGGTCCTTGGCCTCTTTAAAGATCTGCTTTATTGACATTCAAGGTGTGTTGAGGTATGGTTCATCCCTCCACCTCTTCCATAATTTTTAAAGCCCTCTCATGTTTGTGCCTCACTGTGCTTAGTTTGTACTTATCTTTCCTGCAATGTCAACACCAGCATTGCACCCAGAAATGAACTGTACCCATGTGCAGAGCCTGTAAAACTCACCACTGCACAGCCTGAGTCAAGGTGCTCCCTCAGACGTTCCCCACTGGAACAGTGAGATGTGAGCAGGTTTGAAGGCAGACTGCAGCACAGCTTGGCTTTGTAGGCTGCCCTTCATCCATATCACTGGTCTTCTTTCTGAATGGTAGAGTCTGCCCAGCATGAGACTCATGCCATGTTTTCTATGACTGGGGAGATGCATCTATGAAACACTGCCCTCCAAAAGTCCCAGGTGTTCTCGGGTTTGTGCATTTTAATGGTGCTGCAACCATCCTGTGACCTGTTGGTAACATGGCAATGATATCACAGGGCGTACGGGGCCATTCACAGCTGACCACCACTGCCCACAGTGAAGGGATTCCCTTCCCAAAACATGAAAGGTTCTTAAGTTTCTGAGACATTGGGAGCTCTGGAAAATGCCTCAGCAACATATGAAATAAGATGACCTAGGTTCTCTGTTGTGGTAGCATAGCCTTTCCACAGGGCTTCAGGAAAAGCAGTTTTTACTACCGCTAGTTGGGGATCTGCCCCTATGTTTCATACATCCTAAAATGTCTGAAGTGTATCCCAACCATATGTTAATTTGAACATGTTAAAGTTCTTGAATTGATTAAATGTTCTTTTTGTTTGTGTGTTATTTAATGAGAAATTATTGCTGATCATGTTGTTTCTATATATGTCTTTTGTGATGTGAGAATCACTCAAGAGGAATAGGCGAGCCAGATTGCCCTCCCCCACTAAAAACAAAATTGTACGAAAATAACCCCCCCAAACCAGAGGATTTCTGCACCAAGGCTGGATCCCTATAAACAATGTCTTAATTTGTTCTTGAACACCATATTTTCCGGTATTAAGGGGGTTTGTAACACTTCCCAGTAACGAGGGATGCCGGTGCTTAGATGTTTGCCAAGCTTTCTATTGATATACCTACCTAACTAATGCTGAAGAAAGCTTAAGATGGGGGTAGCACTTTCTTCCCCAAAGCCACACGACTGTGGGATGTGGCTCTCTGCTGCTCTTCATGGAGACAAACCCTCAGTAGACTCCCAGGAGCTCACGACAGGTGGGGGCAAGGCTGGATCAGGGACGCTGGTTCACCCATCCCTCGTTGTCACTTGCTTGACGAGTGTTCTCCGCGTGTTACTCATCGAGTGTTATCTATTCATTTTAAAGAAACCCAGTAAACCTGGCAGTGTTAAAACTGAACGAGCAGGGGCTTTTGGACAAATTGAAAAACAAATGGTGGTACGACAAAGGAGAGTGCGGCAGCGGGGGAGGTGATTCCAAGGTCAGCCCCAGTAAGAACACACTAGTGGGTATGAACGGCATGGACAGTAACCAGCAACTGCTCCGCCAGCGCGCCTTGCGCTCCACCCCCGCAGACCCCCCGGCACAAACACCCTCCAGCTCGGCCACCATGGTGCACGCTGTGATTGCTCACCAAAACAGGGCACAAATGAGACAAAAAAAAACCCATTTCTGTGGGCCAAAAGAAACCCCGCATGGTCTTTGGGACAGAGGGGTCTTGAAGGCAGCTCCTTTCCTCTCCTCCTGCCCTCCTGGCCGCCTTCCCCAAAGGCTGCGCTGGACGCGTACACCCGGATAAGAACAAAATACTCCGCAGGGCACTGCCAACCACGGAGCACCTGGCAGGTGGGATGGACCTGCCGTGCCCAGGTTGGCCAGAGCATTGCGAGTATCCGTGGCAGGTGGTTGAGGTTGCTGGTTACTCAAAGTGATATAGTAATACTCATCTTGCTATGCTGGAGGAAGAGCCGTGTGGCTGCTGCTGGGGGGAGGGGTGCGCTGGTGGAGGCGGGGAGGGGCGGCCAGATGGAGTATTCGATCGTATCACTTTGTCGATGTCTAAACTTGTTCAATGAATGCTGTGAATGAACTGTCTGTGCTGAATAACATAAAATAACATTGGTAATGTTATTTATGTTATTTCCCCCCTGGTTGAAGAGGTCCCGTAAACCTAGCGGTTTTGAAACTCAGTGAGCAAGGCGTCTTAGACAAGCTGAAAAACAAATGGTGGTACGATAAGGGTGAATGTGGAGCCAAGGACTCCGGAAGTAAGGTCAGTCACGCCACAGAGGTCTTGCCTACCCTTGCAAAAATTAGTGTGTAACCAAAGACCCCCCGGTCTTCGTGGTGCCAGGATTTGGAAGCTGGGGCGCAAAGCGCGTTGTTTAATAGCTCACCCCAAAAAAATTTACAGTGCTGCAGAGCCCAGCTATGGGGTTATTACTCTTTATTTATGTGGTAACCACCGGGGAATTCAGTGCAAATGCCACGTCCTTGCATGTATAAAATATACAGGAGAGGAAATTATATACAGGAGAGGAAAAAGCAATTGGCATATGGTGCACAGAGATAAAGTGTTCCAAGTTTAGTGCATTAAGGTCCTTGCAGATTGTCGTGCTCTGCAGTGGCTCCCAGACTAGAGAGGAGGGCTGGTCTCTGCATCAAAATCACATCAGAGCCGCATCGTTCATGTCTTGCTTGGGCCAGTGTTTAGTTGAGAAGGAATGATTTTACAGGACTTTTGGGAAAGAGCAGTGGAAACCTTGAATATTTTCATTAACACTTTTTCTCAGTAAAGAGAAATAAAAGCTGCTGCTCAGCCCTGGCACCTTTACTCCAGAGCTGCAGCAAGCCCTTCACAATTGCTCAGAATTGGTTTTGCTCTCAAATGCCAATGGGGTTCCCCAACTGCAAACTGGAAAAGAGAATGTAATGTATTTTTTTCCTGCCTGTGTTCAACCCACCTTCAGAGCCAGATGGAGTGGGTTGGGCTGTAAGGTATTAAAGATACTCAAATTTCATGAGAAGGGGGAAATTTCTACCAACAGTTTTTTGGTAGGTTGTCATATTTTATTCCACCTGACCTAATTGTCTGACTCTCACCAAATGGTTTATTGCATTGTAAAGCATACTGGGGCTGACAGACGCTATTTGAAATCAAATTCTGCTCTTCTCTGCAGCATTCCACATATCCAAGAATAACCCTTCTATAAGACATGCTATACAATATGGCATGGGTCCCATTCAGGCAAAAATCTGATTGACTTGTAGAGTGCGTGTATTTTGCAAGGTAACCAACTGAGCAGTAGTCACCATATGAATGAAAAGTAATCACTTCTGCTGGGAAACTGAAGCCATGACACAGCTTCCATAATTCCTCCACCACGAGCCTGCATGCGTCAGTGCCAGAGAAATTCCATAGCCAATAAAATGCCCATAAGGAAATGGATGTGAAATCAGTCTAGTTTAAAGCAAAATCCCTACAATACTGTACTTTATCACTATTCTGTTGGGGGAAATAAAAAAAAGAGAAAAAGTAGGTGTAGGACTTCATTCCACACAATAGGGTAAAACCAATAGGGACAGAATGAGAAGGTTTGGGACACATGGGTTTATGTGGATCATATGACCTCAACACTGATCACATGTTATTTACATGTGCTTGGAAAACACGATCACATACATGTGAATCACAGGTGAATAAATGAGACTGGATCCTAAAGTCATGAGAGCTGCTTGAAACTCCATGTGTGAAATCAGTAGGCACAAACCTTAAACCATGTAAGCTTTTTCTGGGAGTGGAAGATCACAGTGAAGAGCCCTGGCTGTTACACAAAAGGATCTCATCTCTATTCCTTGCTCAGCGTCTGCACTGTGTCTGCAACAGAAGTGTGACATGAAACATCAGAGAAATCAACATAAACATCACCTGAGCCCTCTCCCACCTACAGAAAGACCAAGAAATTGCATTGCTCACTTGTTCTCACAACTGCAGCCAGGCAAACGTGCCCACCTATTGCCCACCCAAGTTCTATCCATTTTTGTCTCCTGGGCTCTTTTGCACCTACTGCAAACAAGCTGAGCTGCCCAGCCGCTGCATGAGCATCCCCCTCCTTTTTCCATGGTCCCCATGGTCCGGGGATGAGGCAAGGCAGGCAGGGCTGAGCATCAGCCCAGCTTCCCCCGTCATGCCCATGGTGGGCACAGATCCCTCCAGTACAGGCTGGAGCACTCACCTTTCCTCAACAGCCAAGGGCCAGAGCTAAGCTGGAGAGGTTGGAGGATATTTCATATTTTTCCCCACACAGGCGTGACAGAACCTTCCCATTTCTGTCTACTGTTGAGCTTATCTTATGTTGCAGTTGGAGGATTTTCAGAATGATAAGTGAGTGCTAATGAAGAGGGGTGAGGGCCTAGCTGGATGTAAGGTTTGTGCCCAAGGTTTTTAGCCAGAGCCTAGCAAAACCTCTGGTGTTTCCCAAACTTATTTTGGTTGGTCCCAGGTGATGTTCCATGCCTGTACTGACTTCCATGCATCCTGTTTTTAATCTGTTTGCATATCTATTGCCCACCAAGTTTTTTATCCAGAGAAATTCCTATGAAGAAACAGTAGATACATCAGTGGATGTGAACTCAAACTCCAGAGGCAAACACTTCTGCTTTGCTGAATATTTTGATATGTCATGGCATCCCACAAGGTGCTGAACATTGAATCCATGGCCCCAGCTGCACTGCCAGACAGTGGGACATCCCAGACAGTGTCCTGTGCTGGGCAGCAATGTCCCTGCTGCTCTTGTCCCCACTGTGAACCTGCAGCAGCCGCCCCGTCCCACAGGCTCAAGGTTTTTCCATGCACGCTCACCTCCAGCACTGCACATGGCTAGAAACCATCCACCAATTCCTGGTCCCGTCTCCCAGCTTTTCTGAGTCCCCTCTACTTGCCACAGCAGAGGAGACAGACGCTGTAACAGGCACTTCCCTAGAAGGACCTTATTTTTTAAACAAGCACGGGATGGGCTGCCCTTTCTGCAGGCTATGAGATGGGCTTGCAAGGGATGCCTTGGGTTGTTGCAATGCAGTGACAAGGCAGACTGTAAATGTTGTGGCAGATGGATGTGATTCCTGGGGCTTTTGCAAGGCGTTGGGAGAAAGGAAGTCTTTTCCTAGACCAGGATGGCAAGGTGCAAGCTGCTTTCAGGGACACCCAGGCCGCTTCATGCAATTAAAAGACTTTTATCAAAGACACACGTTTCCCATTCCTCTTCTCCAGTGCAAGAATTTTGGTTTTGTTTTTAAAAAAAAAAAAAAAGGAACAAATCCTGAAGTGTGCCTTGCCCTGGGTTTGCAGGGAATTGGCAGGTTCTCAAATCAAAGGTGTCTTATGCTGAGCAGCCTCATACCCAGCCATCCATGTGCTCCTGCACATCCCCTGGCAGCACTCTGAGACGATGGCCAGTGCTATGTCCTTCACTGCTGAGCTTCAGGCCTTACCCCTCTAAAGTCTGCCCAAATTTTGGGGTAAAACTGCAACTTCTGGAGCTGCCACCTCGCTCTAAGGACAGTTCATCTTCTGGAGACTGCAACAACTCAAGGTGCCATCACCCTGTGCTGCCAATGGGCTCTGCTCACACAGGGTGACAGAAGGAAATTTCTGTGCTGGGAAACTGGGAAAATTTGGCCCTAGTGCCTGTCAGCCAACAAGGATTAAATAATGGCAAAGGGGATGATGGACACAGTGCCATGCTTGAGAGTAACAGACAGGAAGGTGCCTGGTTGCTGCAGCAACAAGGCTGGGAAGATGGGTTTTTCTTTCTCTTTTCACCTGCCAATCTTCCCCCCACGTCAGGGCTCTGCTGCTGCGGGAGACAAGCAGTGACATTTACACTCCCACTAACAAGCTGGTTCGGTGATGGGCAGCTCTGCAGGAGAGCATCTGGTGTCACAGAGCCTGAGCAGAGAGGAGGGGAGTGTCCTCTCAAGCAGATAGAATAATTTGGGACTTTTTGTTATTACAAGCATTACCAGAACAGGATCATGCATGGAAACAGCAGGCCTCAGTGCCTCAGTGGGGCACCCAGGGCTTTTGACCCTTCATGTGGGTCTGGTCCTGCAGCTGATGGGAGCAACGAGATGTCACTCCTGCCCAGAGAACATCTCTGCATGTCCTGCTGGGAGAGAGAAGGAAAAAAAACTGTTAAAAGGAGGATGAGCAAGAAGTTAAGCATCACCACAGGAGCAGTTTCACTTCTCAGCCTGCTCGTGGTAGCAGGCTGTGCCATCAGCCGTGCTCCTGCAGTTCAGCCTTCCTCAGTGCCCCAGGAATCTGCCTTTGGCTCCTTCGAAGAAACCTTACTAGGGAAGCAGAAGTGAAACTCAGGCTGCTCTTTCCCTCCCTGCAGTTTTGCCCACCACTGTGCCTCACAATGCTTTCCTTTGCCTTCTGGATGAGACAACTTTCAGTTCACCCAGACTGTCACAGGAATAATAGGAATAGCAGCAATAAGAGTAATAACAATAACAATAATAATACTGCTGCAAAGTAAATGCAAAAAAAAATAACGGCCCCTAAATGAATTGTAGTGGTGATGCAGGAAACTGCTTTGGGTCATCTCCTCTCTCTTACTGGTTGTTTTGCTGCTGGCATGAGGAGGAAAATGGGAATTAAGAACCAGCAGCATTTCCTGGTTGTCAGACTGTTCTGCCACTGCAGCCAGCTGAGGAGGTGCCTCATTGGACCATGAACCCCAAACTGGGGGTGGAAATAAATATCATGACAAATAAACCCTGAAATTTGTGTATTCCCATGCCCAACAGAGCCAAGGAAGACAGATTTCCTAAGGATCTATGGCTGCAAGTCAAAGACCTTTGTACAGATTGCACTGATCCATTTATTTGAAGGAGAGAATCAATTTTCTCTTGTCCAAAGTGCCCTCCTTTTGCACAAAGCTTTGGGGTTCCTGATATTGTGGAGATTTCCACCCTTTTGTTAAATCAAGGTGAAAGTATAGGCTGACAATTATTATTAATACACAGATAAACAGGCTGCTCCATCTGCATCCCTGTCCCCGTTCTTCCCTCTGAGCAGAGAGCATGTGCTAATCAGCCACATTTCATTAAGGAGCCAGGCTAAAAGATCAGGACTCTGAGGAAGGCAGCCCCCTTCTAGTGTCTTTATCCCTTCCTGAAGCTGGGGCAACTCCTTCAGACTGAATTTAAAAAGGCAAAGTACCTGATATGTTGCAACACAGTTTCTTCAGAGTAATTGCTCTGCTTTTCTATATCTCCACTAAAAAACTCCCGGCATTTCCCAATTGGTGCTTAAGAGTATACCCAACAATCTGCACAGAACAGATGACTGAACAAATATACAGTCAAGCCTGGGGGAAAAACTGCGTGAAGGCAGATTAGAAAAGACCAGATAAATAATCTTTCAAATATTGAAACTGCAGAAATTAAGAGGATATTTGCAGAAATCTCTTATTACAGAGAGCACACAGGAAGCATCAAGGTTACAACCTGACCAGTGCATGAAGGTTATACAAGGGAGAATCCCAACCTTCCCACCAGCACATGGTGACAGCGGCGAGTCCCTTGTCAAAATGATCAATCAGCAAAGCACAGAAAAAGAGGTCACTTGCGGAGTTTTTTTCAGCAACTGAAGCTCAGCGGGGATGGCCCCATAACAACCTCTGCATCTTTCAGCAGAGGGTTCAGGAAAGTTGCTCCCCATGGCACCAGAGCCCATGGTGGGAGCTCCAGCTGGGAAGAAGGTTGGCAGGTCACATGGGCAGTGGGTCAGATGAAGGAGAAATAGAAGAAAAAACATCTTTTTAGCATTCTTGACTGGAACCAACTTTTCTTCTAATTAAAAAAAAAAAAGATTACATTCTCTTCTATTACAGGAATTTTTTTTATTTGTGAAAATTGAGATGTTTTCATGCCTTGAGGGTTGACTTTTTTTGCCATCGAACCCTAATACAGAAATAGACAGAATCCTTTGCAAAAGGTACTTGCCTGAGAGACTGTACCAGTGTCAGGCAGACTGCCCTGTATTGAAACCATGCTCATGTTGGTGTCCCAGTTTGGACCTTTTGACATCACTCCAATATCCTTTTCTGTTTCCTGAATCCCCTCCCTTCCCTGTGGAAAAACTGTGGTTTGCTTCTTGTAAAACCTGCCAAGCCAAGCAAATGAATCGACTGTCCTACAGGAAGGGAATCCTTCCTGTCCTGTCCACCAGTCCATGTGTCCACGGAGCAGCAGAGAAGAGCACCAAGAACTGTGCAGAGGCTTCATTACCAGCTGCAGACACTTCTGCAGGCATCGATGTTATCCTTTAGCTGCGTGGCTGCATCTCAAACGAGCCACACGTGATTTTCCTCCCACGTCCACGGAGCAGGGCTGTCAATGCTGCTCAGACTCTGGTCACCCCAAGAGAATTGCACTGAGCTGTTGGGCTGGCCCTGGGGAATCTCCACCAGCAAATAGGTATCGAGTCAGTATTGCAGAGCGGCAGCAAGCATGGAGCAGGGGACTCGGTCTGGTTCACTGTAGAGAAAGCCCGTCCTAGAAACAGGAGCCTTGCACATGGAGCTGAGCCAAGTTTGGGATCGTGTTGCTGCCCAGATTATCCTCACACCCCCAACTCAACCTGGTCATCGTGGAGGAGAAGGTTTTGAAAACTGCATGGGGTGACATCAGGGTTAGATGTGGGAACTTGGTTTCCCCGGCAGTAAAATGAGTCTTTCTGAGCCTTGTCTCTTCCCCGGAGAGCTGTGACAATTCATTAGGCAATTGTAAAATCAGAATGTAGCTGCTGACTAAAAGTTGCGGCTCATTAATAGCCCTGTTTATTGCCAACCAAATAATTAGCTTAGACATGCATCAGCAGGTCTTGATTGCATATGAAATAACTGCCTTATTACATAGAAATCAAATGGGTTTCTGAGGACAGCTCAGGTGTCACCTCAACCCCAGAATCGAAAAGGAAAAGGAAAAAGAGGAAAAAAGCCCATCCACTTCGATGTGTTGCTCAGCAACAGAATTTGCGGGGGAAACAATCTAGGAATGAAGGAATGAGCATTTCCAAGAGAACAGGTTATTTCAGGCGAGACATCAGGGACAAGCAAATGTCACAGAGGAGGAAAACTTCAATTTTTTTTCCTCCTCTAATCAATAATTCAAACTAGACATTTTGGGTAAAACAAGCATTTAAGTTAGCTGATTGAAAAACAGAGATCCCAAACCTTTACCGAGAGTCACATTGCTGAGAAAATGTTTATTTGTTTGTGTGAGGGAAACGTTAGATTTACTAGACACCGAATTAAAAATTTAAAAATGCTCTTAGGAATGCCACTTGTTCATTTAAAGAGGAAGATGATGTAATGTCAGTACTGCTATATTGTGCAGCATCCTTCCCAGAGCAATTCCATATTAATTTTGTTGTTCTCCTTCCCGTGTGCCCTCCTTTCCCTCCCTTCTCCTTTTTCTTCCAGGACAAGACGAGCGCGCTGAGTCTCAGCAACGTGGCGGGGGTTTTCTATATCCTCATCGGTGGGCTCGGACTCGCCATGCTGGTTGCCTTAATCGAGTTTTGTTACAAGTCCAGAAGTGAATCAAAGCGGATGAAGGTGGCAACCCATTCCACGGCCTTTCACACCTTGTCTCTGATCCTCCCCCGGCTCCAAAGCTGCCTTCAGAGACGGATGCAGCCCAGACCATGGGTGGAAAACCAAGACATAGGGATAATGAAGTGACTGTGTCACTCAGCTTGCTAGAAAGGAATAGGAGCATCTGGGGAAGCTGAAAGAGGGTCAAGTGGGCTGTCATAGGGAGCTGATGCGAGATCAGACGTGTGGCAGAATGCTAATTCAAAATCAGGATATAGAGCAAAACCATAGCACAAGCAACAGAAACACATTGAAATTCCTTAAAATTAATGAAGGCAGACTATGGCAATGTGTGTGCAGCATGGATGAAGTGTGCTGGGGCTGGTGTGATACAGCCGTTGCTGCAATATGGAAAAATCCCCAAACCCAGGCTCTAACTGCAAGATAAAACTAGGGGAGCACAGAAATGATTCACATCCTGTTGTTCCCTTTGCTGGCACCCTGCTGGCACCATTTCCAGGCTGACAACACCAATATACGCTCAAAGCATTGTTGCCCTGGAATGGATGGTGTGGGCCTCCAAATTCCAGCATTATGGGTCCTCTTTGGGAGAAATTGGCCTCCAATGTCTCCTGTAAAGGTTTTTTTAACTCCACCTTGTCATGGTCTTGCAGAAGTGTATTTCCTACAGCCCAGGAGATCTGTTTCAGCCCTAAATTCTGGTGTGCCTGAATTTCAGAGTGTCATGTCAAGAGTGGATTAGATTTGAGAGCCTTGGGGGTAGACATTTAATGCAGCATCTGTGGAGCAAGTATGTCTTGGCAATCCCTTATACAGATATCGTGGTGTACAAGGAGGCAGTGGGATATGTAACCCATCCCTTGTCTTCCTCATCTTGACCTCTCCCATGAGCACGGAATTTGTTACGAGCGTATGAAGGATGCAGTGAGTTTCAAAAAATCCAAATAGGTTTTTATTTCACTGGAACTCACCCAGAATCCAAAGAAAAATAAGCAACCACTTCTTTGGGTTTTGTGTCGCCATTTCACAGCATGCTCAGTGTTTTGTCAGCAATAATAAGATTTCTAATGCACTGAAAATGTGCTACAGCTCTTTTCCCATTGAGGTTCAGGAAATTCCACAGGAAATCAGAGGTACCTTGAGCACGGGGGTAAAATAATATAAGCAAATAGTGTCCATGGAACAACAAAAATTAGATTATAATTTCTGCCCACTGAAAAGCTAGGTATGGCACAAATGCACTGCAGAAAAGTGTGAGAATGCAATAGCTCCATAGTTTTAGTCTTAAGGAGTCTCTGCCCTGGGGCTGGTTCCCTTGTGTTCTTTGAAATGACCCACTAACTCACATCAGTGTGAGCTTGTGGTGTTCTTGCCAGGTTAAAACCAATCCCATGGGAACAAATCAACGCTCCCAATGTTAATGCCAGCTCTAAGCTTGTCCTTGACTGTTCCATCAGTGGCTGCCACACAAAGCCAGTCAGCAGAGCCCAGGCTCTCTCTGGGATGTAGCCTTAGATGTTCCTCTGATCCCAATCTCTGCTGAGCCAGTTCTTACAGATTCCCTGGGTGAGCTGCTCATCCCACCAGCCCAGGAGGCTGTTCCAGGCCTGGCAAGGCACTAAGTTGACTGGCTTTGAAAAGCTGTTCCAGATTTATCTGCTACAGATAATTCTTCACCTGAATATCCCAGTCCAGAAAGAATGATGGTGCCCTTGGAGATACCTTAAATGCAAAGAAGCCAAATTTGTTTTATCTTTTAGCTGAATTGTTCTAAGCAGGTGGATTCCTTAAATCTCTGAAAGCAAATGTTTTGGATGTATCTGGAACAGGAAGATGAAATCTGGTTTTCTGAATTAGGCTTGCATTTCCTAGCTACCTCAGTCATCACTGTAGACAAAAACATAGGCACATGCTCAAGTTCTCACATGAGGAATGTTAAACATATGTTTGCAGTGAGTCAGAGCCCACCGTGCATAACAGTCCTGGAGTAGCAATAGCATCTCTATGGGGGAAGTGTGTAAAATACCTCTGCTCAGATACAGGATGACTGTTCTTATGTTGTAGAGTTCAAATAGGTTTTTGGCATATGGCACTGATGCTTTATACCCCAAAATACTGCTGAAACATTTAATTTTGCATGTAGAAGAGGTGTGAATGAACAGAGCTGATGCAGCGGGGACATGCAGAAAGTGAGAGCCTGAATGGGGACAAGGAAGGGGAGAACAGTGACAGAAAGACAACGCTGGTTAATATTGTAATTTCTCCAACATTGCAAAGGACAGGGGGAGACCCCCCCCGTCTTTCCTAAAAAGGGTTTTTGTTTAATCCCACAGCAATCAATCAACGAAGCCATACGGACATCAACCCTTCCCAGGCCGGCTGCAGCAGGAGGCAGTGGAGAAAATGGACGTGTGGTCAGCCACGATTTCCCCAAATCCATGCAGACGATCCCATGCATGAGCCACAGCACTGGCATGTCCCTGGGAGCTACGGGATTATAATTGGCCTTTTGACCCATTGCCTGGGTGAGAGCAGGGGCAGCCCAGCTCCACCCCTCCAGAGCCAAAAAACATATCCAACACCAACAAGACAAACGATGATGACAGAAGGCACAATTGGATGGATCTTCTCAAGGAAATCAAATCAATTTCCCTTTTTATTTGCAAACAGATCCACTGGCAGGAGAACAGAAACAGGTCTGTACTGCAATAAGGAGAGTGTAATGGGATTTTACAGACTCGTGAACCATCCCTGATCAAAAAACCACTGGAACACTAATGAGGACTATGCCATTTTGTTTTAACTTGGTTGTTAATAAGTCTTAGTGTGTGCAATATATATATTTTTTCTTACTAATTCCTGTGGTGTCAGGGTAACATCAGCCCTTTCCCCCTTCCCTGCTCAGTCCTTCAATCTGGTTTAGTTTGGGATGCAAACCACAATGTCTGAGCTACTAACAGCAAAAAAAGAAAAACCGATACGTGGCAAGTTGGACTCAGTGCAGGGCGTCAGCATTGGCCTCTTAAGTCCATCGTGATCCTGCCTTCGTTGTTCTGTGGTGAACTCGGGCTGTGGAGTTATCGCAGCGAGGCAGACGGAGCTGCCCCCGGCTCTCCCTGCAGCAGGAAGGACTCGATGCAGGAAGAAACCCGAACAAAAACATGAGGCTGTTTTACAGGGGGCAAAGTCATGGGTGAGTTTGGAAACCCCAGGTAGCGTGAGGACAAAGCAGTAATTCTTCCAGAGATGATGAGTGGTGATTCAAGAGGAGAATCACATGCCTGGAGTGGAGAGTGGCAGACTGGAGCAGAGGGTTGGTCTAAGATCACGGTCGGCTGCTGAAGAGGGAAAGTAAATGTGGTATTCCCCTCACGTGTGACTCTCCTGCCCAGGTTATTGGGGGCTAATAAGCAATTGTGAACCATTTCTTCATTGCTTAGCTTCTGTGTGTGCTCCCTTTCTGGTGGTCACATAAGGGAACCACCTCGAGCCAGGAATAGACCATCTCCAGACATACAGTTGTAGACAGCTGCCAATTAACCAGCGCAACGTGCCACAAGTCATGGGGCTGCAACGGGAACACCCCTGCCCTTCTGCTCTGAAATCCCTTTATGGCCATTCTTTTCTAACTAAGAGGGACATTTTGTAGATATCTGGCCAGAATGGATTCCTGGAAGGAGCTGCTGAAGCAAACCAAGGAGGAGATCCTACAAGAGCTTAATGCAAGCAGCCATGACATTCGGCAGCATCAGTGCTGGTCACACTGAGTCTCCCCATCAAGCTGTGGCCTGTCTGGGTGCAAAGCCAACCGTAGCAGATTCCCACCCGTATCCTTAGAGACAGGGAAGCATCCACAAGCCAGCAAGGCAGGTTGCTGACCCCAAACTGGGTGTTGCAGAAACCCACAGTGCCAGACAGGCAGTTGGGGGTCCAACCACAGGCCTGGAGATGAAGGGGGCAAGAATGGTTTTCCAGAACCGCACAAAAGGTTCGTTCAGTGAATCTCTGGCATGGATAGACAAATGCTTCCCGCCCTGGTGGGCCTGAGACACCTCAGGGGTGTGACATCCTCAAGTGAAGGATTCCCAGGGGAACATCTGGTGAGGGAGAAGATCTGTGGGGCAGGGGCTACAGTGAGCCCACTTAGCCTGTCCCATCCCACTGATGCCAAATAAAATTCAAAGGTTCTCACAGAGTCCAACAAACACCTGTCTGGGGACTGAGCTGCTACTGGAGCATTCTGAGCTGCTTTTTCTCGCTTTCTTTTCTCTTTTCTGGTTTTTTGCAACGTAGCAAGAGAGGAGCCATGATAGAAGGGAGGCAGGTGAAGAGAAAACGATGCAGGCAAATGAGTGGCACGGGTCTATGAGGAGAATCTGGAAGTAAGGCTGGAAGCTGTGTGAATACCAGTTTCCATTAGTGTATGACTGTGCAGAGCAATACATCTACCACCTTTAACACCAGCCTGGTCTGAAGCATCTGCTCCACTTATCCCCTTGTCATGCAACAATTTGGAGACCAGCAAGTCAGAGTCACGGTCCTAAGCCTGGGCACAGCATGTCTTGTGCCAATGTTTTCCTCTCTCCAAAACGGGGAACCGCTGTGATGTTCGTCTCTCATCGCTGAACATGAACTCTGTTGTCAACCACTCCAAACACCACTTCAGGGCGCTTTCTGTTGTTCATCATTATTTTTAACCTGCTTGTCTTAACTTTAACTTCAGTTCTGCGTAACGCTAGCACAGTGGAGGAATTCTTATCACCACAAGCTCCTGTTTCCATGCCCAGAGCCCTCAGATGAGTCTCCTGACCCAGCTCGTGTCGTGTCCCGGGCCAGTGTGGTGGGAACAGGCTGCTGATACCCACCAGTGCCCCGTCCTCCTCCAGGAACAGGACCCCATGGCAGCAGGTCACAGCAGCTGGACAGTCTCGTGAGCAGCAGCAGCAGTGCTAGAACTGGCCACCTGTGACATGAAGATGTGAGATGCAGCTGTCAAAGGCTTTTGATCAGTGGAGGGGTTACAAAAAAAAA